>JAOTON010001566.1:155000-619856 GCA_034440635.1 Lepas anatifera | reverse complement strand
TAGAAGCTCAAGAAATATGCTTGCCCAAATTGAAACAAATGACCTAAATATCTTGATTCTGGAGCTTTTCTTGGAAGTTTAATTCAATAGATAAATCTAAATTAATGGATATTATATATTTTGGAAATATCCTTAAGATCTCGGCGTCATTTTGAAAACCGACCTCCAGGGTCGGTTTTTTCAGTAGACACCCAAGCCTCTAGATCCCGTCTTTTCGGTCTCCAGATTTGTCTGAGAGATTTTCCGAGGCTTCCATATGCAGGAGCAAATTTTGAGGTCGGTGATTTATGCAGGACTTGCCCACTTTGACGTCACTGCCTACGTCATAGCCAAGAACCAATCATCGGACAGTATTCTGGGAGGCGCATGGCCGCGTTCATGGCCCGGAGAGAGAGAGAGGTCGCCTCGGGAACGTGCTCGGGAAAAGTTTGTTCTCTAATGTTTCTTTTCTCACGGTATATGAGCTACGATCGTTATTTTTACGTGTGTTTAGGAACAAAAAGTTAAATATTTGATTGAAAATATTTACGAAGTCGTTACCATTTTTTGCGGCAGTCGGGCAAAGACATTTTTCCCGTCACCATACAGATCAGGGGGTCAATTAAATGGGCAGGTGCCCCTCCTATCGACCATCTGTGCCCCTGAATCATGGGCGGATCCCGGATAGCCGATCGGGGCACCTTTCCGGGTTGGCACCATCCAGACCCAGGAGGGTGCCACGCTGACTAAAAAAACTATGAGGTGGGCGCCAAATCATATCGGTGGCGGCGCCGATTTTCACATCCTGGGGAGGGGAGGGTGAGAACCGACATTTCAGGGCAGCGCTGGCGTGACCATTTTAGGGGCGCCGAGCGTCAATCGGAGGGACATGTACCTCACCCCCTGGATTCTGCCTATGCCCTGGATGGTTACGGTGCCGCCTACGAAGGGTTGATGGCGCCCCTGAAATATCGCTTTGCACCTTTTCTCCAAAAGATGCGAAAATCGGCCCCATTGTTAGGATTTTTCGCCCGCCTGGAAATATTTTGCCGGTCCAAGGTGGCGCCCTCTGGTCCGGATGGTGCCCCCGGGAAAGGCCTAGACGGCGCCGACATTGCCGATTGGGGGCACATTTCCCAGTGGGCGCCACTTCTTGCCTGCAAAACTTTTCAGGTGGGCGCAAAATCCTATCGGTGGGCGCCGATTCTCGCATTCTAGGGGGGGTGGGAAGCGATGTTTCAGGGGGCGCTATCCAACTTTCCAGGGGGTTGCCATGACCATTTCAGATGGCGCCGAGGGTCCATCCTAACCCCCCAAGATCCGTGTACGCGAGGTGACGGAACTAGTGATGTGGAGGTGACGGCACTGGTGAGGCGGGGGTGACGGCACTGGCAAGGCCGGAGGCGGGAGGCGACGGTGTTCGTGAGGCGCGAGGCGATGGATAGTTGGGGGAGGGTGGGGGGAGACCATGACGCCGTAGACTGCACATCGGCTCATCGAACAGTTGAGGCATCTCCTCCGTCGATATATCGCCGGTGTCACGTTCACGAGTGTGTCGAGGACTGACTGAATCAGAGGGGGCCACTGCTGTTCCAAGGAGCCGCCGCAGGCCCGGGTTGGGCGGTCGCTGCCACTGGCCCGGGTTGGGCCACAGTTACCCAGGTGACTACCGTTGCCTGCAGGCCCAGGTAGAGGGAAGCCGCCGCCGCCGAATAACTTCTCACAATGCAGCGACCGGGCAAGTTGCCGCGCAATCTCCAGTAGGCGGCAACTCCATCGGCCATAGCTTACCAAACATACATAGGGGTTGTAGGTCAACATGGTGAAATGGGCAGTGTAGCGTCTGTGAATTTAACACGCGCCCCGCAGGGGTGAAATTCGCCCCTCCTGGTTTTTTCCAGATATCTCAAAAACGAAGAGACGCAGAGCAACGAAACTTACAGTACCTTATTCCTAATCAATTTTACACATCTGACCAAATCTTTGAGTTAAGGTCATCTCTGGTCAAGGAGCTATTCAAGGTCAAGTGACCCGACATCAAAACCTAAAATTACGAGTTTGAAGCGGTGCCCAGGGAACATCAGGAACCGATCACTTTGAAACTTCCACAATATGATAAAATCATTAAGGTCTACAAATCTGCTCTCTCGGAATTTCTATATTTTTACCTAAGGTGGGGTCAATTTCTTGGTCACCCCATCATAAGTCTATGGTGAAAAATAGAATGGGCTCGTTTTCAGTAAATATTGCATAGATAAAGCTGAAAATCCTCGAGCCGTCTCTTCTTACCACGATCTTGAAAATTAAGTTGAGTTTTTAACCATCTGACCTCTCAAAGGTCATATCAGGTCACGGGAGCATAGAGTGATTATTTGGCCAATAACTGCTCATTGAATTGAGACAAAGCTCCAATTTTGCTTGCATTGTGCTTATATTGTCACGAGAAGTCGATTGATATGCAACATGACGATACCGGGTCACTCTCTGACCCTAACCTAGCTCGAAGTCAAGACATTTTCACTATTTGACCTAGGAAGGTCATATTATACATCATTCAATTCGCAGCGATGAGAGGAATCCAATGATGCATAAAGATTTGCTCTAGCTCCCCTGAGGGCAGATCTAGAGAGAGAAACGTACACTGCTCTGTTGTAAGCCTATGGAATCTTCTTTGACCTATGCTGACCTCAATATTGACTTGACATGAAAATTCTTCGTATAAAATCGCTTCGTCTTGTCAAGAGCTTCAACACCACCCATAATTTTCCTTTAGTTTTCGTGGGGACCGAGATACGAAGGGGGCGCGTCATGCAAGAGACCCCAGCTGGGCATGTTAAAATGGTACAAGAATGGTAAAAACAGTGTACCTCAACTTCCCACCCTTTGCATAGAATCGTACCATCCACTGTATTTTCCTGGAGTAAATACGCAATAAATGTCAGCTGTAGATGTCTAATGTGCAAAGCCAAGCTTGCTGAAGCATGTGGGGTTGATTCACCCAGCATGTCAACCTCAAACTTTGGTTCACATCACTAGAAGCATGGGCGCCGAAAGTGGGGGATCTCTCGTTGGCCAACCAAAAGGATGCCCCTAAAAATTTTTGGTCCATTGCCACTCATGCTGTCAGGTACCAAATATGCTCAAAATTCGCCTTCCCAGGTCAGCACCAGCTGGAGTCTGTCCCCCTGTAAAAACTCTGTGACGGTGCCCCTAAATGGAAGGGGCGCCGATGTGAGGCATCATGTGACTTGCTGACACATGTAATTCACAAATGGTACCAAACTTAAGCCTGATACTGCACCACTTTAGAGCTTGATACTTTTAAGGTATCAAAGTATGAATCCCAAGAGCATGACAAAATGATCAACATCAGGAAACTCCTTTAGTTACTTCTTACTTATCTCAGGAAACCCAGTATCTTTTTGGTAAATGAGCAATGCAACCAACAAAGCTACGCCATCTTATTATGGTGAATTAGCATTAATGCCTGTAGGTATATTTTGAAAACAGGGATAATCTGTACATATCCTGTATTTCATTTGGAACCACCTTGAAGCAAACCTCTTAAAATGACAAGAAAAGCCTGACCTGGCCTGAAAAGCGGATATAGCTCTATTTCAATAATAAACAAAGTGTTTTGTATTGCTCAGTCAGCAAAGTATGGCAGCAGGCCAAATGAGTCGCACCAGCAACCTAAAATTCTCACATCGTCAGCCACCAAAAATTAGCACCGATCTGCCATATACCAGGGAGAAAAGCGCACTCATTCCCACCCACACAATGCAATGCTACCTCTCTTATTAGGTAGTTAGTTGAAGACTTTTTATAAGGCCCCTCCTATGTCATTATAACCATTTAGCCATTATTTGTTAGGTTTTCAGTGTCACCTTCCTCACACCAGTCTCAGAAATTTGCACCAGGTTGATAAAATTCGCACCACTCGCTCCTGCCGCCAAGGGCACTGGCACTGACGAGATATCGTTAAAACGCCATACTTTGCACGCTAGTGTATTACTAGTTGCATAGCACATATACCCAAGCAAACCTGAGAAACCAAGATAAATTATAATTTTCCAGTAACGCCCACTTCAAGGTAAAACCGCTTACAGTCAAAACACCCATACCCTGAATTAAGGATACCGGACATCACCACTTTTTATTTGAGATGCTCAGACTACAAATAGCAGGGGAAAAATGCAGTGGGACGAAATTTTGGACCAAATTCTTTGTCTTCAAATGATACCGCTCAAACAATTCGCCAAAAATTTAGCAAGTCTCAAAATTTGGGTGGTTCCACACATTAATTGTAATGAGAATGCAATTAAAACATCATTCAACCCCAAAAATTTGGCATAATATCTACCCTGATTTACATTTAGGGATTCCTCTGCCTGTCACCCTTTGTTTAGGACACCCCTGCTCGTATGCTGAGTTGGTTACCTAGGTAATACACTTTTTCTCAATGTAATTGGAAACTTGCCCGAGTATTACACAAGCAGACGTTACCCTAATCCCTACTCCTTTTGTTTTGAGCTTATTACACAGCTAATATAGAAACTGAGAGAAAAACGACATGTAAATTGGAAGCGACTGGGTAGCAGGAGCATAACTGATGCAAATTTCACTCATTATACGACTTATTAAAGTTGAATTTCATTCTTTTTAATTCCGCAACACTCAACACAGGGATCCCGGCGACTGTGAAGCATTGCCAGATGTGCCAGATAATTTACTCAATAAATTCCCAAGACTCTTGTGAAATTCCGACAAATGGCAGCAATATTACAGTGCTACCAAAAAACGTTTCAAAAAGACACCCAAGATTTAATTCACGTTGTGAAAACGGCTAATATCACAGCGATAGTCTGCGCCTCGCAAAACCGATGTGAAAAATTTTCATCAAAGTCTGACATGTAAGGTGCTATCGCTTGGTCGATTTGTCGTGGGATGCCCCAATACCTTGACGCGCAACGATCTCGCGGCCGTGGCCTGCCCCGGCGGTCGGATCTGTTGGGCCGGCGCGCCCGTCCGACACGCCAACAACCCCGCGCGGCGGCTGGCGGGTGGGGAGGGGAGGGGGAAGGGGGTCGGCGTGCCGCCCATCGGGTAGTGCGCCTGACATTCCGGAACTGTAGCGTTATTCAGCCGCCACTGCGGACCTGCTGTCCCCCTCCCCAGTGATGGGTCGGAGAGCCCCACATACCTCCGGGTGGACCCCTCCCCACCGGTACCTCCGCTCTGTCCTTCCGCTCAGCCGTTTCATCCGCTCGATGTGGACGGCGGGTGTCTATCTTACTTGTGTTTCACTATTTTACATTTCTTGAGTTGCTAATGGTTGGTTGGGTGCCCACCGGCGTAACTAAAGGGGCCCCGTGCTTGGGGAGCCTGGTTAATTTTACTTTAAAATTGCCACTGGTCTATTTTAGGTCGGTGTCTTACAGGCATGTATCGGTGTACGCACTATGTTACATGCAGGAGTGTCAGTCAATATATGAACGGATACAAATGATCAAACCAAGAACTGAATATTAGATGATAGCCTATATGCAGGATCAAATAAAGCGTAACAAGGTGTTATGGTGTGACCCAACAGGGTTTACGGGGCTTTCGGTCATTGCTGGCTGACCGGATAAGCGGGCAGAACCTTTGCTTTTTAAATATGCCGACCTGAAGGTAAAACCACTTACCTTAAAAATCATACCAGAATATTTTCAGTTTTTAGTCACCGACTGCACAGAAAACTGCGCGTACTTAAGAGTTCGGCTTTAGGATATATCTACAGAGTAAGCTAATGAAACTTGTGTTTCTACTTTCCGTAGTTGTGAAGTGGTTCAGGGGCGTAGCCAGGGGGGCGGCAGGGACAGCCACCCCTCCCTGAGGGCCCGAATGGTCCTCCTGAGGACACGAGCCGCGCGAAGTGCGGCTCGCCCGCACTATGCTCTGTGGCCAAATTTGGCATTTTATACCAGACAGGGCCCTCTTGAGCCCTCTTCAGCACTCTATTCTGTAACAAGCAGGGCCCTCTTTGTGCTCTTTTGAGCCGATTCCGTACTTTTTCTGTCGACAAATCAAGTGATAGACCGAATCGTATTTGGCCCCACCATTGGTTACAACTTTTGCCCCCACCACCAACCTGGAAAAAATCCCTGCGCCTATGCCTAACAGAAATCTGACGAGTTCTGGCTGTTGGAAGCTTGCTGTGGGAAATGAAAGCATTTGGAACTTTTATTGGGATGACCTCCGTGTAAATTATCCGAATGGGAATTAATTAAGTTTGATTGCCTTTTTCCATTGCATCGAAACTATATGTATGTGCCTAAGACCGCAGTTCACGATGTGCCTATGTAGACAATAACAGAATTCATCCGATGTTCCCTTCATATGAAACTGTGCGTACTTCAGACCTCTTCTCAGGATATATTTTCATAGCGAATGGCTGAAGAGTTCATTTTCTGGTTCATATGCTTCCGGGAGTGGTTAAGATTTTTTGCTCTGCTGGTATGAATCTGAAATGGGCCATCGATCTGCCAGCAGCTTTACGACGAGTTAGATATAAGCCGAGGTCCAGTTGCTCACGAAATTGTGCGTAAGCACGGTGTTAGGCCTGCTTCTCAGTAAAGAAAGTTTTGGAAGACCAATTTTTCCGCAAATTGAACCCGAATTGTGTGTACCGCGGCGCTTGCTGCCCAGCGGAAATCTTAGAAATCTAGGCCGGTGGAGGCTAGTAAGCCCCTTCTTCAAGAGGGACATACCCTTAGCAGAAGTCTTAGCTACGCGTAGTTTCGTATGCAGCGGAAAATGTGCCATCGATTGGTATGCCTTCACATTCAGTGCATTTTCCCGGAGATCGGCCCATTTTAAAATGCGAAAATATTTCTACTCGCACGGGTAGAAAGGTCTTCGCATCTTAAAATGGGCCGATCTCCGGCAAAATGCACTGAATGTGAAGGCATACCAATCGATAGCGCATTTTCCGCTGAATACGAAACAGTTCGTACTTAAGACTTGTGCTAAGGGAATGTCCCTCTTGGAAGGGGCTTTCTGAATTCGTCACCGATTTCTGCGCTTCTTGCAATGGTTAAAAGATACTGACACGAGGGTATGAATCTGAAATGGGCCGATGACCGGCACGTAGCCCAGAGTAGAATTGGGCATGGCGTGATAGCCAAGATCCGATTACATACGAAACCGTTGGAAGCTAAGGTTTTGTTTCTGATCCTTATTAGATAAGAGCGTTTTTCCTACAAATTTAGCCAAATATCGGGCGTCGCGACGCTTGCCACCTGGCGGAGATCCGGGGAACCTATGCCACTGGAGCCCGCCCGACTCAATCACTAATGATCACGGCGGTGAGACCAGTTTCCGTAAAGTAAAACGCTGTCTTAGCAGAGGTGTCGAAGGTATGAAATCGAAAATGGTACCACTGCATAGCCCAGACAATTGTCTTTCATTACCAGTCGGTTCACTTTATTGTTCGTTCACCCTGCTTTTACTATGCAGCATTCAGTAACCCCGGGTATCAGAATTGATCGTTACCTAACGGGTCATGCATCGTACCTGACCTTAGATCATCGACATCAAAAATACTGGAACATATTTTAGAGAACTCGGTGAGGCCATTATGTGATATGTGTTTCAATCGGATAAGTTGACCCTGCTCCGACTTATGCTATCTTAAACTTTTTTAGGTCAGGTCACTTGACCTGTACTGGTGACCTGACCTGAGATGACCTAACCTTAAAATTTTCACAGAAGTTGTAAAAATGATGAGGGAAAAGGTATGCCAAGTATGGCAGCGCTACGCGCCGTCGTTTTTCTGCTATCTCCGAAAAACCCGAGGGGCGGGTACCCGCCCCCCCGTCAATGCGCGTGTTAATGTTATCCCCGTTCTTAGTAATCTTAAATAAATTTTCTATCTGCTTTAGATTAACGTTTTAATAGGCTGCTTTACGGACGAGGTTCATCGCTAACGCGCAAGTCCTGGATATTTAGTACGTGGCGGATCTATCAACTCAACATACAGTCATTACTTTCTACAAAGTGCGTCCTCATTTGTGCCTTTGACTCGGACAATCTAGAGGTCCAGAAATAATGTATTTTCCTCAGCTGATACAGACTTCTACAACGAGATAAGAAAGTTTTTTTAGACGTAACTGGCTTTTGGAATGCTACAAAAGAGAAAATGAGCATCTCCACTCACAGATTGGGTACCTAGTTGAAGTAACATGGTGTGATATCATACTAGATCGAATTGAGTATTTACTTCTCAATGCATACCAGTTTCAGCTTTGGAAACACTTAATTTTCATGCCCTCCGAGATCTCCCCAAACTATCCTAACAAGATCAAGGTTTGATCCGTGAAATGGTCCTTTTGTAGAACAAACCTGTGCATGGGCGGATCGAGGGGAAAATGGTGCACTTGCACCTCCCCCGCGATCGACTCTGGGTACCCCTAAAATCATCCCGGCGCCCTCCTGAAATGTCGTTGGCGTCCCATCAAATGTCACCTCCTACCCCCACCCTCATGATGCGAGTATCGGTGCCCATGTGATAGGGTTGCTTCACTCACCTGATCGATTATCTGCCCAAAATTTACACCCCCTGGTCCGGATGCCCCCTCCCTCGGGATATGTGCCCCATAAGTGTATGATTGTCCAGAACATTTTGGGGGAGGCAAGGTGTATTTCCAAGTCGTTTCATTCCAGTCATTACAGATCTTGAACATCGGGGGATGACCCCTAACCCCTTTTTACGTTTATCATGTGCCACCCTCGATCGGAGATCCGGGATTTGCCTATAGGGACCTACCTACAGCCATACCAATTGCCCAGAAACAGTCGCCCATTCTCCATACATACACTTCTGCTGTTCAAACTGCAGCCCGCAGCGAAAGCAGTTTCCAGTAGCGAGTGATTGATCAGCTGGAAACGATCGCAAGTGCTTCACGACATATGTAGTGAAACGTGGCACGGTAAAAGGGGTGTGAATTTATAAAGGCGTATTTTTCTTTGAAACAAACAATGGAAGCATTGCTAAGCCCTGAAGACTGCCGATTGAGACCACTTACAGAACCTAAGATAGATACCCATGAGTGGTGGCTCCAGGACTTCACCCGTGCCCCATCAGGTGTCCGGCGCCACCTTCGCCCCACGGGGGGCATCGATGCCCCCACCCCTCTAACTGCAAAAATATGGGGGTTAGCGAAAATATGCAAAGTGCGTTAGAAAGCTCACGTGAGTTCAGCAAGAAGTTATTTCATATTTTTAAGCGCTCAGGTCAATGGTTTGATCTCCAGAGGTCAAGTTAGGTCAAGATAGGCTATTTTCACTCAAATATGCAATGCTTAAGCAAACGGAGCATAACTCTTATGCCATTAGAGCTATTGAGATTTGGTAAATGCATTTGATAGGAATTTGCCAGCACTTTTTCCGCTATGTGAAACGTAATGACCTCCCGCCAGGGGCGCTGCCACGGAATTTTCGCAGGGGGACAGACCCAGGCTGGTGCTGACCGGGGAGGCGAATTTTTAGCATATTCGGTAATTGACAGCATTAATGACCATTGACCCAAACATTTTGGGGGACGTCCCCCCTGGTTGGCCAACAGGGGGACGCGTCCCCCCGTCCCCCCCCCACTTTCGACGCACATGCCTCCCGCCAGTGGTTTGACCTCCAGAGTTCACCTCGTAAACTCATATGACCTAAGGTCACGAAAGGTCAGAAAGTGGCCTTGTCTTATATCAAATGAAAGCCAGTGACAAGACACACACGATGATGTGTAATTCAGCGCTCTAGCTTAATTAGGTCAAAAGTTATTGTCAGAATACTGTTTTTGACCCCTGGTGACCTTGGTTGAACTCGGAGAGGTCAAAGAGTAAATATGGCTCCTGAGATCCGTGAAGAAAGGTGTCCAAGAAAACTTTTCTGAAAAAAATCCAAGTATTTACAATCGTTTTGTGAGTTTTAGATCATAAGTAAGACAGTTTTTCCTCATGCTTTTGCAATGGGAGAGGTCCCCTCGTGACCTGACCTCAGGTCACGAAATCGAAAAAACCCAGAAATACAGCTTGTAGACCCTGGAGGGTCATGCAGTGTAGGAAGTTTCAAATTGATCGATTTAGAAATACAGCTCTTATAGAGCCTTAAAGTTGAGGTGAGGTGACCTTGGCTGACCTCGTCTGGTGACCTGACCTTGTGTGACCCGGGGTAAACAATTTCAGAGATGGTGGGAAAATGATGGGGTGAGAGATAAAGCCCTCAACCGTCGTGCTGCGCCTCATCATTTTTCTACTATCCCGAAAAAAACATTAGGGGCATCGGTGGCCCCCGGTAGTCGAGGGTTAAATGACTTTTGCTCCCATTTCATTTAATTTATTTCGTACATTGTCTACGGGCTGCGTCTCCCTTTCACAGACAAAGTCAATTCCTAAAACCTAAGTAGAACAATAAACACAATAGTCATAGAGCTAAAACAACTCCCTTTTTCGCCTGTGTCTTCTTGGATCCAGGGTACTAGAGCTTAGATCCACCTCTGATTATCTATGAGCAAGCAAACATCTCGTTTTCTGCTCGTGCATATACGACGGTGTGTGGGTGTGTGTGTGCTATTCTATGCCCCTGTAATTTTTTAGAAGTGACTCAACACTTAATGTTACACCCGGTCGCTACAAGCACCAAATAATACGATTCTCAGTGCGATAATTCCTTGCCTTATTTCTGCCGAAACATGTATCATTTCTGCCAAACGACCGCTTCGTGGGATGAAGTGAAGGTTTTCTACAGAGTTCCTATATTTACAAAACGTCATACCTCTAGAAATATCTGGAAACATGAATGAGACGAAAGTGGTGCGCAGCAATTGCCCGCAAAAGTAAAAATTATTTTCAAAACATGCATAGCACACCTGCAGGTCTGAAGCATCCTGAATAGCAAAGAGACACCGCAGCATCATATACCGTGCGTAATACTTTATATTATATCATCAACACCGACAGTCATTGTGATTGGCATACTTACGATTAGTAGTATTACATATCAATAGATACTTAATCAGCATCTGAAAACTGGCCACGCGCCTCGCGTTACTTCTGGTGCGGTATTGAATGTGGTTATTTCTCTAGTCATATCATCCAATTTGGCACTATTTATTGTGAAAAGTGAAAGCTGCTTTAAACCTTTCAGAGTTTTGATTCGGTCATATGAGATTGTAGGCTTTTTGTTTGAGGCTGAACTCTGAAGTCAATTTTTGTCATTTTTAACAAGATTGGCAATGCTGTCACTTGCCATGTTTGGTAGGTATCTATTGCACACCTAGACTTCTCTCCAAATTCATGCTAGGGAAGATAGGAAAGAATGTTCTTATAATCAAGTTAATATGTAGATCTTCTGATTCAGTGGGTAAAATTGGTCAATATTTTTGAGAATGGGCAGAACTTGTTACCGTCATTAGGAGCAATGGCAGACGAGGAGTGCCGTTCATGGATGGGGCATCTTGGGAAAAATCGTAAAAATAGAATGTTTTTGAAGAAAATCGGTAAAATTTTTGACATCTTGGGGTGCCATGCCCTTGGAACCCCACTGGATCCACTACTGATTTGGAAAGGGTATGTTGCCAATGGTGGGAATTACCTACAACCCAAACTTACCATATATACCATATAAAATGGAAATGTATGTTCCAGTGGAAAAAGTCTGCCCCAGCAACCAAATTCGTGCCCCAATGGGGACAGAATTTTAGCTTCCCCAAACACCTCATCTATCTGCAGATTGAACTATAACCCACATGTGGAGTATTTTTTTCAGAAACAGGAAGGCCTTCCAACAACTGGAATGTTTGAGATAATTGTTTTTATTGGATGAGCTGCCAAAAAGATGGACTGCTGCTTGTCTGTACTCATTTATTTTTGTGTTACATGAGGTGTACAGGGTGGGAATTTTAAAGAAATGCACTAATTTGAAGACTGCCCTCAATATTGAAGTAAAATTGTGCATAGGGGGTTCAGACTCTGATTCAGCTGTGGATGGTATGAGCCGTGTTATTCTGCTGGCAGAGAGCATACTACTATGCTGTATGCATGCACAGTATGGTGTCATGAAGTCCATCATAGCATACTGTGCATGCATGCTGCATACTAGTATGTGTTCTGCTGGGCAGAATAACAGCTATTGACTGGTGCTTTGTCTGCAAAGTACAAAAATAGGCCAGGCAAGATGTAACAGCCATATAGAATTCTCACAGCAATTCGCATCACCATTCGTTAACATTCGCACCAGTCCACAATTAAACTGGGAGGACAAACATCCATCCCCACCTGCTAGATGCACTGCTACCTTTCTCATCCCCCTTGTCCCAGTAGGCTTGCAAACATTCATCCTCCATACACTGCACATCATTGTTGTTCCACTCTTCATCAGCTTTTCAACCAAGTTAGCAAAACTTAACATAATGTCATGTTAAGTTGTGCCAGAGTTTTTCCAAATTTGTTTTCTCTTTTGCACCCAATCCCGTCACCTGAATTGACAAGATTTTTTGAGCTCGACAATTATGTGAGCTATCTGATCACATGCTTTGATTTAATGTTTGATAGGTTCCTGCCCTGATTAGGTGCTTGTACTTATTTACTGTTTTTTTTGTTACTTTTACTAAAGCCTTTTTTAAGATTTAATATGCTCAACATATGTGGGCCCTGTACTTATAACTACTTGTTACTTAACCTTGCTTATTTGGTTGCATGCCCTGTTTTGGTTTGCTTGTTATTTTGTTGTTTTATTTTTGTTTCTTCAAGTATGTTTTTGGCGTTATTTTTCTGTTCAGTTAGAGCCATAACATGTATTCACGCACGAATTCATACACAAAGAGAAGATATATGCCACAACAATAGGAGAGAATTGAGATGTAGAGGAGCATGGGACCGGGGTTAAGGAGCGATGAGTGCGGAGGGGGATGCTAACGAATGAGCACGGACGCGCACGCAAGCGATATAAAGCCAACTGAGTGGACCGGCGTCGGTGTTGTGACGGAGGGTATTAAGTACGGTACGGTAAGTACGCTACGGTAAGTACGGTACGTTAAGTAAGTACGGTATTAAGTACGGTAAGTACGCTACTATCAGGGGTCATACGCGTGCGTGACGGGCGAATGCGAGCGCCGACGGGAACGATTTATGCTAAGTGCGGCGGGCGATGAACAGCGACGGAGGTCGGGGTGGGACAGAGCGAGCCACGGACGGCTCGCTCGACGCAGCGACGATGTGTCCCGAGGTGAGGTTACAGGCAAGGTAACCTCACTCTTTATTCCAAGACATGTTGGTTGGTTTGGATGGGCACACATAGGGTAAGGCACACATACAAGCACCGTTCTTTCTGCGTTAGGTGAGAAAAACTGACAAGAGACAAGCTGAGGGTATGCTTATAACGGTAACAACGGAGGGCTGCTGCAAAGCTTAAGTCAAGATTAGGATTCAGAAGCTAGAGTAGCAAGACTAGCTATGCAATAAAGTACACAGCACACCCAATGTAGGTCTCATAGGAGCCGCTACGAATCACTCGTCAGACCGAAATCATAGGTGGCGCTGTCAAAATTTCAATATGGCTTCGATACCAGCCGGTTACGTCTCTTCACCACAGCCGAAAATAATCAAATGAACATTCAGACAATTGCTATACAAACAGCCTCTGAAGTGGAGATTCTGCAAAAGTTTTAGTAGGTCGGGTACAGATTCATATTCTAGGATACGTCAATAGAACACCTAAGTTGCTAGTTGTTCAAAAAACCTCATTGTGCAAAGGGATAAATTTTAGTTACATGCTGGTTTAGAGTGGCACACAAGATACACAGGTACAACAGCTGTGACGGGAGGGAGAACTGCAAAAGCAGAAAGTGAGGGCTTATACACGAAAGGAGCAAATTTGCAGCAAGTTTACCAGAATAATGTCGAGGTAAGAATTCGGAATAGTTCGGTGTTCGGCAAGTATAAGCATAAACGCAGCGTTTCCACACCAGCTAACCATACCAGCTACCAGCTTAACCAGAGATTGGGTGTCGATACAATATCATCAACAGTGACTGAGCAATGAGGCGCCCATGACGTGTGCACATTGAACCTATCACATAGGTGGCGCCACGGTTCAATCATCACATTGGGAACAACGACGGTGGTGACATCACCCGACAGCGGGTCAACACCAGCCGATCATGTCAGTCTATTCCCGCTGACAATGGCCAAACAGCACATCCGTATGCCACTCAGGGGGTCTCCACAGCGGAGAGTCCGTCTTTTGTGTAGAATTACGGGCACTAATTACAATCAGATGACTGGACCGGAACTCATCACATCTCAACTCATCAAGTGACTTGAGCAAAGTAAGGCACCACACTCAGCGCCCGCTACAGCGTCATCTTCTTCTTCAGCACCGCGCTGCGTGTGCAGTAGTGAGTTATCTGGTACCTCCAGGCGGAGGGGCCACTCCTCGGGTCGTACCCCAGTCGCACCCACATGTTGCTCCAGGGTCCGGTGTTAAAGCAGTAGTCGACCAGCGGCAGCAGGCACCTGAACCGGTCCTTCAGGCCCCAGCCAGTAGTAGATGAAGGTGCAAGACATCACCGGCCGCTCCTCGGCCGGTGAAGCTCAAACAGCTGTTTGAGCTGGCTGAGATCGTCGGTGAGGCCGCGCTGTTTGGTCTGCGACTCGATGGTAGGCCGGTCGACCAGCGGGAGCCGTGGCATGAGGTCCCGCAAGGCGGCCGGACGCCGTACTGCCGCTGCCTGTGGCCCTCCGGTACGCTGGTCAGGCGGTTAGGAGAACGCCGGTAACAGCAGTTCCGACGCGTGTCTACGCGAGAGAAGGCCACAGGCGGCATGAAGAGGCTGACGGGCCGATGACGACGCCAAGTCTTCTCCTGGCCACCCCGGACGATGCAGGGAGGGTCACCGCCTCAACGCAGAGGCGGCAAAGGCAGCGAGGAAAGCCGGCGCCCACCCGGCCAAGGCCGAGGCCGGGGTGAGCGGCCACTCCAGAACGCGCGCAGAAGTACTGAGGGATGTTGGGCACGATCGCCAGCAGCAGGAGCATCCGCACATCCCCTCCTCGGTGGAGGACGAGACCGAGGAAAGCCGGCGCCCACCCGGCCAGGGCCGAGGTCGGAGCGGGCGCAACACCCCGCAGTCCAGCGCGGTCGCACGGCAGGTCAACGGCAGCTTGGCGACGCCGGACAGGCGGGCGATCACCAGGCCGCCATCGAATTGCTGCCAGGACAGGATGTCGTTTTGTAGATCACCGGTAGTAGATGAAGGTGCGGGACCCATCGGTCGCGGCTGACACCGTACTGCCGCCGCCGCTGTCCCCCGGTACGCCGGTTAGGCAGCCCACCGCGCCACCAGACGATGACGGGAGGGTCGCCTCCTCAACGCAGCGGCGACGAAATCAGGTATTTCTTTCCCCCAAGTGGTCCCACGCGGGAGAAGACCACGGTTATGAAGAGGCTGGCAGGCCGGGTCGGGTAGGTTGTGTCTATGCAGGAGGCGGGTACCACGTCAGATGGTAGACCGCCAGGAGATGTCACGTCCGGGAGAGCCCACCAGTGCCTGGAAGTATCAGCACGTGGGTAGCCAGCTTGGAGGGGAGTGGAACCCAAGTCCGGGAAGACAGTATAGACGGTATGGCGTTAGAGATTAGAAATGTTAGATTTGGATGGTGGATTGAGAGTAGTTATATGGGCAGAGCTCAAAGTTAGGTAACGAGGAATAAGTGGTGCAGCCAAAAAGAGACGGGAAGGCAAGTTTAGCCCGTCTGCGGCCCTTAATGGCCATTCAACTTGAGAACTCAAATTTGAGTGTTTATCATGTTTTTTTCAACAACCACTCTCTACCGGTGCAATTCAGATGGGGAATTTGTGTAATCAAACGGGGTGGGAGAACATCAATAAAGAAAAATACAGAAGTGAGTACTCAATGGGGGATGTGTGTGAAATGTTGGCCCCCCTCTCACACACACACATACACGCACACACAAGCTATCATGTTGACTCAGATACACAATATTACTCTGTGTCATTAATTACATTACAAGGACTCTGCACAAAGAAGGTGGAAGGAAAGACGACAGTTGCGTGCCCTACCTATACATATTGTAACGTGAAACACTTATGACAGGTTACAAGTGCCCACACGACCTCTCCTTTATTTACAAGGGAACATAGCAGATGCACGTACGCTAGCATAGCTAGACAAGACAGAGCTCGCCAGAGAATAGGGTAGTGGGAGCCATGGGTGGAATGGTAAGTCAGTATTGGTCAATGAATATCTTTTTTACTATTTTTTTGAACGAAGCAGGGCTGAGAGGGACGTCGAAAATATCTCTTATTCTAGTCGCTAGATCGTTGTTCCAAGCTCTAGGAGCTGCTATAAAGAGAGAGAATGTTCTATACAGGAACGAGGTGAAAGGAACATCAAAGTGTCTCGGTTGCCTGGCAAATCTCTCTCTGTTTTGTACAATTGGTGTGAATTTGGATGCCAGGGCTCTTGGAAGGGTGCCTGACAGGTATTTTTGGAGGACTTATAGTGATAGATTTTTACCAGCTCGGTAATTTTGAGAATATTATATTTCCTGAAGATGGGACTGGATGGGGCTATACGGTCTGCTGAGTCAATGATCCTAACCGTTCGTTCTTTAATGCTCTTCTGGTTTTGTTATGATCTGTCAGTCTCTGTTTTGTGTCACTGGAGGGTACCATTATTTAATTTCCACGGTTTGTGCTGGCTGTGTCTGTGTGCTATTTGAAAAAAAAAATGTATCTCTCTCTCTCTTTCATGTTCTCTCTCTCTCTCTCTCTCTCTCTCTCTCTCTCTCTCTCTCTCTCTCTCTCTCTCTCTTTCATGTGCGCCGTCTATACGCGTCTGTCGACGGCCTCATTTTTCCCTCTGAAATGATTTGTGTTTGGGATGTGTGTTTTTTGCGTTCCTTAATAAATTTATGGAAGTAATATGAAAGACTTGTGGTGTGAAAACTCTTCTGCAAAAGGCTATCATTGATGCCATGTTTATATTCTACTATAAGGCAACTGCATGTCATGAAAAATTGCCATAGAACATATTTTGTTCCAAGTATTACCTTCCACATACCTTAGAAAGCTTTCCTTGAGTATGGTACAAAATATGGCTGTTTCTGACATGTGGCACATTCTGCCCAATAGGTGCAATTGGATTCTGAATTTTTACCCAGTTTTTCTTTTTCCCCAGAATTCTGTCAGTCTTCAGTGTCACCTCCTTCACACCAGAGCTCCTCGCTCGCACCAGTCTTGTATATTCACCCCACTTGCTCCTGTCCTGAAAGGCGCTTGCACCGATCAAATCTTGTTCGAAGTGCCACACTTGACAGACTTGAAGTCATACACACATTTTTTAAGAAGAACAGAACTGTGTTACATTATGACACAATAAAAAGCATACACACAACACCAATGAAATATCCTGTGAATAGGTACAAATATACCACATAATCCGGGACAATGCGAGCTCCCGGTAGGAGGCCGTAATAGCGGACTTGGACTGGTGCCAACTTTCCCAGTTAGCTGTTTCGGATCATTGGATCTGTTATGCTTTGCAGCCAGGTCCCAGGGAATGAGGCAAGATAAACTATAACCAACTGAAAATAGTTTTTTCAGCTTTGGCTTGCCTTCTGCATGATATCCTAAACCCTTCGCCAATCATCTGGTCGTGGCGGGGTTGGGGTCGACGGTCACTGGTGGTAGTGTTTTTACCGCGTGTGAGTGTTTTTTACCGTTTTGCTGCATGTTTTCCCTCTACTCTCGGCCTCCTGCAGGAAATTTCCTATACTTCTTACGTACTGTTTTAATCTGACTGTGTTTATTCTGCAATATAAGTGTGTATGGACGTAATCATCAGTAAAAATCTTGGTGTTTGACCTCTTGAGATGAGATAACAATAGATCTAGTCTGCAGCATGGACATGGGACAGGTCAGTGCAGAGTGACCAGTTTCGTTTGCTGCACTTTGCTGGCCAGCTGATGGCGGGCGAGTGCTGAGGGAGTTGTGATAGGAAGTTGTGAAGGATGGGGAGCTTAAGAAACAGGTAAAATGCAGTTGTCCTGGAGTTGGGCAAGAAGAATAAAGAGTACAAGTTGAACCAAGTACACTGGAGGGAAACTATATAGACCCTGACCAGTGACGAGCCTCGTCACAGTTTCTGGGAAGAATGTGCCGAAAATGGACTTTTGGATTACAATTGCTCCTTCACAAACATCTAAGTTATTTTACTTTTTCTTCCGTATACGCGGGGATCCAAGAGCGGGGGGGGTCAATCAGACCATGCCACCGAATAGTCAATTTTTACGTACGTAGTTCTAGTTAATGTTTTGACGGATTTTCTTCCAGAACACTCACGATTTTCACCTGGTTGCTCCCCCTCCCAGCGTTCAGTCGAGATCTGCGTCTGCCTAGTTACAAGCATTGGCGGATCAGGAAAAGTTTTGGAGGGGCAAAACATCGTTTTGGGGGCCAAATCGAGAAAAATCGCAAAAGCATAGGATTTAAAAACGGCCAAAAGTCGGTCGTTTTGGGGGCCAAAAGATACTATTTCGGGCTTTGGGGGCCATGGCCCTGGGCCCCTGGATCCGCCAGTGGTTACAAGTGATACTGCATATAAAGAAACAAACGGGAAAAGTGAAGTACCAATATTTCAATGTGTTGAACTGAAACAATACTCACAAGCAGCTTCAAGATTTGAATCCATACACGTATCATCCTACAACACTTCCTACAATGTCCCGCATCCGTGACCGCCCTTTAGCGCGGGATAAAAAATGTCAAGTACCATATAGGAATTCAGAAAACTGGAATAGTTGGCTATTATATCGCGATGGCTGCTGGTCGCGCGGGCCTGGGGAGGGGGAGGGGTGTGCACGCACCGGGCGGTCCACCTCTTTATGGTGGGGATGTCGTCTCATCCTCAACACTGACTCCTTCAAGACCTCTGTGTACTTTTGATTGTGTTTTACCAGATTTTGGTAATTGTGGGGTGTAAATAAACGGGTAAACGGATATGTTCCCCCTACGTACGGAATAGATGATTAAACAGTTTTTCAATGATGGTAGAAATATTGTACAAATGTTACTTTAATGGGTGTACTTTTTCAGGTTTATTCAGAAGATAAAAGAAAGTATATAAGCAATGTCAATTGAACAGACAGCATGTGAAGGTAAGGAAGTGATCTTGCGATCTGTTCAAACTGTGTTGTGCGATTCAGTCTTTCAAAGCCACTAAGTATTACTGGACCTGCACTGTGAATTGGCACCTCTGCTGAGCGCTGACCTGTGGCCTGACCAGCAGACCTGAAGGCGTTCGAGCGGCGGCTGACGGAGGTGATCACGTGTCTGCAGCCGGCGGCACTCCGGTGGCGCGGTCAGTGACCCCTTCCGTCTCACCTCCCCCTGTGCCCTAGCTGCCCTAGCCCTAGTAGGCTCGTGGGTCCCGCGAGGTTATTCAATGCGTGTCATGCAGGACTTTTTTGTGCTCAAAGTGGGAACCGTTTTTTTGTGTCCAGCCACCCTCAGTGGTTCTCAATCTTTATAATTTTATGTGGTGAAGACCCGTGCCTTTCTAGTCCTTGATAGCTGAAGACCTGTTTCCTGTTTGGCAAGTTCTATTGTGCCTTTTGCAGATTACCGTTATGACCTTTTACAGAGCATATTGCACAAGGCAAGAAGTAAGATTGTCCAATAAAGCGTGGGAGTGTCCTTTAGGATTTTCAAATCTGCTTCAATAATTGTTATTTTGGTCCCCACTTTAAATTTGGAAAGAAACTTCCTACTGTCTGAGGTCTTCTGCTTCACGGACAGTGCAAACGAAAAATTATCCGAAATGTGTTTTCAACGAGAGATACCACTTTCCCTTTCGTGTCAGCCAATTTTTATTTTTATGATCGCGAAGTTACTGGAACTGTCACCTCAGATCGGGTCTGTCGCTTAGATATGAATTAAGTGGGATTTGCCCCTTTTATTTAGTTCCTGAAATCACACCTAGTGTAGCGGAAGGTCCCACCTAGCTTGAATAGCGCCTGGAAAATAATTATGTTTGATAAAACGGAAAACATCCGTAACTTTTTCTAACTTTTCCATAACACTTTGAATATTTTACATCACTATGACGTGTTTCAGTGGTCCTTGTCACCGCCCGTGGCGCCACGGCGCCGTCACGGACGTCAGTAGACGTGTTCAGTGGTCCTGTCACCGTCTCCGGTCCGCCACGGCGCCTGCCACGGGACGTCAGTGACGTGTTTCAGTGGTCCTCGTCACCGTCCGTGCACGCCATCGGCGCCGACACGTGACGTCACACGTGTTTCAGTGGTCCTCGTCACCGTCTCCGTGTGCACTGCCATCGGTGCCTGGCAGTGGCTGACGGATCCAATGACGTCAGAAGTCGCATTCGTGCAGTCGCTTTTCAACCATATATTCTTCAGTATATCTACCCTCATCTTGGGTAAGATTGCCGTCGCACCAATGGCGCCTGCGTCTGTTTACCCTGTCACTTAATATCATGCTTTTTTATGATAGGCTTAAGCTAGTATTTTTTAAGACGAATCACCTGACCTGATCTCCCCCGTTGTTTTACCCCTTCTGCTTGTGCTTTACGTGGCGATTTCTTTTAGATATTGATCGAAATTTTTTGCGGCATCACATGGTACTGACATGTCCCAAGGTTGCAAAAAATACTGTTTTGAATCTGCACGAAAGCCCAGCTTTTCTGGGGCCCAGAGCTTAGGTATATATATGCAGGGTGTTTGAGGAGTCTGTACTATGTTTTTTGTGTGTTCAGTGAGCTGTGGAATCTTTTAGAACCAGCTAAGGGACTCTGAGCCTCGCGAACCCATGCGAAGGTCTAGGCTCACTGCTACAAATAAATGTAGTACTTAACTTCATGTTGCATTTCGAGTCGGAGATAAGCCATGATTTTGCGAACCATGTTGTCGAGAAAATATTGGCTATACTTGGAACACGAATAGATGTTTCTTTGATTCGAGTGTTTGTTTAGTGTATTATATTGCTCCCGAATCTGTGTGTTACATTCTGAGGCCCTGTGTATAGTTTACACCCTTGTATACATTTTTACTCGTATTTCGGTGTTCTGTACGATCTTTTTCCTATCGAAGACACCTCTATGAATTCCCAATGAAGACAAGTCCTCTATGAATTTCCATGTTGAAGTTTGTTTTGTCAATTTGCCAGCGGGTTCTAGGATCGAGGGATGTGGAATCCCAAATTTGTGATCGAGACTGCTGTATAATTTCGTGTGATCGTGCTCTCCGGCGTGGAACGTGACTCTACACGCTTGAGCGAGTGGTCCAAGTGTATATATCAGCGAGTGGGCGTAGGTACTTTCATTGCTAGCGTGTAGCGGCGCAGCAGCAGAACCAGCATCGTCTAACGCGCTCTGCCGCCGCAGCCCTCCTCTTCTTGGCCGGCATCCACAAGCGGGTGGTGGCGCCCTCCATTGTCTGCTCGCGGACACGTCAGGTGCTGGCCGACTTCAACATGTGGTGTGACGACACGGGTAAACTGGTGCTGAAGCCGCGCCCCACCACCTCGTGACGCCGTCTCTCCGTCTGACCGTAGCGCCGCGGCGGCCGGCGCGCCAGGCGCAGCTTCAGGCGCTAGCCGCCGGGCGGCGCCGCCGTCGCCGGCCGCAGCGGCGAATCGTAGTCGGCACGGTTAGCGAGTTGTGGGAGCGCCAACTGTGACAGACACTGAGTCTTGTTGAAGGTTTCTATGTTCAAACGCTGCGTATTTTGTTGCGGTATTGTGGGATTGTGCAGAATGTTCATCGCCATTTTAGGCAGTGGTTGAGTAGTGAGGGTAAGCTGCCTTGCGTCATGTCATTGTGAACTCTGTCATATTAGCCTCTGTATATAGATTCACATACGTAGTAAGCAGTCGTAATTAAATGTTCACCCTCACCCAGGAAATGTTTCCAGCGGGCATGGGGTCGCCATGGGTAGGTCAGGGGGATGGGTGTCGGCGAATCATTTTAAAACTAAAGCAACCGCGGATTTCGGTGCAATAACGCCTTTGCTCCTGCAACCCACAAGTTAGCCTGCTTACCCGACAGGCTAAAATCGAGAAACAAGTTTAAGTACAATAGCGGACTCTTAACGTGAGGACACAGTCAGCAAGTGTTCTAAATATGGCGTGCTCACGTCATGTATGATCCACCTTTTGCCCATGTTTTCAGATCAGTTTACAAGAAAGAGTTCATGAATGGCAGGAAAGGTAATACATTGTTGGAATGCCGCATCACGAACCGGACAGGCATCGAACAATTGGCATATTCTCTGAGTCATGTAGTGGTAATTGATTTGTGTTAGTCTCGTAGTCATTTTACCTCTTTCATAATTCGAAACGAATTCATTTGTAAGAAACGCATTTCGTGGGTTGGAAAAAGTGTGCTTTTGTTTCCTTTTGATACCACTTTCGCCTGAATATATTGTATCGCCAGAAATATCAGCGCATTGCTTGTTTGGTTCGCATTGCACTGAACAGGTTGGACGTCCTCGTCGCTGGGGTTCTTGTAGTGTGCCTGTTTGGAAACGCTGCCTTCTTTTCCCAGCAGAGGTGAGCGCAGATTCAGCACCCCTGCCAGCCCCAACCGAGCCCGCTTTTTTACTGCTACTTCAACGTCCGCCCCGGTGGCCTTCAATCCATCCTTGCTCCATTGAGGGGTTTCGAAACCCCATCGATCTCGACTTCTGTGCGAGAAGACGGAAAAAGCGAACGGCGGTATTTAACCCGGGAGAAATGATTGCAAAACTATATCGGTCTTTGCTCCGGTCAGTATTGAGTTCATGACCGGCCAAAAAGGTGGCAAATTAGTGACCTTTTCTGGGCTCCAGCTTCTGACTGAGCGTAGTTAAAACCAATATTTAGGCATAATTAGGTTGTTCTCGTTACGACGAATCGAATGATATATAATGTCTTATCAAGTCAACGCGTAAAAATGGCATAACATGGGGTCAGGCAATTTTTGCATGCCGACGTGGTACTGTTAACACCCGGCACGGGTCCCCGATAAGACAACGCTGTCACAACATAACCATTTTTAGGTACATTAGGTCCGGGTGCCTCAGGGATAACATTATCAGTTTTTGGCATTAAAAAAACTATATCCAGCATATATGTCCTTTACACAGAGTAGGAAATTATATAAACATATCATACAACCAGGCAGTACACTAACAAATCGTTTAACATCCATTTGGGAGGTCACAGGTCATTACAAATACCACATTACGGGGGCCATTGGTAATAAGCACCCACACAAATATCGTCACCTGGACCCACAACCTAAAATAATTAAAGGAGTATTCCACGCGCCCCTTCAAAAGGGGGGGACCGCCCCGCAATGCCAAATTGTAGATTATCTGATTCGCCGTGACGAGAGTGATCTAGTAATGCCTAAATCCTGAGGGAAATGGGGGGTGGAAAAGGGCATCTGCCCCAAAAACATCCCGATTCTCTTAAAACTCACGTTTTTGGGTCCCGTTGTCCCCCAAAACAGACATTGCACTTCTGCCTCTGGCTCCATTATTCTTTCTTGCGAAGTTACTGACCAGAGTCCGGAAATGTGCTCAAGTGGTTCGAGATGACGAGGTCATGGTTCGTACCTGACACTTGGCAGTAGATATACAAATACCTTTAGCCCGGCGTATGGTACTTCGTGGGTTACGAGATGAATCTAAGGCGAAAATATTAAACCTCTTTTCACTGTTGCCTGTGGGAAATTTTTGGGAGTCGGGTATCTTGATTTTACCTGGTGACCTGGCCTGAGGTAATGTGGACCTGAAGTGCTTGGAAATTGTTGCGAAAAAGATCAAGGATAGATTATGACCACGGCGGCTCTGTGCGCCGTCGTTTTTTAACCGATTTGGAAAAACCCGGAGAAGTTATTCCAAAATTTTCGGTTTTTAAATAAAATTCGCACATTATGCCTTTATTCCATCACATTGTCTCGCACACGGCAATGTTCCCTTCCCTTGGCATTGGGGACGCAAGAGGCGGTACTGAGCGACCCGGCGTTGGCTAGTGCTGCCCTCTACCTCAGGACGTCACCAGCTGTCTCCGCCCATCCGTGGCCTCGGTATGCTGCAAAGGACGTCCTCGAAGACCTAACCTTGCCCCTGGCACATTTCTGGGTAAATCAGTGCTCTGGTGAAATTACTCCATAAAAATACTCCACGTATTACGACGTAACCTTTTGACCGGCGCGCCGGGGAGCGATCAAGCGATTTCGTTATCTTGACATGTTCAGATAATGCAATTTATCGATCATCATCGGTTGGTCACACAAAATCGCACCAGTGTAAAATCTGCTTATTGCCCTGAGCGAGGTTTCAGCGTATCCGGAGGTCTGGTTTCAACAACCGAGTCTCTATTTCTTGGAACTGAGCATTTCTGTTGAGAATCAACCGGAGCGGTGTTCTGTTTGTGCGGCGGTTTTCTGCTCTTTGAGCGCTGCCCGAATGGCTCGGACGATCTAGATGAAAAGCTTAGGATGCCGAGGGCCCCACGGTGATCTAAGTCTAGGGGATTTTAAGGCGGTCGCCCAGTGACTTCCTTAGAATGAACCTTTCCTTTCCGTGGGGTGTATGTGACCGTTTAGTCTAAAACTATTGGCGATGGGCGCCAATTTAAGCTGTTACCGAAAATCAACTGTTACTTGAGCCGAAAGTCACCTTCGCGTGAGTTGGGTTAGGCTTTTTCCTTTGTTTGTGGGTGTTGGTATATCCTGTTAACCTTCGCCCGGGTGGGGGTCTTTTTTATAATTTTTGGGCCCGAGCTCTTTAGACCCCCTCTGGTTTTTCCGAAGTGACCAAAAAACGGCGGCGCGCACCGCCGCCAAACTTAGTCTAGCTGTTCCTTCATCATTTTTACATATTTCCTGAAAATTTTAACTCAAGGTCATATCAGGTCAGGTCACCAGGCCAGGTGAAGTGACCTCACCTCAAAAATGCTTAGGACTGCATAACTAAAAGGAGGGGCAATCGATCAAGTTGAAACTCATACCACATATTGAGCCCACCAGGAGCTACAACATATGTTCCGGGATTTTTTATATCAGTGACCCAAGGTCATGTGCAGAGCATGACCTCCCCATTGTAAAGACATGAGGAAAATCAGGAAATGAGCTTTCCTCAGTAAGTATGGATGGAATCAACTTCAAACATCGGTCACTACTTGTTCTTAGCCCATTTCTGAAGGTGATGCCAAACATTTTGACTTGTGACCTTTGAAAGGTCACCTTAGGTCAAATAAGAATTTTTTGGTGTTTTACTCTATAAATTTGGAATGAACAAAGATAGAACTTTTATTTTTTGTCACCAAAGTGTTTGTATAGTCACTGCAAATCAAATTATATACATCACGACTATACCAGGTCAAGTTGGGTCAGACCGTTGACCTGGGTCAGGTCAAATTTTTAAATTTGACCTGGCCGCAATATTATATACCATTCCATTCGTATTGACGAGACGATTGCAATGGTGCATCAACTATGGCTGCATCTTGCTTGGTTTTGAAGTTATTAGCGAAAAGGGAAACGCCCTTATGCATGGGTGGCTATGGACATTCCCAATAACATTCCCGATATTCAGTG
Source organism: Lepas anatifera (assembly GCA_034440635.1). Classification (NCBI taxonomy): domain Eukaryota; kingdom Metazoa; phylum Arthropoda; class Thecostraca; family Lepadidae; genus Lepas; species Lepas anatifera. The sequence goes on along the minus strand of JAOTON010001566.1, from coordinate 594,217 downwards.
ACCTGTGGCTCCCTAGGGCTTTGACCTAACCCGAAATTCATTGCCACTGTAATGAAAGAGCAACTCAAGAGTTTTAGAATGATCTTAAAAAATATTTCTAGCTATTATAATTTCTGAGATATATGAGGTTTTCTTAGTACACGTCATCTTAGCGAATTTGACCTATTTTGACCCCTGGTGACCTTGATATGAACCTGGCGAGAAAAATGACTTAAATATTTTCGATATCATTTTTGAAGAGCCGTCGATTGCCGTTTTGCGCTTTTTTCTAGCTCTTAGTTTTTGATATCGTGGGGTCTTTTTAGCCCCCCCCCACCAGGGCGAAGGTGGCTCGTACCCTCTACCGGGGCAAGGATTAAGGGGAGAGCTAATTTGACATTCCTACTGCTGAGCAAACATCAGTTATAGCGATGTGATGCACAGACCCGGGTTAGCTGCAGGATTTGTATTGCTGTGTCAAAAGTATTTTATAGTGACCTTTCTTCTGGAATGGCGTTTTTGTGTTGCCTGGAGAATCTTGTGCGCCGGTAACAGCCTGAAATGGGGCTAAATCTGGTGACCAGTATGTACAGAACTCAATTATTTCTTGGCGTCTGGGATCTTAAATTCACCGCAACAATTTTATTACCTGACGCATCTCGTCCAAAATGGTAACGTCAGGCGAAAGTAGCATTTTATGATATTCTGTAAATTAAAAAAGACCCGAAACTTCCAACCTTTTCAGCTTTTGGTCGAAAAAAACTAAATTGAATGTTGTGGAAGGCCATATTCAATTCAATTCACCTCAATATTTATTATTTCTAAGGACCTCAAAGTTGAACTTTACGCCCACTCCCCCCCGTATTCTAAATAATCCTTTACCTAGTCCGATCCTGTCGGTGATTTCTATAACTATTTCAATTCATTGTCAAGGTTGAGAGAGAATACAAATGTAACCAGACTCGCAACGTAGTACAAAACATGTATTGTTCCACCCCTGCGCCAGTAGGCGGCTGTCACATTGTTGGCACGCCCCTTAATGGTAACAAAAGCACGCGATCACAAAACACAGACGGCGAGTGAAAACATCCATCCAGGTCAGCAGGACGGGCCGGCGCTGAGCTGCGCCGCCTCCAAACGGCGCCAAACACCGAAACCACGCACGGGTGACCCCGGGGCACTGCTGGGTCGGCCGCCAACCCACCATACCAATCACCAACGGCCAAACCTATTCAAACCTATTCGAAGTTAGGGTGTGTCGAGTTGTTCTCGACGCTGAAACCCCCGGCATTTGGACCACTTCTATCGTTTCGAAATAATGGCATGAAACCGGGCGAGCTCTTTGGCATTGATTACTGCGGAACCCAAAATGGCTGGTCATAAAATATTTTACCAAATGCTTTACAAATGCGAACTTCTCTGTACGTATGAACTGTTTCCGCACGCATCCAATCAATGCGACCCATGTATGCGATGAAAATTCAGGGCGTTTTTATATAGGCTTATGGCTGTGAACACATGCAAGCTTAAGTTATATCACTTACATAGTCCGGACTGACCCATTTCTACATTCAGAAAAAGAGAAACTGCTGAGAGACGCCAAATTTTCGCCTCTACAACGATGGATACAAGATTCACACATGGTCAGCAGCCCTTCCGGCCAACGCTCGGCGACATTTCCATCAATGCTCCACTTCGCCGTGTCAGCGCTCCTGCGAACGCCGGTGCCGGTTCCCACGCCAACACAGCGCCGACCCCACCACAGCGCGGTCTCGCGTGCGGCAGTGCCGACGGCCTCCCAGCTCCGACCCAGGCCGGCCGGCCCCACCACAACGTGGTCTGACGTGCGGCCGCGCCGACGGCCTCCGACCCAGACCGGCGTCCGCGCGGACGGTGGCGCCGCAGAGGCGTGCAGACCCGCAGCCTCCTCGCCTGCTCCGTCACGCCAGGTATTCGCAGGCGGGTAAGCAGGGAGAACGGGACGCCAGTGGTTAGGGGTGGGGATATGCCGGCCCCCGGGACTGTTGATAGTGACCAAGGAGTGGGGAGATGCCGGCCCCCGGAACTGGTGGTCAGGAGTGGGGTTATGCCGGCCCCCGAAACTGGTGGTCAGGAGTGGGTAGATGCCGGCCCCCGGAACTGGTGGTCAGGAGTGGGTAGATGCCGGCCCCCGGAACTGGTGATGGTGGTCGGGGAGTGGAGATATGCCAGCCCCGGGAACTGGTGGTCAGGAGTGAGTATATGCCGGCCCCGGAACTGGTGCTAGTGGTCAGGAAGTGGAGAGATGTCCGCCCCGGGACTGTTGATCAGGAGTGAAGATATGCCGGCCCGGGCCTGCTGTGCGTCGCCCGTTGGTAGAGATCAGGGGCGGAAGGACGAGCCCGGCGCTGGTGAGGGCCGGTGATGTACCACCGGTGGAGCGCGGACTCCACAGTACCGGCGAACCTGCGACAGCTGACACTGGGCGTGCCCTGCACGTTGAAGCTTGGTGAGGGAGACGATCACGGTGTGCAGCATCATAAGTGTGGCCCACGGACGATCTCTGTACGGGACATTCAACATCGCCTCAGCTGGCCAGTCCAGCCGTAGATGGTCCCGGGTATAGACAGCTATAACACCATATAGCCCTAATGTCTCAGGCTGCACACTCGTCTGTAACAGAAAACACCCTTCCCCGGTCGGCGGTCAGCCCCAGTGTTCCTCGACCGGCGGCTGTTCACTGGCCTTTCGCACGGCGCGGTACTTGGCCATTTCGTTCGGAAACACCTGAGATAGCTCCACCTTCAGGTTGGCCTTGAACCGTTTGTAGGAGTCGATTTTGCCCTTGACCTCCTCGTTTTTGGTGAGCGCCTTCTCCATACAGTCCTTGGTGTACAGCTGGGGGTTGCGGCCCTGGTCGATGTAGCTGAAAAAAAACACATCAGTGTCTGGATTAGAAATATTGTTGGTTGGGACAGGAGCTACTCTCAGGTCTCAGTACTTTTGCGCATGCACCGTTTATTTCGGCTTTCAGTTCGCGTCTTTTCTTGCTTTATTCTCATCGACTGCGCAAATGCAAAATAGTACAAAAATACAAGTCGCAGAGAAACCAAAATCAAAAAGTCGCACAGTAGCTTGACAATAACAGTTGGGCACATATAGTTTTCTATTGTTGGGGCAGGGTAGAATCTGATTGGCTGTTGCGTATTGTTTATTGAGGATAAATAACAGACTGATACCAACTAACAAGTGAAGTCAATTATTGAAAGCTCAAAACAAAAAAACCTCAGCAAATACGAGAACATAGAACACAACATTGAAAATTGCTAAAAAAACATAAACAATGGCAAAACGACCGTTACCCAAGTAAGACTGAACTAGGTTTTGTACTCATTTCACTTCCAGCTGGATCAATAGATGAAATAATATACTTAGACCCAGTATATACTGAAAATATGGGCTTTAACATGCTAGATGTTGGAGTTGGTCATGCCCAAAAGCTTATTCACAGATTTCGGCATTCGAAACAGAAACGCCGAGACGAACGTGTCCACATTGCCGCGAGACTCGGCGAAAAGTCAAAGACTTTGGGTCAATCGGGATGGAACTTGACAGCCAAAACAGCTCGGAAACACTCAGAGGAGACTTTTTACAGAAATTCATTTTTCAGGGGGAAACGCTTATGCTGAGCTTTTCTTGTAGCGAGGGTTTCGATGCCGAAATGCTGAAGAACTGGATGATAAGCAAGAGAGATGCATAGCTTCAAACTATGACGATTTAGCCACATTAAAAAAATGTGGTGCATCTGCTCGACCAGTTCGGTAACAGATTTGTCCGTGCCAGACCCGACTACACCGCCAAACCCCAAAATAGACCGAAAATTCGCGTTGTAAGTTGTGAGCAGAGTTGAGTATTTAACTTGGATGAACGATGGTCAGGTTAAAAAGACCGAAGTAGCAGTCATACTGCCTGGTTAGTCTGCCGTGTTATGCCAGAAACATCACATGAAAAATTCAATTTCGAATCAATAATAATTACTAAATCGCGGATTTGTTTGACAAAATTTAGGCAAGTATGATTGAAGCAGTATGTTAGCTGGATTGGTTTCATCCGCATACAACAAACAACTAGACTAGATTTTGCCCGGAAGACCATTGATGAAAAGTACAAACAACTCGGCCTGCGGCCTGGGCTAACGCCCCACCGGCGCAGGAGAGCCGCATGACAATGTGCTGAAAGCAAACCATATTTCGTTCTTAATGTATCTCTTCATAAGCCTGCAAGTCAGTTTTATCATTCTTTTCTTTGAAATAACTAATAAAGATTACGTGCTCACCCCCGGATTCGAACCGGACCTACCTGATCAAGAGACAGGGCCTCTAACCACTAGACCACCGTGCCATACCACTCACCCTCCCACTAGCTGAACAGCTGTGACCCGTCAGGAGGTCACTGGCTGGTACAACTCCGCCGAATATGCCGGGCCGCTGGCGCCGGGTGCTGTGCTTGTCCCGAAAAGGCACGATATAAATGTGCTTCTAGAAGACGAACCAATCATTATTTTGGGCTGAAATTACTTGTATCGTCGAGCTAGGATCCTCAGCTAGCTTCAAGCCAAATTTCTTCCACTTCCATCTATTTTAAGGCCTTGAAACCATGGTGAGAAGCAATGGTGGTCCGAGAAATTTAGCATTTTGTAATACATTTTGGACTAATTACTCGAAAGCCATTAGAGATAGGTGGGTAGTGTAAGTGAGCGAAATGACCGCAAGTAACTTTCCTATTCAGCCATGTCAGTTCTGAGTTTGTGAGTGACATGAGCTTGGAACCAGGAAGATGCAAATAAAAAGTTTTTTTACTCAATTTCTATTTATGCCTATAAAACAAAGAATTTCACATTCACAATTTCCATCTCCAAATATTATCAGGCGGAAGCAATGTTCTTTCATTATTTGAAATGAAAACTCAAATTGGTCAATTAGATTGTAAGATATTAACGTTGAAATGAAATGAGCCAAAATTCAGTCTTCCGAAATAACTGTAAAAAGTAGGTCAAAATTTTGCGTTTTGCACTCAAAACTATGCCTAAGCACTACAAAATTTTCCTAGCTACCCCTAAGTAACTGCCTTTCAGCTAACTGAGGCCTGTCTTCTGACATTTCGAGCGCACAAGTCGGCCATCAACTTTTAGCAGGTTTTTTGCTCGCGTGAGAAATGCCGCGTTTTCGCGCAACAAATATTGTCGGATCAGCTCAATTCGTTTTCCCTAGCTGGCCCTTGTTATCTTTCGAAAAGGGCATAAGTTTCAAGTTCGCAGGTTAAGAAGTAAAAATTAGAAAAATATAAAACAGAAAAAGTTTGAGCCAAAATTTCTCAAAAACTATTTTGGATTTCAACTCGGGGCTTCAGTTTGGGTGTCTGGATCAGAAGGGCTATCACCCTACAAAATTCCAGAGCTCTGACATCAATTCTCAGGACTGACAGACGCCAACAACAACAACAACCTCGGCCTGCGGCCTGGGCTAACGCCCCACCGGCGCAGGAGAGCCGCATGACAATGTGCCGAAAGCAAACCATATTTCGTTCTTAATGTATCTCTTCATACGCCTGCAAGTCAGTTTTATCATTCTTTTCTTTGAAATAACCAATAAAGAGTACGTGGTCACCCCCGGATTCGAACCGGACCTACCTGATCAAGAGCCAGGGCCTCTAACCACTAGACCACCGTGCCACACCACTCACCCTCCCACTAGCTGAACAGCTGTGACCCGTCAGGAGGTCACTGGCTGGTACAACTCCGCCGAATATGCCGGGCCGCTGGCGCCGGGTGCTGTGCTTGTCCCGAAAAGGCACGATATAAAGGTGCTTCTAGAAGACGAACCAAGCATTCTTTTGGGCTGAAATTACTTGTATCGTCGAGCTAGGATCTTAAGCTAGCTTCATGCCAAATTTCTTCCACTTCCATCCATTTTAAGGACTTGAAACCATGGTGAGAAGCAAAGGTGGTCCGAGAAATTTAGCATCTTGTAATACATTTTGGACTAATTACTCGAAAGCCATTAGAGATAGGTGGGTAGTATAAGTGAGCGAAATGACCGCAAGTAACTTTCCTATTCAGCCATGTCAGTTCTGAGTTTGTGAGTGACATGAGCTTGGAGCCAGGAAGATGCAAATAAAAAGTTTTTTGACTCAATTTCTATTTATGCCTATAAAACAAAGAATTTCACATTCACAATTTCCATCTCCAAATATTATCAGGCGGAAGCAATGTTCTTTCATTATTTGAAATGGAAACTCAAATCGGTCAATTAGATTGTGAGATATTAACGTTGAAATGAAATGAACCAAAATTCAGTCTTCCGGAAGAACTGTAAAAAGTAGGTCAAAATTTTACGTTTTGCACTCAAAACTATGCCTAAGCACTACAAAATTTGCCTAGCTACCCCTAGGTAACTGCCTTTCAGCTAACTGAGGCCTGCCTTCTGACATTTCGAGCGCACAAGTCGGCCATCAACTTTTAGCAGGTTTTTTGCGCGCGTGAGAAATGCCGCGTTTTCGCGCAATAAATATTGTTGGATCAGCTCAATTTTTTCCCCCTAGCTGGCCCTTGTTATCCATTGAAAAGGACATAAATTTCAAGTTCGTAACTTAAGAAGTAAAAATTAGAAAAATATAAAACAGAAAAAGTTTGAGCCAAAATTTCTCAAAAACTATTTTGGATTTCAACTCGGGGCTTCAGTTTGGGTGTCTGGAGCAGAAGGGCTATCACCCTACAAAATTCCAGAGCTCTGACATCAATTCTCAGGACTGACAGACGCCAACAACAACAACAACAACAGACCACGACGAGACCCGTCTGAGCGGCCAGAATAGAGCCGCTTGAGAAATCTCAATGCGCTTCGCTCCATGGATTTCGTCATGCGGCTCTGACAACAACAGACCACGACGAGACCCGTCTGAGCGGCCAGAATAGAGCCGCTTGAGAAATCTCAATGCGCTTCGCTCCATGGATTTCGTCATGCGGCTCTGACAGAATAGCCTGCAGCCACTGAGCAGATCTTTTCGGAGGTGCACCTCGTCCAGGCCCATATACATACTCGAAAACCTCCAGAGGAACCTGAACGTCCTGCACCTCGTTCTTCAGCTTGTCGATCTCCTGCAGCCCGCTGACCATCATCTGACTGAGAGAGGTGAACACAACAATTACTGCGAACGTCATTCCAGAGCAGACCAACGGTAGCTCCATTAACGCTCCATTACAACATACTTCCATAAAATTAACGCTAGATGCTACGAATGATGTACAAAGCCGAGGATATAAAATGATCGCTCGAAAAAGAAACTGACACAACGATTTAAACTTGCACTTGGTGAACCGACCTCATCACTAGCCAAAACAGACCACCAAATCCTATCCAGGCGCCCACACTGTCTGAAGAAATAGACAGAGTTTAGAAACACCTGCACGCTACAGTACTTACATTTTTTGGTTGAATACGTTTTGGCCTTGCGGCTGGAAGTCGCTGACAATGATGCCTAGCTGCCGGACGTTTTCCGTAAACATCTCCAGCTGGGTCTCCAGCTTCTCCAGTGAGGACGCCATCTGAAGGCCCGCACACAGCATCAGCAATCAGCAGTCACAAACACAGTAGCTGCAGTTCACCGGGCGGAGTAACGATTAGAGGATGGGACATGGTGGTCTTCTTGAACGGAATGTGGCACCTTCACAATGGGAAATGAACCGAGATAGCCATGTGATAGAGTATAGAGTAGGTATGTCGAGAAACCACTTTAGCGAATTGCATTTGCCTCTGAAGCCTGTTCGTGGAAACAACTAAAAGTGAAAATACACTGCCTACCGATCTCCTCCTACCCAGTTGTCAGGTGGTTTGAGATGAACTTGGGAAGTTGGCATAATACTCATGCTCACTGCATGATCAATATTTTAGAGCCATAACATGTATTCACGCACGCATTCATACACAAAGAGAAGATATATGCCACAACAATAGGAGAGAATTGAGATGTAGAGGAGCATGGGACCGGGGTTAAGGAGCGATGAGCGCGGAGGGGGGACGCTAACGAATGAGCACGGACTCGCACGCAAGCGATATAAAGTCAACTGAGTGGACCGGCGTCGGTATTTCTTGTTTAGACTTCTTTAAGCCTACATGCTAAATGCATATTCGGTACTAGCGACTATAAGCGCCTATAAATATGCATAACTTTCTTCAATAGCTAGCTTGGACCGTGAAATATGTTTCAATATACAAAGAGACACAGAAAAAAACTTATCAATTAATGTATGAATGTAGGACGGCTGGGCCGCTTGATAAGCTTGGAGCTAGGGCGGCCACCGCCCTGGGCGGTCACGTGACCTGACCTTGTGGCTAGGGGCGTGGCTTCGGCTGAGCCGGGGGGGGGGGGCTGCGGCACGGAGCCGCGACCATTCGCTTGTACCTGTCTGAGCTAGTTGTTCTGCCGCCTGCTGATCCTTACGTAAGTGTCGCCGTTAGTGTCGTTGTTTAAGCGTTACGATCTTTGAAACATGTTCTGGCCTTATGCTCAACTTATACCTAACTGTTATCTGTTGCATAATTGTTACCGATTGCTTGACTGTTAACTGTTGCCTAACTGAGGTGTCTCTTGGTAAGGTCTAACCTTTCGGTTCTATTGTGATCACCAAGGGCGGGCGGCACCTTTGGACCCGGAGATACGCTGCTGCTCTGCCGTTGCCTGATTATGCCAGGAATAAATATGCATTATAGATACGGCAATCTTCTTCGGTAATCGGCACGCTTACATGAATATCTCACATGAAAAATGAAATTTGAAGTGACACTTTCAAAATGCTTTGAACGATCCAGTATTAAATTTTCCCCTTCCTGCTGCATAGGGAGTTTCTAAAAAAAGAAAAAAACAGAAACAAACAATAACTCCTCCCTCCCACCTTCCTCCTCCACTTCCCGTGAACAGTATGTATGGCCTTGCTGTGAGCAGAATAAAAGGTAGAGCGCACACAATACATAACTTTACCAGGGTAATAGAGAGCTCGGCACATACGACGAGGAGGCCAAGTGTCGTCCAACGGGTTCCCGCCTTCTCGGGGTGGACGGCGTTGGGGACGACAGCGACGCTGGCGCCCCCGCTCCGGTGTGGAGAGCACCGGAGAAACAAAATGGGACCCACACTCGCCCTCCAAGGGCGGGACGCCGCCGACCGACGCGCCACCCGCTCGTCGTCTCGGCGGCTGCTCCACATCTCCGACGTCTGCGTGTGGCCTGGCAAACCGCGCGTGGACACAACCTCCACCTACGCCATACCTACCAGCGGGTCCGGGAGCCGTGCGGAGTGGCAGCCGCGGCGGCCCCGGCCCGCCTGAGTAGATGAGTGACGACCTCCCCGCCGTGAGCGCCAACGGTGGGGAGCAAGACCGCGGTAGTCGTGGTCCCCGGGGCGGGCGCAGCCGGCGGGCGAAGAACCGACGGTACCGCCGCAACCGCCTGCTCAGAAGCCGCCTCCTGCTTTGCGGGTGGAACGCCGAAGGTCTCAGAAAGAAGATCCCTGAGTTTTCGCGCTGGCTCTCTGAGAAGAGGGTGGACGTGGCGGCCGTGCAGGAAGTCCAACTCCCGGCGAACAAGTCGCTCAGCATCCCCGGTTACCAAACTGCTGCGGTCCGGAGGAGGGCGCGGGGCGGGAGAGAGGAGGGGGTCGGTCAAGGGCGGAGATGTGGCAATTTTCGTCCGGGACGGCCTCACGTTCTCTACGATCGAGACTCCCCCTCTCCAGCCGAACGATACCACTACAGAATGGTGCGCAGTGCGCATCTTCTGCAACCCGCGGGGCAAGAACCCAAGAGCGTCCTACCTGGATGTCCACAATGTCTACCGCCCTCCAATCCGCAACTCGGAGGAAGATGAACGCGTTGACCGTTTCACGCTCTCCGGATTCCCCACGGACGCCCGCACAGTAATTATCGGTGATATCAATGGCCACCACCCCGACTGGAGTGTTAATTGTTTGGATCCAGACGGGGTGGACAACATGGTCAGTGACTGGACCTCCTCCAACAACTGGACCGCCCTCAACACAGGCGCACCCACCTGTACAGGATACGGGGAACGCACAAGGCTGTCGGCACCAGACGTCGCGCTGGCCCACAGAGACCTCGCGAGGCGATGCAGCTGGTCGACTGGCGAAGACCTGGGCAGCGACCACCTACCACAGGTTGTTACCGCCGTGGTTGACAGCAGCCGCCCGCGGTGGATCCGCAAGTCTCGCTGGGCTTTCAATAAAGCAGATTGGCCCGCCTTCACAGCGAACTGCGAAGCAGCCGCAGCGGAGCTCCCCTGGATTCCTCTGTCGAGACGCTGGCGTCCCGACTGGCTGAGCTCATCATGGCCGCCAGCACAGCAGCCATTCCCAGAGGAGCCCGTGCGGACCCAAAACCATGGGCCACCGATCCTGAGGTGGAGGAGGCGGTGCGGGAGCGTCGGCAGGCCAGGGCCGCACTACACGAGCGCCCTGATAACCCCGGTGCGGTACAGCACTGGAAGGAGGCGAAGAAGAAGGCGGCTGAAGCGGAAGACTTGGCACGTCAACGGTCCTTCCGCGATTTCGCAACCACAGAACTGAACAAACCAGCAGCCGTCGGCAGGATAACCAAGATTCTGCGCAAGATGGAAGGTGCCGTCCAGGACCCATGCCCCGGCCAGGCAATCAACGGGGACCGCGGTCAAGTACTCGCGGAGGACCGTGCCAAGGCTGAGGCTTTTGTGCGCACCTACGCAGAGGTCAGCCGGAACGCCAGAGTCAAGAGGCGCGATAGGCCTGTCAAAGCGGAGCTTCACACCCTGAGAGCCCGCCCCTGCTGCTGCGACGGCGAGAGGACCGAGACGTGCCAGCCCTTCACCATGCAAGAGCTAGTGGACCAGCTGCGACATATGAAGCCACGGAAAGCGCCCGGCCCAGACGGAGTATGTACGGAGCACCTGAAGCACCTCGGCCTCACAGCCCGACGGGCCCTCCTACATACAATAAACAAGTCGTGGCTGTCAGCTGAAGTCCCCTCTGCGTGGCGTCGGGCCACCATCATTCCCATCCCAAAGGCAGGAAAAGACCAACAGGAGGTCGGAAGTTACCGCCCCATCGCGCTGACCAGCCATGTCGCTAAACTGGCAGAGCGCATGGTGGCGGCCCGACTGACCTACGTGATCGAGCGCGACGACCTCATCCCCGCCGAACAGGTCGGCTTTCGCCGGGGCAGATCGGCCGAGGACAACCTGGCGCGCCTCGTCCAGACGGTCCAGGACGGCTGGAGTCGGCCCAAGCCAAGGGGCCGGCCCGTCGACGGCCGCACAGGGGACAAGTTCGTCCTCCTCGCCTTTGATTTTTCTCGAGCCTACGACAAAATTGACCATCGCATGCTGCAGCTGAAGCTACTCAGGAAGAATCTGCCCAAATGCATGGTCTACTGGATTCACCACTTCCTTCGGGACCGAAGGGCGCGCGCAGAAATCAATGGAACGCGCAGCTCGGAGAGGATATTCCGCGCTGGCCTCCCACAGGGCTCGGTGCTGGCACCGACACTGTACACCCTGTGGTCCGCAGACCTTATAGAGGACCTGCGCGAAGTCGATCGGACGTCTATCTTCATGTACGCCGACGACACCGCCTCTCTGAGTGCCGGCTGCACGATGGAGGTGGCCCAGGCAAGGGCTCAACAAGCAGCGGACGTCATGGCCCGCTGGGCCGACCAGTGGAAGATGGTCATCGCGGGCCACAAGACCCAGGCGCTGGTCCTCTCCCAGTGGGCCCAGGACTCCAAAGACCTCGTCATTAAGGTCGCAGGTTCACCTGTGGCTGGAAGACACAACCTGAAACTCCTCGGCGTGACGCTTGACCGCCTCCTCCACTTCGGCGAGCACTGCGCGAGTCTGAGGAGGAAAGTCAAGCCGCGGACGGCGCAGCTCCGCAAGCTGACGGGGAGGTTCTGGGGCCTGCGTGAACAGCAGCTTAGAACAATAGCCAACGGCTACGTCCGTGGAGCGCTGGAGTTCGCGGCAGCAGCCTGGCTCCCCGCGGCCTCTGACTCCCACGTCGAGGTGATCGACCGCGAGCTACGCGCGGCGGCTCGCGCAGTCACGGGTTGTCCGCGGTCCACCCCGATAGACCCCCTTATGGCCGAGGCAGGCCTACCTACGGCTCGATCAAGACGTCGAGTACTGTCGGCGCGTATGCTGTGCCGAGCGACGTCGCTTCCCGAGGGCGACCCCTCCGGGAGGTTGCCGAGGCCGCCGCACCCAGGCGCCTGGCCACGTCCGGCTGGCGAGACTCCGGCCGGGAGGCAATGGAAGAGGCCGGACTGTCGGGGGTCAGAGTGGAGGAGCGCCTCACCGTCACTGCCCCACCATGGACCACCAAGGAAGGAGTTAACATCTCGCTGGATGTTGGCCCGCGGGGCCGCCGGAACGCCCCTGACGCGGTACGCCGCTCCGCAGCGGAGGAGCACCTCACCGAGCTGCCACAAGAGGCAACCTGGATCTGGTCCGACGGTTCCGCCGTTGGTGGCACATCCTTGGGCGGCGGGGAGCCCTCATTGTTCTCCCGTCCGGCGAGACCAGAGAGGTGCGGGAAGCGGCCGGGCGACTGTGCTCCAGCACTCGCGCGGAGCTGTGCGCGTTGAGGGCCGCGCTGGAAGCCTTCACCAGCCTGGAGGGCGTCCACGTGAGGCTCCCGCTGGTCGTCTGCCTCGACTCCCAGGCGGCTCTCTCCACCCTGGCGAGAGGAGCCGCGGGGCAGACGGCGCCGTTGGGCTCAAATATCTGGCATCTCCTCTCCGCCATCACGACAAGAGGCCAGAATGTATATCTGCAGTGGGTCCCGGTCCACTGCGGCCTCGACAGGAACGAACGCGCCGACACTCTGGCGAAGGAGGCATCTGGCCTGCCACAAGCAGAAGTGCCAGTAGATGTCAGGACAGCAACTAAGGCTGTGGCCCGCGACACTACCAAGAGATGGATCGCGGGCTGGCCGGACAGCCTACACAAGCGCATCAAGGGGGTCACCTGCCGCCCCCGTCACCGGCGACGACAGAGAGGCGGCCGTAGACGTGCACCAGCTGAGGGCCGGCCACTGGGGCCGGTCACTCCAGTACCTGCATCGCATCGGCCGACACCCCTCTCCGGTGTGTTCGCAGTGCGCCGACAAGAGGTGCCCAGCGGCGCTTTGCGCCGTTTGCCGCGAGGAGGCCGACACGCCGGAGCATGTGCTCCTGCGCTGCCCGTCCCTCGCCGGCGCCCGCCTGCGCCATCGAGGCAGCATCCACATCGACCCGGAGCAGCTGCGGGACGGCGACCTGGTGGCGACCTTGGCCGGCGGCTACCTCTGCCACAGGGAGCCGCTGGGCTATGGTCCGCGAAGGACCCAGAGGGAATAAACAACAACAACAACAAGGAGGCCAAGTACAGGTCTATGATCAAGCAGAACCAGCGGCTAAATTGTTGTTCTTTGGTTTGTTTAGAAAAGTTCTTTTTCATTTTAAACAAATAAAAGACCAAGATTTGTGCTTTACTAGTGAATTATGCACTTGGAAGGCATAATGCCAGTTGCAGATGACACACTGAAGACAAAAGAAGGAGCCTTCCCAAACAGCGAAACCACATGGTAATAAAAGAGAAATAGCTAGAATATACCAGGAGCCACTTGATTTTATCCCTGCTCGTTTACAAGTGAACCCACTTAATACTAGAATTAGGACTTTTTGGAGAAAGCTGGTCCCGGTCCCGGCCAAAAACTTCTGGTCCTGGCCTAGTCTCAGCAAGGAAGGATGTGGTCCCGAAAGCGTTTTTCTCACTTTATTGCCTTTCAAACATATAATTTTCTTGTAGATTAAGAGCCAAACATATCAAGCAGTTTCATATCATCAGTAGGTAAGACACTAACACAAAATACAAACCACTACTTCAGGAAATTCTTACCTAATATCATGAAAAACTTGCCAAAAGTATCTGACAATGATCCAGTGCGCAAAGTATGGCACTTGCGACAAGATCTAGGTGCGAGTGCCCTTGAAGACAGGAGCAAGTAGTGATAATTTTACGAACTTGGTGCAAATTTGAGAGACTGGTACAAGGGAGGTGAGTCTAAAATTCTCGCTGAAGGAAGGTTTGCAAGTTAAACACTGAACAGGTAAGAAACTACACATCAACCCACATAAAAGCAGTATACTACCTCCATTCTGTCCATCCATAAATATTTTAACCAGGGATGCGGAGCCGAGAAAATTTTGGACGACTCCGGCTCCGGTCCGGGATTATGATTTCGGCTCCGGGTTCAAGTGTCCTAACGGCTCCCACTCCGGGCAAAATAGTCGACTCCGACCGGCTCCGGCAACGTACCTATATCCAAAATGTGATCGACACGTTCTCAAGGGCGTGACAGTCCATCAGATGCAAAGCGATTACGTATTTGTACGAATGAAAAATGGCGACTGGATGAACGAACGCTCTTGACCAGATGCCAAATGCAAGTGAACCTCAAAACTCTACCAACCTACACTGCAGTGTATTCGTATGACAAACTGCACTGCACTGTTATGGCAAACAGAAATATGGGTCAGACATGCCCGCAAACCCACATAGAAAATTAAAGATACAACGTAATTATTTATGGGGGTACAAAATTAAAGATCATAATTACTAATAATTAAATAATAGTTAAATAATTATTAATCATCATAATTACATAATAGTTAAAGATACATAATTAAAGATCAAGTAAAGCTTGGACGGCCCACAAAGAAAAATTTCGATGAGCTAACAGTGTTCAACATCGAAAAACACATCAGATAGGCTGAAGGCATAATTCCTTTTCGAGAAACATCGAAACCAATCACCCTACTGCCCAGGGCCCAGCAGCTGGTTCGCTCACTACACCACCAAATCGCGGTTGGAGCGGAGCGCAACATTGCCCCCCAATACGTCTGCTCTTAGTCTGGACCTGAGATCAGTAAGCAGTAGCCTCATCGCAGAGAACAACCCCTTCACGAACACCTGAGTAACTGGTAGCGCGGCCATTACCAGGCTGGCCGGCTGGATGATGGCTGGATATCTATCTAAGATGCCCAATACAGTCGCCCCCTTTAGGCGACCCAGGTTTTTTAAGTCGGCTAGTGCTGCATCGAATGACGAGGATGCTGTTTTCTGCGCCTTTTGCCCTCGGTTCTCGACAGGCCTAGTATAAACTACTTCTCCGAGTACACGAGAGCTCTCCTGGAGGGGGGGGTGCAAAGATTTTATTGCTCGACAGACCTAGTGTAAACACCTTTTTCCAAAAATATTTCTTCAGCCTTTGGGGGGCCAATAGATAGTCTGCCCCCTTCCAGGGCTTTGGGGGGCATGGCCGGAATGGCCTCCCCCTGCGTCTGCCAACAGGGGCAGATGCAGGCCGAAGGTATGGGGTAAGTGGTGAAAAACATATGGTTTTTTAAAGAAAATCGGCAAAAATCGCCAAAAATTGGGCGTTTCGGGGGCAAATGCCTTTTTTGCCCCCCCCCCATGGATCCACCAGTGTTCGCCAATGCTTTCATTTGTTGCCAGGAGCGCATCCCCTGCCCGAGAGTGAGACCATCTACGGAACACCCTAGTTGCAATATTTCACTAATCTCGATATACATAACATATTGAGAAAATGTAATATTTCAGGTGAATAGATGTGTTTCCATGCGACATCTCACAAGGTAAAATGTGACCATTTCACGTTTGATTTTTGGTAGTTTTAGAGCTCTTTGGAAGCCGGAGCCGAACCCTTTCTAATGGCTCCAGCTCTGGCTCCGATCAAAAGTGTTTCGGTGGCTCCGGCTCCGGGCAGAATGGTCGGCTCCGACCGGCTCCGGCTCCGCATCCCTGATTTTAACATTAAGAATACCTATGATCTATCATGGAAAGTCAGGACACAAATGCCTTCAGGATCCTTAAGATCAAATCACTGCGGCACACATCAGCGATTTGACATACTATCACCACTGCGGCACACATCAGCGATTTGACATCCTATCACTTTTGCACTTGGCATATGACTAAAGGAGCGCTTTTGGCGGCTCATCTTAAATAAGATGTCCACTTTCCTGGAATATTTTCTATAGAAATGATACATTTTCAGAATCAGCAAGACACCCTCTTTCCATAGTCATGTAGTGCCACTCCCACTTAAACCCCGATTTTCAGCACTTACTTAACCTGAACTTCGTAATCATGCACCATCCATCGCCGTAAATAAACAAAACACCAGAATTGATGGAAGACAATGGCAGCAGATCATATGGAAACC
Source organism: Lepas anatifera (assembly GCA_034440635.1). NCBI lineage: Eukaryota > Metazoa > Arthropoda > Thecostraca > Lepadidae > Lepas > Lepas anatifera. The sequence goes on along the minus strand of JAOTON010001566.1, from coordinate 577,930 downwards.
ATCAGCTGACTGACAATTGGTACCTTTGTACCAGAGGTAAGGCACCGTTTAGAAAGTGTACCAAATCTTGGCTTGGTGCCCAGCAGGCCGGCTCACTAATTTGAGACATGGTTAGGTTAGGTTAGTTGTGGTTCAAACTAGTGAATTTCTCTTTTTAAATTTCTACCCATATTTTCTACACCTAACATCACACAACTTCCTTTTGAATTATTGGTTCGGAGGGTGCAGGCGTTTCAATGCGGTAGTTATTGTTTACATTTTGATTAAGGTCGTGGAAGTGCATGTTATACTTTGATTTCTGTCTTATTTCATAGCTAAAACATGAAGGAACACTCTACAGTTAAGAATGAACCACATTTTTGTGATTTTACACATTTTTTTGCAGTTGGACAGTTATAGGGTAATGAGGTAGGTGGCTTCACACATGTTGCCAGATAACTACAGGTTGAACTGTATAAGTGCCACTGTTCAAAAGGTCCAATGGATCAAAGCTTCCTTTAATTAGAATTGCTACAGGTTAAAATATATAATAAGTGCCACTGTTCAAAACATCCTCCAGTGCAATATTCCGAGTACCACAACTGGTGTCGACCATAACTGGGTAGGGTAGGTTAGGTTAGGTTAGGCTAGGCTAGGCTTGGTTAGTCTAAGTAGGCACATGGCGTACCCGCAGCAGCTGATGAAAGCGAAAGTGCCACCGGCAGGTTAGGTGCCCCACAGCCCAGCTCGCTGGGTTGAGAAAAAGGTTAGGTCAGGTTTGGTTATGTTGTGCTACATGTAGAAATATTTTTAAAAAATTACCAAAATTTTTTGAAAAAGTGTCACTTAGCAACGCCAAAAAGCAGTTTCGGCACTAGGAACAATTCAAAGAAAGATGTTTCAGCAACGCCAAAAACGGCTAGACCACTTGGAATAGTTCACTGGAGGAAGCTTTGAACAGTGGCACTTACGATATGAATCAATCTGTGGCGCTTTTTCGGAAGGAAGTTTTGATTCATGGGGGCTTTTGAACTGTGGTACTTATGATGTAGATTAGCTTGCTGTGATTCTATCTGGCAACATGTGTGAAGCCAGCTACCTCGTTACCCAGTTATATGTAGGTGCACCCTTTTGGCTGTTAATGAATACTTCTGCAAGCTGCTATGCTGGATGAAGGAACCTAAAATTTTTATCTTTGAATAAAGCTGTTTCACTTAAGCAATAGTGCTTTGTTCACTCATAGACCTAGTCAGAATTGAAGCAATGAGCACAGTTCAGTGAGTTGGAACTGGAACCAGAAGGAACAGACCACATACCTATAACGTACCTTACGAATCAATGCTGGCTGAACAAGACTAATAAAATTTTAAGTGAAATTTTACATTCCAATAAATCCTTAGCAGGCCCCTACGCTTCTCTCCCCTTCTCAGGGCGCCTCGCTTGCTTCTTTGCCTCCTTCCTTCCCAAAACACAAGCAATCTAATGCATGGATTTCCAAATATGGAGGCCAAGCGACGGTCTGTGAGCAAGTAAAATCAGTAGAAAGAAATATCTTCTCTGATTCGTGCAATAACGGCTTACCGTCATTTTTGGCAAATAAAAGGTAGAAATTTGCTATGTAATAGCAATACTTGCTGGTTTTAGGCAAAGGATAACGAAACAGCTGTAGACGGCGCATTAAGCACAAAAGGAGTATAGTCATATGTAATGAAATAATACAACAAACTCTTAGTGAATTATCACGTGGTTTTAAACACTTTTTACCCTGGAGCTACAAAAGCTATAGTTTCTTCTTGACTCTTGAATGTTTTCTTCAAGGACAGAAAGTGGCATTTATGTTTGTTTGTTTATGCTTTTTGAAGAACACCTGTCTTGAAGACGACGGCGACGGCGAGGACGCGTGGTGGGGTTGTTGAAGTGGAGAAGTTGAGGCTTTGCTTGCAACGCGACTCGCAGACGTAATATAAGATATTATTGATGAGTAGTTTTTGAGTGCAAAAGCAATTGAAAGTTTGATTGAAACAATTGAAACACTGGTGTAGTTAGGGACTGACATTTTCAGCCAGTCACAATAACTTCCTTAATTGTCTTTTCAATGAAGCTGTTCTTTCAAATGGCTCCCAGTACTTACTTATATGCCAATTTTTCCAATTTGAAGTGCTTTTGGATTAGAGGCGGGACTTTTTGGGAAAAGCTGGTCCCGGTCCCGGCCATAATTTTGGTCGTAACCTAGTCCCAATGAGGAAGGATGTGGTCCCGGCCTGGTCCCAGCAGCCTTTTCCCTCTTTATTTGCTTTCAAATTTACTAATTTATTTACAATAAGAGTTAAACATATAAGGCAAAATCACAATCAGTGGGTACGCAAAATCAAAATCAACAAGGTCTGAATTCTTTCTGAAAATTCTTACCTTCTGTCATGAATAAAGTTTGGCACAATTCTTTGACATTGCTTCTGAAGGAGGTTTTGAAAGTAAAACACTTGAAAAATAAGAAACTAAATGTCAATCCAAATATAAGTAGCATTAACACGTCCCTGCTGTCCATCCATAATCATTCAATCGATAAAAAATACTGAAGATTTATCACAGGTCAGGTTAGGATGCAAACACCTTCAGGGTCCATAAAATCAAATCACCAAAGCACAAATTTCCAATTTGATACAACAATTTTGGGTAATTCTGAAGGAAGACAAACTAATCACTTAGACGCTAAAGAGATATGGTTTTTGGCCCTTTCCACCTCACTCTCATTGCTGCTCAACACAGTTGTCCGTGCCAAAGCATCAATTCCCCCAAAAATGAAAATCTAAGTAGTATCATACCCCACCACACACGACATAGACCGTAACCAGTGCGGGAAACGTTGCAAGTATGGTGCTTTCCAATCTCGCATTGATGCAAATAAAAACCTTTAGATTGATAAACGATATTTTAAATAACTCCAGATAGTAATAAAATCCTTTGAAATGGCAATTTTTTTGAAAATGTAACATAACCTAATTGTACCCAACCATTTTTCAATTTAGCGACGTTGCCTGTGGCGCGCCTAGCCTGCGGCGCCGACTTTCGCCTCTGGCGGCCTCGGCTTTGCCGGCTAACGCCAGCAAAGGCCGGGCCTTCGGAGGACTCATGTTCGCTCGCTGGCTGCGCCGCTTTGCTCGCGAACTGTCCTGATTCGTGAAATCTTTGAACCACACTGCATTGATAAATCTGGATTTTCCTTTACTGTACTTACATCATCACTGGTGGGGGAGATCAGTGGAAAGTTGAGATTGATTTCTCTTGGCGGGAAATGTGCTGATTCATATAGGGTTTTTCTGGGGTGTTTTATCAGAGATTTAGAGTATTATTTATGTATTGAATTATTATTTTGGAATCCAATCTGGCATCGTGAATTAACGTCATGTCTGTTTGCTACACGATTCTTCCGGTGGTGCAGCGGTAGTCATGATGTATGTGACAGATTTCGTGCTGAATTATATTATAAAATCAATTCAGCGCGGGAAGTGAGTATTATATTTTAGCTCAGCAGGTCTGATGATATAGTAAACCACGCTTAACTAGTCCGTAATGCATTAATTTGGCTTCCTTCAGTTATACCCAATTTTGCACTTGGCATATGGCTGAAGTAGTGTGTTTTTGCTGTTTATGAAGAATTATGCAAGATGCTAAGCTGGCTAAAGGAACTGAACATTGTTCTCTTTGAATTGAGCTGTTTTGCTTCAGAAAGCATTCCTTATTCAGTCATATATTTTATCAGAATTCAAGCAATACACACAGTAGGAAACAAGGAACAGACAACCTGTAACATACCCTACAAATCAATGTAAACTTAACAAGACTATTGAAATTTTAAGTGGCACTTTATGTTCCAATAAACATTTAGCAATCTAGTATTATATGTTCTGGCTCAAAACCCAGCTCTGCAACATACCAATTAGTATTTTACATACCTAATTCTCCTAAATCAAGCAAGCCCTACTGACTTCTTCTTTCCTTCCCAGCACAAACAAAAGCATCACAGTTCCATGGAGGCCAAGCAAAGGTCTGTGATCAGACACAACCAGTAGCAAGAAATGTATTCTTAAATATTTTCAAAGGAACTCCTCACACAGGAGGGACAGAATGTTGATGGTGTAGTACCTACCTGAATACCCCCCCCAGATACCGGCATCCCCCGCGACGGAAGTGAAGTGGCTCCGCAACAAATCCCAGAGATTGAACATAGCCAAGGTCAAGAGCTATGCTGGAGAGCTACTCAAATGACTTTGTGAACATATTTGATCCTAGTTAAATACTTGTGCAGTGAAAGGCAGCCGCGCTGGAGGGTGCCTGGTGCCGACCTGGCTGGTCTTCCCTGGCGCTCTCTGGCCTCTGGGCCCGGGAGCGCCGCGGAGGACCTCCGTTAGACTTCAGGCTTAGGCCCGGCGCCTAGGCTGCCCCTTGGGTCCTTGGGTGCAGGGTAGATGCCGGAAGAGTTTCCCCGGCGCATCGTGCCAGGTGCCTGCCGGCGCGGCTAACCAGTGGGTACTATTTCAGAATAGTACTCACTGGTTTTGTTTTCTGATACTATTCCAAGGCCAGAAGACAAGACGACGATTGATATCGGCTCACCCTAACACACCAGGAAGAAAGGTGGCCAGACTTTTCTAACTTTTAAGCCATGGGTTCAATGATGGAATGATGGGTTCACATATGGATGACTGTGCTCAATATCTGAAAATGGAACAAAAACATAACGCTCGTGATGTTTTTATTTACAGTCAGAAGACCTTTATAAAATGGAAGTGCCAAACGTAATATGTCAGGCTCTCAAGGAGCAGGTATGTATAACTCACCATCTGTGGCGTGATTTTGGCGAACATTTTACGTAAGCGTGCATATATAAATAACAGGTTTGTTATTTCAAAGTTAGCACCCAATGGCGTCGGATAATCTTCGGTGCTTATTCGATAGTAGGGATATGACATAATATTTGGTAGTATGGATGAGTTTTGCGATTATTTTACGGAAAAGTATGTCGAAAGTAACCAGGCCAATCGTATTTTATCTGTATTGCAACTTTCGGTCGTTTATTAATGCTTAATACTCATAAACACAACTCACAAACACAACTAGACTTAAAAATGAATGCGCAGTTGTATCGCACGAAAACAGCGGCGACTGCCAGAGTGAGCCTGTTGTTGTTGTTGTTTGTTGAACAACAACAACAGAGTGAGCCTCGCCATTGCTGCTGTGTGTCGCCAGGGTGTGCAGTACATGTTCGGCGTGGTAGGAATCCCCGTGATGGAGGTGGCAGTGGCGGCACAGGAGGCCGGCATACACTACATAGGTGAGATGACGGCGCTGGAGAGGAGACCGGACCGAACTGTAACTGAAAAGAACGGTCTGAGGGTGCTGATGGACGTAAAAGGACCATGGCCATCGACACTTCCGGAAACACCAATGATGATGATGGTGATAATGGTGGGAATGGTGGTGGTGAAAATGATGATGCCCGGGCCGCTGGCGGATCGAGGGGGTGGGACAACGAGGAATATCCCGTCAATTGTTCTGTTTCTTAAATGCTATGTTTTTCATTATTTTGTCTGTTTACCTCCCCACCAAGCGCCTTAAGCCACCTTGTCCCTATACGTCACGGTGACAAGTTCAGTCGGTGCATGTGAACACGTTTCTCACTTATGTTAATGCCTTCTTATGCTTCCTCCACAAGGAGTTGGACCAAAGGTGCCCGTGGGCATTGCAATTCCACATCTTGGGGCTATTGTAGCACAAATAACCGTCACATCCGTTATTTAGCAGTGCTAGTATATTTTTGTTAACAGATCTGATTTTGTCCGCGACGATTCTTTCTGCCTGTGCATCAGCATTCTCATCACATACTTATCTCCAGCCATCAGCGGTATAGTGGCCGCCATAAGTGCGGTATTTTGGGCAAGGTTGGATATCTCTCCTCGACCCAGGGGGAGGGGTTCTGGATGTGTTAACGCTGGCACGGCAATACAAAGCCTATGGGTACCCAAATTCCAGGAAGTCCTGATCCCCGCCCCCCTCTAGATCTCCACCCATGAATTTGGGGAAGGCGAAAGGGGGTGTGGAGGGTGGAGGAGGTGAGCAACCATGGCTATAAAACAAAGGGCTACCAATTGGCTTTCTAAATAGATCTTCAAGAGTAAAAAAAAACAAGTTAACGACCCAATCGATAATTATGTGTCTCAGTCAATGGAGTGTTTACGGCAGCTATGGCGGAGCAGAGACTCAAAAAGTTGGCACTCTAGCCCCCACCCCCCCCGCCTCACACTACTACACCAGTGCTTGTGCATGTTCCAGTACTGAGCGGCTCTTCTCACGTGCCTGATCTCGTCACGGCGCCTCCGGCAGGCATGCGTAACGAACAGTCGGCGGCGTACGCGGCGCAGGCTGTGGGTTTCCTGACGCAGAAGCCAGGCGTCTGTCTAGCCGTCTCGGGTCCGGGGGTGCTTCATACTCTGGGCGGCATGGCCAACGCCAAGGTTAACTGCTGGTAGGTGTGGGTGAGGGTATACGGGAGGGATACCACAGACTGTGAACGGGGATGGGATGGATGAGTGAACAGAAAGCCATTATGACTAATCTTGCCTCTCTGCCACAGGGTGGAAATTACGGGTAGCTACAGAAGTTGCTTGTATTGAAAGTAGTTTGTTCTACGGCAGCATGTCAGTGATTCTAATATCCACAGGCCTCTGTTCTTCAAGAGTTTTGTGTCGCACAAATGTATCGTCTTTTCACGGGGAGCCGCAACGCTCAGCGGCCGTATATCCTCCATAATTGACCGATTTTTCAGCTGGGCCAATAATCTCCCTGCCATCTAAGTTTGCTATTGGGCCTGATGTGAAGACAGTGTCTGGGCAAACACCTGGGACAACGGTGTCCACCTGCTCAGCAGTATTGATTAATTACATGGTCTTAACGGCGCGCCAACCTGTGCGGGCTTCTAGCGCCCCTCCTGTTCAGTTAACCGTCATACTCCTTTCAAGACTGTACCTTTACCTTTTGCTGTACGCATACAGGCGACTCGAGCCTGCCCTTAAATAGTTAATTGATAAATAAAAAGATAAAAAGATATAAAAGATAAACAAATAGTTAGTCAATAAATAGCCGCGTGGCGTTAGAGTTTCGTGTAGACTGTTTGTAGGCTCGTCGTTACTTACGGATAGTGTGGCAGCATTCTTCTTTCCACGAAGTCACGGGTGATCGCTTTTATTCTGTTTGGGGGATACTCTTGCAGCCTGCCAGGGCTGATAATCCCGGGATCGGGATCCTGGGATCCCGGGATTGTATTAATCCCGAATCCCGGGATTATATATTTCTGAATCCCGGGATCCCGATATTTTCCAACACTAAAAATGGCGTGGAAAGCGTCGCTGATAGTATTAAAAATCATTATAGAATCCAACAACATGCTACAGCGTTGTTTTATGCTTAATATTTTACCTACCTGAAATGTTCAAACACAAGCAAAAGCCAGGCTCTCCCTTCTGCATGTACGTAGATTATACCTGGCATCGCTTCACAGTTCACACCGTGTCAGTTTCTCTGTTCGAGCTCGTCTCTCTCTCTCTCTCTCCGCGGTGTCGTCCCCTCAAGCATTCAGTTTCAGGTCATATTACTCGGGAGGTTGCCGACTATCTCGACCATCGAATAGGAGGGGTCGAATTGCTCGTCGTATCTGTGAGGGAGCATGTCCTCTGACTCAGTTGCTCTCAGTGCTTGCTGTCAGTGTGACCCAGAAGGCAGTCAGGGGAGGAAGTTAAGCATTGTGTGCATTTTGGGAAGTGCTTGCAATGACCGATTTTGTGGAATTTAAGGGCAGTGCGGTGTGGGAAAACTTTCTTAGAAGTCAGGATGGGAGCACAGCAAAATGTTGCCTTTGTAGAAAGGTATTGAAAATAGTTCGAGGATCAACAAAAGGACTTCACGTCCATCTCAAGAGTAAGCATGGTGGTGAAAGCGTTGCTGGACCATCCCGGTCCAGGGAGACCCCGCATAACTTGTCCGGTGGAAGTAGCTCCAAAACATCGGAACCTACGACAGGAATGAGGACCCTGGGTTCCTACCACGTCTCTAAAACTGAGGAAGACCTGGATTCTATCCTAGCTAGAATGTGCGCGAGAGATGGGCTGCCTTTCACAGTTTTTTGCACTTCACCGGAACTGCGCGGACTAATGGCTGCTAAAGGTTACAAAAACCTACCAATCCATCATAACACCATTCGCCGGCGTGTTCTGAAACACTGTGCTCGCCTGAAGTACGAGGTGAAGGCGAAGTTGGCCGATCAAGTGTCAAAGGGCAAAAGGTTCTCGCTTACAATCGATGAATATACGTCCTTGAAAAACCGTCGCTACATTAGCATGACTGTCCACTGCGAAGGCAACATGTGGGGTCTCGGTGTCGCGCGTTGTCACGGCTCAATGCCAGCCGAGAAGTGCCAGGATCTTCTGCAGGGCAAGTTGGCAGAATTTGGTCTTGAGCTCAGTAAGCAAGTCACCTGTGTCACAACCGACGGAGCTTCCGTGATGGTCAAATTAGGGAAATCACTGCCTTGCGAACACCAACTCTGCCTCGCTCACGGCGTGCACCTGGCCGTCATCGACGCTCTGTACTCGGGTGATGACAGGCAGGCCTCTGAACAAGCAGACGACGGCGGTGGTGGTGAAACTTACCCGGTGAGATCAATTTTAATGTACCTGAAAGCTTTTATTCTGAGATAGCGCAAAAATAGCTTATTACGACAATGACGGCAAATGATATATTTGCAATTGCTTGAGTTTTGCTGTGCGATCTGATATGAATATTTGTGGTCTTTTGACATTCGGTATCTTTAAATTCCTTCTCTGATCAATCCAATCGTAAATTCAGTTCGATCAATCCAATCGTAAACAAGATTAGAAATATTGTCCGCTGCTTTCGAAAATCCCCCGTACGAAACGAAGTCCTTCAGAAATACGTTAGAGAAGAACGTGGACAAGAACTGATGCTGGTGCTAGACTGTAAAACCCGATGGAATAGTTTGTGTGAGATCCTGGATCGGTTTGATACTCTGAAAGCAGCTGTCCACAAGGCAATTATTGACATAGGAGACAAACGTATTAAAATGATCGATGATTACGAATACGCCACCATGCCTAGGCTCATTCGTTGCCTTAGGATCTTGAAACTCGGAGCAGAAGCGCTATGTAGGCGGGAAAGTGGACTTCTGGAGGCTGGAGCTGCTTTAACATTTATTTTAGATGCACTTGTGAAGGAGGATAGTGCGATTGCACGCAAACTGTCAGATGCTTTAAACAGCGCATCATACAGAGGCAGTCGCGTGCGGCAAAAGTTCTGCAAACATTGCATAACAAAATGCCGGCAGATAGAGATTGGAAAGATATTTTCCCTAGCGCATCTCGTAAGGAAATACAGGACATAGTTGTAAATATGGTGGGAAGAATGGGAGGACAGATGCATGCTTTCGAAGTAGTTGTAGATGCAGAAGCGATGGACGTTGATGATCCTCAGCCAGCACAGTCGCTTCAATCGATGCTTCAACAGGCTCTAGATAAGATAAGAGTTCCAGAGCCATATCACAGTTCAAGCGCATCCAGGCTAAGTCTCTCCAATGCTTCGCTTATGACCAAGACCATTAGGAAAAAGTTGGAAAACCTGCCTGTCTCTGGAAGAACGGGTATGATAGCTCTGTCCTACAGCTGGCTCAAGGACATAGTCCCTACGAGTGTTGAGTCGGAACGTGTGTTTTCAACTGTCGGGAATGTCGTCACTAAAGTACGGTCGAGTCTCGGCGACGAAGCCGTTGATGCCCTTTGCTTCCTTAAGTGCTACTATCGTGGCAGGTGACTTGTATGACCAGGACACAATAGGCCGGGTCACAATAGGTAAATACCTCTACTGTAATATGACTAGAAACATAACCAAGAAATGTATATTGTCAATATCATTCATATGTCTTTATTTGTTTGGGGAGCAGAGCATTTTATTCTATTTAGTATCCATATGAATTTTAATGTGGTTCCCGCATGGTGAGAATAGTATGCTATGAGTTATCCTTAACGGGAAATATTTACTACGCTGTTAAGAATACGCCACATACGTTATCTAAAACAGACACTAATTTTCGACATGTTTATTGAAAAAAATTGCCCAATCCCGGGATTGAGGGTCGATGAATCCCGGGATCCCGGGACTGCAAAAATGTCCCGGGATTATTAGCCATACAGCTTGCGTCTCGGAGCATGGCTGAAACCCGATTCTCTGTGTGCGGTTCTGGGATTGACTGACCCTTTAGATAATCATGCTCAAGTGAGTTAAACACGGACATACCTGCATTTTAAGCTTGCTGCGTTTCGACTCCATGCCTTAGCAGAAAGATGTTATACTTGCCGACTGGAACAACTGCGGGTGTGCATTTTTGTCACAGGCGCAAAGCCTGTCCGAAACGGACGGTACTGGTGCGGGGCAAGCTTATTCCTTTCTCGCGAAGCTTAGGCTCAAGAACTAGTGGATTCCGGGCGCCATGATGTGCTCCAAAGTTAGCAGTGATTCGTATTTGATTAGGTCTTTTAGCGGAGTTTACAAGCTTTGCGAAAGACACCACACGGCAACCAATGGTGTGCTAAAGTTACACTGTCTTCTCACAACACTAAAATCAGCTAACCAGATAAAAAAGTATCTTTAATTACTTAACTCAGTGCGATAGCTTCTTGCTGACCCAGGCACCTGTGATAACAGAAAACTGCGAGACTTATCCTTGTTGCCTTTCTATTTGCGTGTCCTTTCGTGATTTAAGGAGCACACAGTTATATAAAAAATAGCTATGCAGACCGCTGGATCGAAACCACCACGATCAAATTGTCGGTAGTTTACCCTTTTTCTGTCCTGATATTGACCATATTTTACGCGATGCAACTCAATGTAATATTTTTTAATGTTTCACTATTTATATTTTTGACAAGGCTTACAATGTTGACAGTTACTCATGTTGACAGACTCCTCAGTTGGCCGGAATGGAGGGTTTTAGAACCACGTTAGAAAACATATATTAGTTTTTACTAGCTATAATAGCTATTGCGCTGGTTATTGCACTATTTTACCATTCAGGTATCTTAGTTTTTGTTGTTGTTGTAAATTCACTCACGCTAATGAAGGTTTGTAGTTGGCATTCACTACAGTGTACGCTGCAGTATGGAAAGCAATGTGTGCAAAAAGCAGTATGCTCACCAGGCCTATCTCTTCGCAAAGTTGAGTTCTGGGCAGCTCAGTTCCAATTCCATGAACTGGCATATTTATTTCAACGAATTCTGTGGACGAGTCAGTCCTGAACGAATTTATATAAATAGTCATGCTCCAAACAATAAATCGTCTGTTATAGAATCTCCAAACCTGTGCATGTTTTTTTACTCACATGCAAGGATGCGTCCCTAGGCTCTCCGTATCCAGATATACTCAGCTCACTCGCGATTTCCTTCGTGCAGGCCGATGATCGTGATAGGTGGGGCTACTGATGCTCCTCAGGAAGGACTTGGCGGATTTCAGGTGAGAACATACGCCGCTTGATAAGCACCGTTGAATTGTGACGGTTCAGTGGGGCAGTCACGTGGCAGGTATTTATACGGAAATGTCGCCGGGGCTTAACGTCGCCCAGGATGAATGAGGTATGAAGCTGGCCTGTTATCAATGATGCACATAATGCACACCAGTGTAAAACTAAATGAACATGTATTCGTTTCTCGCAAATGCGGCCCTGGCTTCATGGTATCGGTGGCGTCAGTGGCGGTTCCAGGACAACATCTGGGGGGGGACTAGGGGTTCGAGCCTCCCCGCCATTGCCTCGGAACATCCTCCGGCTATGCAGTTGACTAAAGGTGCCCTGACGTTTTAGGGGGGGTGTTGAGCCCCTTAGCCCCGTCCCCGTATCCGCCACTGGGTGGCGTGTATCGTAATATCGGGTGCTGCGGCATCCTTGGTGATTTTATAAGTTAAAGGTTATAATATGCTGGTCAGAAAACCTGCAGGGCAACCTGTATGCGGACATTTGTTGAGGGGAACGTCGGTCGCGCTGAAACGCTGCTGTTTCGTCAGAGTGCCGAGTGCGTACGCACTGACGGTGGCTGTCCCGGCAGGAGTGGCCGCAGGTGGAGGCGGCCCGGCCGTACTGCAAGTACGCGGCGCGGCCGCCCAGCGGCGCCACCATACCCTACCACGTGATGCGCGCCGTCAAAGAGGCGACTTACGGCCGGCCTGGTCAGTAGGGCTGACGTGATATGGAGGGCTGTCTGAGAGTGCTAGCACTGATCATTGTTATTATGGAGTCTCAGGAGATATAGTTAATATAATAGTGGTGGTGTTTTTGGCTAGGGTTAGAGTGTGGCAACAACTTATACCTAAAAGGTTGTTTCATCGTAAAACTGAAATAATTATATTACTAGAATATTATTTTGGGCAAGTTGCCTGAAGCGTTAACTCCCTCTATCTTATTTCATTTACACACGGTGCTAGAATTCATCGTAGGCATTAATCCGTGCTTGGTACAAATGTCACTTCCATTAAAACTCTGCGAAGGAAAAGCTTCATATAATTTGCGTTTAACATTTCAAGAGTTTTCATGCCCTGAATCACCATGCCGAAAATAACTTTTCCTAACACCATTATTTAACAGTCGGTCACGGTATTCCTCATTTGAACTTGGTATCGCTGTCGAAAATATATAGTTCAAATACAAAATCACACCTTCACCGCAGGGTCATGGGAAAACACATACCAAAAATGTGAATGTAAAATATTTTCATCCTGGAATACAAATGAGGAAAATGCCAGAATTACATAGCTAGTACATGCACTACACATGCTAGAAGTTTCGAAACGGAGTTTTCACTGTAACAACCGCAAAGTTCGGATTATGGTTCACATTGGAAATGTGCTGTAAAAGGACATTTTTCCAGCAAGCTTTTGTATTGTTTGCCTTCGAGATGCTGAGCCCCTCAAGTGGTATACCACTAATTTGTGCGTAGCATTAACGTTACATTTACACATGGTTCTGTTTGAACCCTTGCATCTAACCGGCACCCTTCTCCCTCGGCGTCAGGTGTGTCCTACCTGGACTTTCCCGGAGACCTGCTGTCGGACTCGGTGCCCCCCGACCAGCTGGTGTGGTGTGCGCCCCTGCCGCCCCCGCCGGTGACCCTGGCCGACCCGTCCCAGGTCACAGCGGCCGCCCAGCTCATTGGCCAGGCCCGCCGACCGCTCATCATCGTCGGAAAAGGTAACCGAGTGATAGGGGTGCACTGGTCTGTGGGGTTAAAAATGAGGTCATATAGGGGTCAGGTCTGGGGAGGATAATGACTGTTGGGTGAAGACGTATTGAATAAATGAAAGACAGTGTTGAATTGAGTCTTGTATCACGTATGACCGCGCCCTATTGCGATTTTTATCGAATCATTTGGGATTGTGGCAAAGGTGAAAGCGTATTCAGCCCCAGTTGCCTCGTCTTACTCTGTCCGGCGTTAAGCTTGACCCGGTCACTAACCGTACTATGGTGCGTGTTGAAACCGGAGGTTACGGAGACACGACTCCCGCAGGGGCGGCGTACGGTCGGGCGGAGACAGAGGTACGCCGGCTGGTGGAACACCTGGGTGTGCCCTTCCTGCCCACGCCCATGGGCAAGGGCGTGCTGCCAGACGACCACCGGCAGTGCGTGGCTGCTGCCAGGTATGAGGGTACGAGACCGGAAAGGCTACTCTACCAGACCGGGTCGCTTTAGTTTGTTTTCCAGAGAGACTGTGTCTGGCCAGATACCACGTCCCGCTGCCCCTTGCCATTTTCCCCAGCACGGTCCATCGGACATAATTTGTGGATATAACATGGATAACATTCGGACATAATTAGTGGACGAGTCGAATGGCGTGTGTAATGCTGTTACACCTCAATTTCTTTAGGGTCTTCTGGTTAATCCGTATCCGTTGTATTTAGATGTGCGTTTCGAAGCCGTAAACCCTTGTCATTTAGCTTGGCTCTAAACCTCGGGTGGAGAAAGCCACAAATATAATACGTCTCACTGTTTTCACTACCCTCGTTCCTCAGGTATGGTGCGTTTCAATAAACGGTGCATCCCCGCAGGTCGCTTGCACTTCAGGAGGCTGACGTGGTGGTGTTGCTGGGGGCCCGGCTAAACTGGATGCTGCACTTTGGCGCACCTCCACGCTACAGCGCAGACTGCAAGTTCGTCCAGGTACGGCGCTGTCTCAGGTGCCCTGGGGCTTGGTGTGGACGCCCGGCTGACGTCTTGTAGAGGGAGGCTTTCATGTGGATATGTAGAATCTGACGCCCTAAAGAACTCGGGAACATATTAAGCTCGTACGTCACTGGTAACACATTCTTTCGTCTCTTCCTGAATTGGGTTTGGCCCGGAAACCTGGTGGGCTGTGTGTAAAGGTACCTGGCGGGCTCGTTCTTGTATGTTTGAAGTATTTCGGTGTTCATACATGTTTCCCGTTTGGAGAATGGCTAAGCTCTTATCCAAACATTGCGCGAGGAAAATGTGCAGTGATATTGATAGAAAACAAATAATCTGCCCTGCAGCTCTCCCTCGAGCTGAGCACCTGCTCGCCTGCGTAGACCGTCCGTAACGCCCCTCTCGCCCCCGCGCCAGGTGGATCTGTGCCCGGAGGAGTTCCACAGCAGCCGCCAGGTGGCAGCAGCGTTGTGTGGTCAGCTGGCGCCGGTGACGGCTCAGCTGACTGCCGCCTGTGGCGCCACCTCTCCCGCCAAAATAGCCGACTGGTGGCATCGCCTGCGCGAGAAAATGGCGGGGAATCAACTTGGAGTGCAGGTCAGTCAGAACTTCCGCCTTTAATTTGTGGCAATGTCGGTCTTCCACTGCCTGGTGCTCATTGTTAGTGAGGTATTTCCCATCACCTGTTGCCCATTGCCCTATGCGACCCTGGCACACTGCGGTTGTGACTAACGTGGTCATAATTGGAGTCATACGCGGGATCCACGGGGCAAGGGGGCACGTGCCCCCATCGACCCTCGGCGCCCCTTGAAATGGTCACTGCGCCCCCCCCTAAAAGGTCGATGCAGCCCCCTTGAAATGCGAAAATCGTCGCCCATCGATAGGATTTGCCGGTCAAAAGTGGCCCCCTCCCCCGGCAAGGTGGCCCCCCGATCGTGAATCCTGGATCCGCCTATGAGTCATGGTCATGCATACTCCTAACCACAATGTCCTTCTCAACCACGAATACAGACACATTCAGGTTCTTCCAGACATTATACAGACATACTTGACCGCGCCCAGATGCACCCCCCGAATTATATTCGTGATTTCGGTCGTTAAAATCCTGGCGTGCTTTTGACTTGCAAGAATCCAACTTTTCCTTAGTGGGCCCTCCAAGTGCTTGGTATTTATTTTTTTATAAATTGTGTTCAAGTTGTTCCTGGTAAGGCTGCTGGAGTCGGAGTCTCACTAAAGTCATCAAGGGACTTGTCACGGAGACCCCGACCCCACCACCCGAACGAGCAACTTCCTCAATGGAGGGTTAATTTAGAAGCCAAAGTTTAACGTCCCACAAAGCACAGGGACGGCCGCCCCGCTCAGGTCACCCCTCACCAGTCAGTTGCCAGCCGACCTGTACGTCGGGTAAACTATTGAGCGCCGGGGCGTCCCAGGGAACCGATCCCAAGCCCAGACATGCACTGCCACTGCATGCTTCTGAGCAGCGGGCCGGAGCCCAACGCTGTACCAACTGAGCTACCGGGGCGGTATAGTGAAAGGGTTTCTCTAATACATCCCCTGTCGATGAATAAGGAGAAATGAGAGCACCATTTGCAGACAGGGGCACCCAGTTACATTTGTACAGATGATATGCTGTTATATTCATCTAATATATGCTGAATACTGAGATATTAGATGTACTGAAATATGCATCTAATATTTGAAGTTTTTACATCACGGAGCTATTTACCGCTCCTTCGGCGTCGTATTGTTGATGATGGAGAATCTTTGGTAATCGGAACATAGGAACATCGGCGGTGCGCCGAATAAAATATAACGACAAACCCAATACATACATACATACATACATATATATATATATATATGTATATATATGCAAAAAAAAAAAAATATATATATATATATATATATATATATATATATATATATATATATATATATAATGTCAAAGCGCTTTCTTACCTGACTTCAATACATTCAGTGATTCTGCCTGGTGTGGACACTTTACAGTTCTATGTATGGCCCGGCCAATGCGATGCGTTGACCAGGGTCGTGGTTTTATATACCTTGCCCGCCGGGCACAATTCATATCGAATCATCATGTTGCCGAAATACAAACGGCCGCCGTAGAAACACAACTCCAGCCCTCGCCTTAAACCTGGGCTGCTGGGATTCCCGACTCGTGAGTTTTCTTTGTTTTTAGCTATCCTTAGCTTGAAATTTAAGTTTTGATGGCGCTAGGAAGGTATCAGGTGTTTTTCCCGACTACCATTCATTTTGGCGCTCTTACAGCTTGCTGGATTTTGTTTCTCTTTTTATGTGAAAACAATATTTACAAGCTTCCCTTTCTCATCTTTTCGGCGAATGAATTTAATCTTGTGGTTTCCGTTACGAAGCCGGGAGTCAAATGTTCGTGGGTCCGGATGACAGAAAGTTCAGTGATCTTATTGCTGCTTGATATCCAGAGAATGCACGTTTTATAGGGCCTTTCCTTTAAGGTCATCATAACTTTTCGAGTAGTCTGTATGTCCCAGTGTCCATCTTCAGGTCGGTACAAGTTGATTGGAACACGATGCAGCCTAGGTGAATGACCTCACATACCTGAAACGTTTTGTGACACGTTTGCACATGTTTGAGAACGTGCATAGGCTAGGTCACGTTCCGCTGTTGCGCACCATTTTCACGTGGCACGCGCTTAAAGTGATCCGCATCCTCCCATTGACTTTACATAGAATCGGTGCTGCCGGCGTTCAAATTGGTTAAAACGATGCCAAGATTCAATCCGCAGTGGATGACCCGTATTGAAGTCTGAAGGGATGATCCGTATTGAAGTCTGAAGAGGATGATCCGTATTGAAGAGGAGAGGCAGACATGGGTCTGGCCCCCCAAAACTCGGGTCTGCGTCCGCCCACTTGTATTCTAGCACCCTATACTGTATAATCACCCTATACTGTATAATCACCCTATATTGTATAATCACCCTATATTCTAGATAGCTCAGTTTAAAATCGAGGATGTGCCGTTTAAACAAATCGCCTAAAAAGTAATTCGGTGCAATAGGGACGCCCTCGCTGCCTTTCGTGGCTCCATGCTCCAAATGTCGACGTCGATATGGCAGACAGGAGTGAGTTCTGATAGAAAAAACGAAGCGACCTCGCCAGGATTCGAACCTGGAATCTTCTGATCCGTAGTCAGACGCGTTATCCGTTGCGCCACGAGGCCATGTGGACATTAGTGGTGGTAAAGGCGGTATCACGATTGAGGAAAGTACCTTTTGACGTTACTGTCAGCCTTAGATATTTTCGGCCAGTATTTGGCAGCGAGAAACAGCTGAGGGAGACGTGCCTTGAGGCAAACTCGCACATTCTGCTGGTTTGGAAGTACTCGCGTCTCAGAAATTCCAATATATGCATTTGAGGAATGAGAATTGATCTTCCTGGTACACCTGTACGGCTACACCCTCGATCGATTTGCCTATGCATAGGTGGACAGGGTCAGGGGGACACCTGCTCCCCTTTCCGATCGAGCCTCGGCGCCGCCCGAAACGTCTTTGGCGCCCTTTCCTTTAAAACGTCTCTGCGGCACCCCGGCGATAAGATTTTGCTCCCTTTGTTGATTCTTGACCCCCTGAGCAGCAGAGTTGTGCGTTTCAGAATTTTCTTGAGTTGACTCAACTCAACTCAAGTGCTGAGAGCGGTTGACTCAACTCTGACTCAACTCATGATCAAGAGTTCAGTGAGTCGACTCAACTCCGACTCAAGGCTTAATTCGTCTGACTCAACTCTGACTCAACTCACGACTCAGCTCAACTCAAACTTCGACTCGTTTTCAAAATAAAATAAATAAATTATGAATATATAATTTTTGTTCTAATTAAGGAAAGATCAATAAACCAACAAAACACAAGCTGTTCAGAAAGTCTGACACGAAACAGAAGATTAATAAAAGCAAAACAAATGAATTGGCATTCAAACATTGGTTGAAAATTAGCCAGCAACCATGAATAACTTTTTAATTCTTCCAGACTATCACTGCCCACCAAAGCTTCCACATGTTGCAATTATTTCTAAAAGGAGCATTGCATATTAAGCTGGGTAAATGAAATGGAAAGGAACCTAAAAGGGCTATGGTTTCACCAACACAGGCAAAATTGAGCTTCCATACCGTCAAAAAAGGTCCAAGCATTATATAAACTGTATTAGTAGGATAGTATAGGTAGGCATTATTTTTCTGGGAATGAAAGATTCTAGGTAATTTTTTATAATTTAAACATTACTATGCCATGAGTTTAATCAAAAGTTAAGCAATAATTACTAGAGTACCTAGTTGCAATTGCTAATTCTAAGAACTACAGCAAACCCTAAGAAAAAGTATACCATATATGACAAAGGACACAAGATATGGACATTCTAGCAACGTGTTGGATTTTAATGTATTCATATTTTAAACCCAATCCAATTTTTAGCTTGAGAACCTCCAATACAGTACATACCTATCGCTCTTCAAAATTGGAGCACGATTTCATAGAAAATATATAATTCATAGCTTTCTAAATAAAACACGGACGCCAGACGAGGGTCTCCGATCAGACAAAACCAGTAGCATGAAATAATTCCTCTGATTCTTGCGATAAAGGCGTCTCAACATTCCTGTTGAGACCATTCTCATTCCATTCTCAACATCAGGGGTCCAATTTTTCTATGCTAATAGCAGTATATGCTTTTAATAGGCAAAATGAAAAGAGAGGCGGCAGACGGCGCATTTAGGATAAAAGGAACCATACAACATATAGGTATACAAATATTCGCATGGCTTTAAGATTTATCACGTGATATTTACACTTTTTGCCTTCAGGCTAGTTAAGCTTGAACCTATACTCGGTTGAATTTTTCTTCAAAGACAGCAATGGCGCACACACTATTCTCAGACGACGACCACTGACGACAGCAACAATCAGCGACGACGACGCTTGTTGTTAGAGTAGTTGAAGTAAAAAAGTAATGTAAAATCTTGAAGATGACAGGAGGTTTTTGAGAGATTTGAAATTTATTTTGTGGTGTGTTCCACCACTTCAAATGTTTAAGACCAGACTAGTGATAGGAACCTGTTAAATTGTTCGAGTATATGTATTATTTGTGCCTAGGGATTTCTTCAGACCGGATGGGCCTTTAAAATAAGCAATTGGACCATATAATTATTGATATATTGAAACAAATTGAAACTTTGATTAAAAGTTTTTTTAAGTTATTTAAAAGAGGTTAAAGGAGGTTTGCAAAACGTAGGCAAATTCAAAGAGTTTAACTTGACATCATGTTTACCTGTTGAGCCAACTTTTTCGTCAACTCATTTGACTCGCTGTCTTCACGACTCAACTCAACTCAACTCATTGACGTGTTGTGAACCGACTCAACTCAACTCAACTCACTTGTTAAATTCTTTCGGCTCAACTCAACTCAACTCAGAGTCGAATGAGTCAGAATTTGAGTTAAACTCCAACTCTGACTCGCGAGTCGCACAACTCTGCTGAACAGGCATCAATTCTCCCTGATCGGAAATCCCAGGGGTGAATCCTGGATTCGCGTATTTTCCCGTGGTAAAATCTGGATCGTTGGAATAATGAAATTACCAGGTCGTGTGCCAGGCACTTATGCAGACAGGTACCATTAGCGTCGAAAGCAGTGGGCGCGGAGACATATTCCCGTAACTAGCAACCCGAGTGAGATGTCCCCCAAAATAAATTGCGGTACTAGGTCGTCCACATGGCTGGAGATCTCTTCTTGATCCAGGGGGGTCCTGGGTGGGTTAACGATGGAACGGAAATACAAGCCCTATACAAAGCCTATGGGAGACCCAAAATCCAGGGGGTGCTGACCCCCAACCCCCGGGATTTCCACCCATGGTCGTCTATGTTAGCCTTTCCTCTCGCTTGTCTACGTTAACCTTCGTAAATGTCCCCAAGCTCATTACAGGTGAAGTGCATTGGTGCCTCCATCCCAGATAACCTAAAAGTTATAGTTTCGTTTCTCATCGCTGCCCCCCCTCCGCCGTTGCCAAGTCGGAGTCGGTCCCCACTAGGGTAAAAAGTCCTAACTACGCCCCTGGTAGGTAGCTACATATTTTTAACCTGGGGAACTGCTTGTAAGGCTGTGACGGGTGTGGGATTACGCTAATGGAGGGGGGAGGGGGAGGCGAAGCCTCAGAGGGGCGCCCCTACTAACCACGCTGCAGATCTGCCATCGTTCCTCTCCATACTGCGAAATAGCCTGAGGGACTAGGGCCTGGATGTGTTGTCTGTCCCACATGTGTTTCCGTCGTGGTTAATCAGGAGCCGGTGCATTTACCTACACAGCCGTGGTCCTTACGACCCTACGCCCACGGTGTGTTCTCCGTGAATTGTGCATCCTGCAGGGGTGGGCGCAGACTTTTTTTGGACGCAGAGTTTTTTTTGGGGGGGGGCAAAACCATGTCTGCCTCTCCTCCGAGGGGGGTGGAAGGTGCAATTTGGGCACTCGACAGACCTAGTATAAGCTACCTCTCCAAGTACATGATCGCTCTCCTGGGAGAGCGAATATTTTTTTTGCTCGACAGACCTACTGTAAACACTTTTTTCAAAAATGTATCCGGCCTTTGGGGGGCCATGGCCGGAATGCCCCCCCCCTGCGTCCGCCAATGCATCCTGCTCCAAACCGTGCGAGGGTAGGGTAACGGGTGAGAGTGGGCTGACGACAGGATCGTATCTGTGGAGTGACGTCGCAGGTCGGCCAACAGGACTGATGTGTCAGGGCCCTGCACGGTGAACCCGGCGTCGTGATGGCTGCGGGATGTGTCGTCTAAATCGTTACAGATTGTCTTTAGATGGCATGTACATTGCTCGTGCTGTTCATCTTTTTTGGCGTGGTCGGGTTTTCTCGGATTGCTGCCCTTGTACTTTAAGGTAGATTCATGATGGAAAAGTACGTGACGGTACTTATTTTTCGTTTTCATTTTTAATTCTTATCATAAAAATACTAAGGATAGACTTTGCGGGGAAAGGAAATTAGAACACTGGTCAGTATGTTTTATTCAAGTGGAGCCACTCACAAACATACTGTAGAATATTGAATGTTAAGAGTTACAGGGTTGCTTCTCCGTTATGGGTTTCACTGCGAAAGGAGAGGGGGATGCTACCCTTGTAATTTTTATCTCTCTACCATGACGAAATGCCTGCAAACGCCTAGCGAATCCCTCTCCCCCGAAATGATGCCCATAACGGAGCCTTTGATTCAGTTCCATTATGCGCTGTTTTTGTCATTTAAATTGTTCGTAACGTCATAAATACCTCCTACAAGCCTTGTTAATGAATTTATAATTTGTGCACTGAATGAATGTCACCGTCAAATTATGGATAAACAGCGACTGCTGTCCATGCTAGGCCTTCGGCTAGCGAATCGGGAGCGCTCTAACCTCGTGGCCTGCGGCGTGCTCCCTATTTCCGGTGCTCTGCGCGTGGCCTGTGTCATTGTCCGGTGTACCGCAGGCCCAGGTGGCAGACACGTCGGTTCCCCTCAACTACTACACCGCGCTGAGTCACGTTCACCACCTCATCCCGAAGGGTCAGTGGCGAATCAAGACACGCTCCCATTTCGCTGCTCGCTTTTGTTGCTGTTTTGTATTTTGTTGTGTTTGTTTTCTTGATTTCTCAATTTAGTCCGTGAGTTGATCTGTGGTGATATTATCAAGAACAAGGTAAAGACTGGTTCCCTGTTTTTCATCTTTGGTGCGAATTTCTAAAGTGACGGAATGGGAAGGATTTTAAACGTGGTAAATGTGACTTTCTGATTGAGCCAAAATGAAATTAGTAGCATAACTTGCGCTTGTTACTGCCGATCGAAATTTCTCGTTATTCTGAGGGACGTGGATTTAAAAAATGATTTGGATGCCCAATCTTGAAACATCAATAACCACCATATAAGAAGGTATACCATAAGATAAAACCTGTTTTAGCCCTCCCTCATTTCAGGCCTGTTGTAATGCATAAAACCAATTGAGAGTCCTTAAAATGAATACTAAGAAAATTTGAAGGCGTTTTCAACACAAATTCAATGTCTCATTGGGGGCGATTGGGCATCCCAAAGAGATTTAAACCCACACCCTTGGTTCTATTCCTACACCGTTAGTGGCAATGCATATAATATACCGGCGTGTCGGTACTTCTGTTGCATATATTTTGCTGATCAGAATTGCTCTGTCCCCACCCAGACAGTATCATTGTCAGTGAGGGGGCCAACACTATGGACATCGGCCGTTCTCTCCTGCTCAACTCCTTGCCACGTCACCGCCTGGACGCCGGCACCTTCGGAACTATGGGCGTCGGGCTGGGCTTCGCCATAGCTGCTGCCACCTACTGTCGAGAAGAGAAACTAGACAAGCGCGTGATTTGTGTAGAGGGCGACTCTGCGTTCGGCTTTAGTGGCATGGAGATGGAGACCATGTTCAGGTAACGCACTACGAGGAAATTCGGGTTGAAGGTTTGTGTAAGGAGATGACATGAACGCTTTTAAGGGAGAGTTTCCGTTTTTCTCAAAGTAATATTGGGAATTCATGTCATAGGTCTGTTTCGGTTACAGTGCCAGCACAAAATATACCGAGTCTTATGCTAGATGTATTAATATAGCTTTCTCTTTATCAGCTAAAGCCAGCAACTGACATACGAAGCAGCTAGGTCTTAGTGATAGTAGTCGCGTATGATGCTCGATCCCACGAATTCTGTTTGTTCAGGTACCATCTTCCTGTAATCGTGATCATCATCAACAACAACGGCATTTACTCTGGTCTGGACCGTCCGCTGTGGGAAGAAATCACGTCCGGGCCAAACTCTTCTCTTACGTACGTTCAAACTTCGAATGCTCCGCACAGTTTCCAATCGTCGACGAAAAATTAGATGAGCTAAAACTACCTTGGTGCTTTTACATGAATTTGTTCACGGTTTGATTGATTTCTGATTGTTTTTACCCTAGTACCACAATTCAAAATTTTTCACCGAAGACATTCTGTGATGGGTACGTTGCATGCTATTGTCCACTCTTTTTATAGTTTTCTTTTGCTAAATTATAAAAATTCTGTGACTAGATATGGGCGACCAATGCGATGAGGTGCAAATCTCCAGCCGATATCTCCGAGTTCATTATTCGCCTCCCCGTCGTGCTTCACTAAAGCCTGGACCCTGCTCGCAGCGGCCCTCCGACCGCCCTGCTCCCCGATTGCCGGTACGACCGGATGACGTCACTGTTCAGCGATGACGTCACCACCGGCTGGAACTGCACTACCATTCCGGAAGTGCAGTCGGCTCTTCAGGCTGCTCTCAAGGTACTGTGTTTATTACGGGCGCGCCTTGCCACTATGTAGGAAGCGTGCTCGGCTTCAGCGCTGCTGACCTGGGTTGAAATTCCGGCCGGCTGTTTTGTACCAGTCTTTCCGATAACCCTAACAAGCTCCCAACGGGGGATAGTTGGTGATGTCAGATGACCCCAGCAGTTGGTCCGTCGTATACCCCCAATGCACACTATATCGCCTCTGAAATTGTTGGAATGATTTGTGATTTTGTTTGAGCTTGGTGACGAATCACAAATGTCACTGGATAATTCAATATATTTGTCGTCAGACTGCAATCAGTCGTATTTGAACCAAAGCGGATGGCGGTTGTGGAGAACCTTACCTAACCTCTTGCTGGCTCGTAGTGCGTGGGGACGTATGATATTTTCCCCTGGGTTAATAAAAACACTGGTTCACGTGATCAGTGGCGTTCAGTTTCCTGTGGGCGATACAAACTTGCGATAATCATCTGCAAGCCATGTTTTAATTTTCACGCAGTGGGTCTGAGCCCAACGGCAACCAATCGCTTTTTCACTCGCTCCTTATTACACGGTTGACCTCTGACATCAGTGATTGGCGTTTCAGATCTCGGACCGGCCTTGCATCATCAACGTAATGATCAACCCGCTCTCGACGCGGCGGCCGCAAGCGCACGACTGGCTCACTCGCGCCAAAATCTGAGCACTCGCGCCAAAACGGCCGCCGGTCACGCGCGCTTAACGCTCGCTCCGATTCGTATCATTCAGGGACTAGCTGCAGTGGAGTGGCGATGTAGAGTTGGCTGAGATTCGATGTGATTTACAGCGGTTTATTACTCAGGGATGGTGGGATCATGTTAGCATTGACTGTTGACCAAATCGTGTCGTGTCGTGATTAATCGGCGTTATAAATATTTTTGCTCCAGGAGGTGTTTTGGAATCTGTTTGCCGATTTCAGAAGCCTCGAGCAGTGCGATTTCAATATGGCCGTGCAGTTTTGTGGGGACTGCTCCATCTGTGAAGAACGAAGGAACGGGAGGGGGATATGTAATTACTAACCTGCCTATGCTTGAAGTGGCGGGGGAATCGGTTAACGTGGTAGGCTGGCCTCTGGTTAAGTATTGCGGGGTTTGTTTGACAGTGTGTTTTGCATATTGGGGCCTTGTCAGGCCATTTTGGTAGATCTATGTCTCGATGGTTGTTTGTTTACCTGCTGTTAAGTTTATTGTATATGCTTTATGTCGGTTTGTATGGAATATATCCTTTGACCTGTCCCTCCTTAACCAATCTAGTAGTGCTGTGATAAAACTTCGCACTGAAGAGCGTTTTTAAGTGAATACCTTACCTTCCGGCAAGATAAAGCAGCACGCCGCGTTTTTATGACGCTCTGAAATCGTATCTGAGCTCACCTGCGTCACAGTGCTATACCCGACCCGTGACGATTGGCGTTAGGCGCTAACTCTCCGGGCTCCTGTGTTACGGATTGGTGGTATAAGGCCTGATAGGTTTATAAACGCATGTTTTTTTGGGGGGGAAATGAGGAAATACAGCAACCTCTTCAAAAGAAGGAAGCGGAATATAATGCGGCTAGGCAGTAGCCCCTAACGCCATGAGTGGTAGAGGCAATGCCCTATCTGGAATCCAGTTCAGTTATGTAGTAATGCGAGTGTGAAAAATGTCTGACATCGAAACTAGAAGTACAAACTGACTCTTGGATTATATTTCTTCGGCTGAGAACCTTCTACAGAGCTGTATATAGTTGTACACTACTGCTGATACCTGCGGATATATTGTTGAAACATTTTTATAATGTTCAAGTGGATTGTATGGGTTCTATCCTTCGTGTTTTCATCTGTGTTGGGGCATGTTATGTGGATAAACGCCCGGAGATGCTGCTCTGTTTGATGTAACTCGATTGGAACTGGATCCGTAAAAAAATGTTTAAAGTTCCTCTCGGGGTGCATGCCTACCTTTGTTGGGTATTTTTCAGGCGTGCTATTAGCCACTGGTATGTTAATGAATACAGTAATAAAGGGTAAACAATTGCTGGGTATCTCTGGATCCATCATTGAACACTGAACCACGGGCAGAGACACGACAATGGAACCTTCTGCCGGAGGCTCACAGTTTTAGAGGGTTCTGAACCATCCTCCTGATCTCCTCCATCTCCACCCAGATTGTGGATAAGAACGGCAGATCGAGGGAAGGTCTTAAAAGGTCCCCAGAACCCTTGGACTTCCGCCGATTTGCTCAACAAAAGTTTTTTTCTCACGATTTTGGACCCTATTGCCTCTTTCCCCCAGACCGCCAGTCCAGATGCAGCACTATACAACGGTACAGAACAATGTCGGCATGCGTTCACTTTGATTGGCTGCTATCGAGGTGGTTTGCTCTCTTGTTATAATACTTCCGGACTTTTTCCAACGAGGTGTTTTTACGCAGACAAGAACACAATGGTTCAATTCGTGGACGACGGCTAGCTTTTAGTCAACGGACCAAAATATCACCAAATATGGCTTCAAGAAAATGGAAAAGGGGACTAGGGTGGCCTGGTCACTCCACGTTTTTGTTCATTCAGAACAAGCGGAAGGTGATACGTTAACACGCGCATTGACGGGGCGGGTACCCGCCCCCTCGGTTTTTCGGAGACAGCAGAAAAACGGCGGCGCGCAGCGTCGCCGTACCTGGTATACCTTTTCCCTCATCATTTTTGCAACTTCTGTGAAAATTTTAAGGATAGGTCATCTCAGGTCAGGTCACCAGTACAGGTCAAGTGACCCGACCTCAAAAAAGTTTAAGATAGCATAAGTCGGAGCAGGGTGAACTTATCTAATTGAAACTCATATCACATAATGGGCTCACCGAGTTCTCTAAAATATGTTCCGGTATTTTGATATCGATGACCTAAGGTCAGGGACGAAGCATGACCTCTCCATTGGTAATACATGGGAAATATGGTTTTTACTGAATAACTCAGTAACAGATGGTGATAGAGCGTTTATTTTAGCTTCATTAGACTCGCCCTGGCTTTGCGGTTCTAATGATATGCATTTTATATAATTTGACCCTGACCTGACCTCAGGTCAGGTCAAATCTTTGATTTGACCTAGGAAGGTCAAATTATATATCATTCGATTCGGCTTGCTGCGAGGATTCATATAGTTCAAGTCGTTTTGCTCTATCTTTACTTGTTCAGATGTAATGGCCGAAAAACTTAATTTACATGTTATCCCTATGACGGCATGTGACGGCATGTTTTTGACCTCTGGTGACCTTAAATGTGACCTGACAAAAAAATGGTTCAAATATTTTTGATGGAGAAGCGGATGGGCTACCCAACGCCGTTTATCGTTTTTGCTACCTACCGTGGTTCTCGAGATCTTAGGTGGGGCGGGTACCCGCCCCCTCGTCAATCCGAAGGTGGCTCAGACTCCCGTCAATGCGCGTGTTAAAAACCCAAGTACCTAATCGTATGGTAACCGAAGCACCGCTAGAGAATGTGCCTCAACTTAGGATAGGAGTTAGAAACATCGTAGTAACCGATACGAAAGCCTACATGGGACTGGTTATGGACAGCCGTTTTACGCACCAGACACGTATTAGTCAACTAACTGCAGAGTGTTCTGGCATCCTCACTGAGGCTGGCTTGTGCCAGTCCGCTGCGAGGACACGCTTCTTGCTCGCACTTCTTACCGACGTGCTAAACATGACTGGTACTGGCAATAATAAACGCTGATATGAAGGAAAATCGCTTTATTTCCCAGTTTTTCATTGAGAGTCAGTACTTAAAATAAGAATGTTATGAACCTACTGACCGGGAAAACATAATTTTTATACTAGTTGTATTATAAAACTCCACAAGTTTCGGCTTCCACCATCTTCTTGTAGTGTTAAAATTTTCGAAACAACAGCACACAAAACAATCACTCAAACCAGAAGAAAAAAACAGGATACATACATTCGCTTGCCTTTCATAGATGATCAACGTTGTAAGTCTGTAAGTCTGTGAATCAAATCGTTCGTTCTGCCAACCTAGGGATTAAAGTTGCTCGGTATTCGGACTGATCACTAAAATCTAAACTCGTTAGATCAGCCCTTAGCACCCCCCCCAATGTCCCTCTGGAAATAAGCGCTTTCACACATGTGAAAACAGCTTGAGCGCAAAATGATGCACCCAGGGTAGTAGGTAAAGGGGCTGCACCAAGAACGGAATTTACAAAATCTCGTGTTGTTCCTGTAGCCTGTTCCTCCGAATTTTACTTTGGCGAAATTTCACGTTCTGTAATGGAAATGTTTGATGAACACCTGAGCGATGTCTGTCTTCGACATCTAAATACACCTTTAAGAAGAACACATGCTAAAATTTCACCCGGCCATGGAACAAAAAGATACCGAGGAAAATTTTCCATATCATTTTTTATACTACCAAGGACAACGCAGACATCAAAATTGCTGAGGCCGATCAACATTTGCTAACAAAAACCCACTATGAACAGCGTACTTTACCCCTGGAAATTGATTTGATTCAGTGGCATCGTAATTGTCTCATAAAACCCCTCCCAAGCACAAAAAGTGTATTATCATGTTCTTGCTTCTGTTTTCTGGCCTCCAAGAGTGAAATTGTCCGGGCTGTAAACCATGTAATTACTGTGTCACGGTGTTGGATTTTTTATGCCGATGTCTTCGAGTAATTTTATCACTCCAAAAAGAAGGTGGAAGCCGAAGTTTGTCGAGTTTTATAATACACCTAAAAAAGTCTAAATTCAATTTTTCCTGGTCAATAAGTTCATAAAAGTCTTATTTTAAGTTCTAACTCTCGATTATAAATAGGTATTACATGCTTTGGTTTGACTTGCTGACTTGCGACGCCGTATAACTTTGGCAGTTGGTGCGTTGTTAAGCCCCAGCAATCATGATCTATCAAAGAGTAAAGACTGGAATCAAATTGGAATTTTGCGGGCTTTCAGATATTGGACATTTTTACAAGCGCTTTTACGAGTGAAGAAGTGAACACTGCTGTAGATACCCTCGGGTCTCTGACATTACGATACAACTGCATGTTCTTTACTGCCTCTACTCAGACCCCTCGACATGTTCAACTTTCAAAGCATCACAACTGGTGATGTTCACTTGGACATCTTACCACATTTTAAGACGGAGCAACCTCTCTCCGTAATGGAAATTGCTGTCATCGGCGGTACGGGCGCATGGCCTCGGAACACGCGTTCTGTAAATGGTATCATTTTCACCTGTCCACTGTAATAAGCCCGCGCTCCAACAAACGCCTGGTATGTACCAGTTGGCTTTTAAATCGCCTGCTTTCGACGGACCGAATGAAGCTGTTGACGCCCAGGCGGCGTATGAAAGTGAAACATGTAAGTTATTTGGCAATTTTTCCCGCCCCCTGGTGATGTGGTAACGTCGGATACGGTGCCTTTGCCTGCTTCAGTCGGGTATGCTGCCTCCGGTGCCTTTGAAGCGCCTCCCCGCGGTATGTCCCGTTTGTTATTTGGGCGCATTTCATGAGCGATACTATGATTTTTTACACATAACTCATGACTATATTATGTTCTCAGAGCTTATCATTCAGGAATACTTTGTATATGCCGTACTAGAAATTGACTGCGCTTGTCCAATGTCCCGCGAAACCTGATACTTTCAAAGTTAGTGATCTCGTTCTCTCTTCTATTCCCTAGCAGCCCTGAATGATCGGCTATATTATCAAGCCATTATTAAACAGGAAACTACGGCTAACAATGTCTGAAAGAGACATGCAAAGTAGATTTACGCGTACATTCTTCATGACACGACCGTTTTGGGCTAACATTTTTCTCTCAGTTCCAGCGGAGTACGTGAACGCGCCTCCACCAATCAGCGGGCGCCAGCCGGCAGTCGCTGCGTGCCCGCGGGGCACAGAGGTGAGATAGGTCACGGGTGCAGTTCGCCTGTGATCGCTGACGGGGAAGACGCTGAGAGGGGTAGACGCGGCGGCTCATATTTACAGCTGAGCCGATGAGCGGAACTGGTGGTACTGTCTGTGTAGCTATGACATACAGGGGTGTCGAAAGCGGGGAGAAGGGGGGCACCGGGGATGTGTCCCCTTACTCACGAATTAGGGGTGTCCCCCCCAAATTTGAGATAGCGAAGTTTTGTTGTTGCATTTTCTCCATGCTACTTGCGTGAATCTACACCAATGTGTTGAAGTGTATCGCCGTTAGTGTTTCATATGCAGCCAATATTCTCAATTGTTATCCCCCCGCCCGGTCATCCCCAGTCCATCGGTAAAATTCCGTGACGAGGCCCATTATGAGGTGTGATGATGGATACATACGCGGGTGCTGTTGGACTGGGAAGGGCAAGTGCAAGGGCCGCTTTGTGTATGTTTGTAGCCAGATCACTGTCAGATCCAGGACTCGAGTTTAAGAAGGGCCGATGGGATGGGATCTGGTGGACGGCGGTGGGGATAGAGGGATGGAGCGCCATATAACTCTCCTGAAGGAAAAATATTATTATCTGCGGGGGGGCGTGAAAGCTCCAACATTGGGTAATCAAAGAATGTGTGAGGTTAAATACATCCCTGGTAGCAGACATAGCCTTTTCACTTAAAGATGACCCAACTGGTCAGACAGGGCCCGCCTGGCTATAGCTGACCCTGCCAGTCGCAGTGGGCCCTGCTGCCCAAAGAGCCCTACCGACCATAGCGGCTTGATCAGTTGCCATCTAGAGGTCAGCTGACCAGTTGGTCAGCCAGCCAGAGTGCCCAGAAGACCGGAGCGTCCTACTGTTGAGAGGGGACCCAGGAGCCACAATGGTTCGGAGCACTCTTTTAGAGGCTTTGGATGGCCAAAGGGCCGTCCTTGTCACATAATGGGGTGCTGGAGAGGGCTTAAGAGGACCCTGTCTGACATGAAGTTCCACGGTGGGCCACAGAGCTCACACATCCCATTAAATGCCATAGATTTTCAAGACGTCATCGAGTGAGACAGAGAGTCAGGTAGGTAAACCTACATGTATGATTATGCTGGCGGCGTATCACGGATGCGGGATTACAACGGTGATTGAAGGTCTGATGGATCATGCACAGCACTGGCATGCTAATATTTATAGGCCTGCGCGATGGTTCATGGTCAAATGTTGTCCACTTTATTTTACGGCTGGCTTTGAATGCGCTCTAAGTATGCCATACCAGCCTCAAGATTCAAATTCGGCGGCTGTTGAGATAAGCTTGATGTTCTGGGCCATAACTCATCGCAGGATCAGCGATAGAAAGTCTCTCTCTGTCTCTCTCCCTCTCTCTCTCTCTCGTTCTCTCTCTCTCTCTCTCTCTCTCTCTCTCTCTCTCTCTCTCTCGACAGTGAACAATAGTAGGACAAAAAATCGGCAAAGTTTTTGTGAGTGGACTGCTGGAAATTTTCCACTTCGAGGTCACTCATCGGTATCCTCTCTACCGGCTACAGTTGTCTACTACTGGTCTGATGACTGAGGTGACCCATAGACAAATTTGTAGCAAAACCATTCCTGAATGCACATATGCTGCTTAGACCTCGCTCGTGCACTGCCTACATTTCATTTAATTGAGCCGTGGCTCAGAGCCAGGGTTTAATGGAGAGCAAGCAGCTGGTGCAATATGATTCTCTATGAGCAGTGGCCATAGAGGCCATAGTAGAGCCATAGTAGTGGCCATAGAGGCCATAGGCGATAGAGATGGGGATTATCTTTCCGCCCCACAGAGAAGGCCATAGAGATGGGGAAGCTGCCGTCCATTTTCAGCACTATCGGAAAGAGATCGACCGCTGCACACGGACATGACACACGCCGATCAAACCAACTGACTACCGCGCATCAGGACGGAAGTGAGCAGGCAACGACTATCTTATCGCGGTGCTTAACTTATCTTATCGCGGTGCTTATCTTTTTAGCTTGCTAGAATTTGACAGGACAATTTATATTTATACCTATTTATTTTTATAGCTGCGTTAAGAGACAGGTTGATTGCTAGCATTGGAAATGCATATGGATGAATAACGTAGTGGTCTTTGTGTGCTCACGGATGCCGTGTTTTGGAAGTAAATTTATAGCTCTTACTATGTTCTATCCGCTTGCCCATTTTTGGATACCTGTCAAGTCGTATTACGAGACGTGTCATCGCGAACAGCCGCAGCAGCGCGGATCCTTTGAATACATCTGAAACTACTGTTGACATAGTTATGTCAATAGTTATGACAGTGTATGAAATTTTCATTGAATTTCTCCTGCTCCCCGCTTTTACGAGCTCGTCGGGATCAGGCACCATCATCTCGCCTGCGCCACGGCGTTCAATCCTGTTGATTAGAAGTCGAATCGGATAACAAACATCATCGCCGCTTGTTTATCTTCCTCCCACACACGATCTGCACAGAATTTGCATGAGAGCCTGACACTCCCTCAGCGTGTGGCTGGAACATCCGCCCAAGTATGAAGTCATCAGTCACGTGGTATCGTTAGCATTGCTGAGCTTACCTGTGGACCCGCCCTGGCAATGGGTGGTGGACGCATCGCCTGTTAATAGCAACCGTGCGTCTATGTCTGTACAGGTGTAGGAATGTTCAGAACTGGGGGGGGCAAGGTGGCTGTGAAGTCGTTCATTTCAGTCAAAGTCATGAGGTTCTTAGTTAAGATCTTGAACATTGGGGTAGGGGTATGACCATGTTGTCACCCCCCCTGTTCCTACGCCTTTGTACGTCTTAGTAAGACAATGAGAAAGAATCGAGGTGTGGGTTGATGGGACATAGCTCAGAGTCAGGGCGAGGCGCCGTCTTTGAAGTTGTGCGGCAAGGGTGGTGTGGAGCGTATGGAAAATCATACGGATTTATCTCTTTCTCTCCTCCCCCTCTCTCTCTCGTAAGTACGAGGAATGAATTTGAAGCATCAAGGGTGCATAATTCTTGATATGGGAATGATTTGCTTTGAACTTAAGAGTCTGGTAAAACAGCATTTCAGCTCCAGAATTTGAGAGGCACGCGAGCGTACCCATTTGCACATATTAGATAACGTGAAAAGGGTGTCTGGTTGACGGCAGTGTCAAAGTTCGCGACGGAGGGTGTCCAAGGGACCCAGGAAAAATGTGCATCTTCTTATCGCTTGAAAGCGAGTAACCGGAGAGTCTGTTGGGAAATTTGCATCCGCGGATGGGCCTAGCCTCTGCCACTGCCATATCCGTATTTAAATAATGTTATGTTGTTCAATTGAAAATATGGAGGTGCTTGTTGCTTCCCCTGAAATTAAAAATTCCACGATAAGCAATCATAGGCGGATCCAGGATTGCCAATAGGGGGCCAATAGGCCAATAATATTTTGTCCTCTTTGTCCTCATTTTGCATTTTGTTCTGGAAATGTGGTGGATAAAACCTTTTTCGAGGTCATTACAGTCATATATAACGATTTTACCCGAATTTATAAAACAAGACCGAAGATGCCTGCAGAAGTAGCTACTCATACCAGCATGTCCCAAACGACAGAGTACCTTTTGTCCACTAGCATGGAGTCTTTGCTCAGATCTGTAAGTATTATCATATATATATATATATATATATGGGGGTGGGGGGTGGCATGGCAGCAGGGTCTTTTTATATTTTTGCGTTCCCAACCCGGGAACATTTTACGCATTAGCACCACACACATGCACACACCTATGTACATACACAGCAGCGGGGCTTACGCTTATCGGCACCCTTGCGGGACTGTCATGTTCGCGCGCTTCCTGTCACACGCCCCACTGTATCAGGCAGTGGAGCTATTCCGATTCCTCGGGCCCGGCGGAACAGAGGACTGCTCCGGTGACACGCGGCGAGGCCGTGCCCTCGGGCGGTGCCACCGGACCGGTGGATCTATTTAAAGGCAGATCAAGCCCGTGCTCCCAACAAGGTGCTGGTTGGTCAGCGGAAGTCCCTAGTCAAGGCGGGCGCTACCCAGTGTACTGCCATCTCCTGGGTAGGAGGCGGTCGAGGAAAAGGCTGCCAGAGGTCAGCTTTGATCTAAGGACCTCCCACACTGGACCGAGGCGGAGCAGGGTCAATAATTGTTAAAAACAAGGTGTCTGGAGTTGGCCTGGGGAAATTTCTGCCTTCCCCTG
The DNA here is from genome assembly GCA_034440635.1 of Lepas anatifera. Classification (NCBI taxonomy): domain Eukaryota; kingdom Metazoa; phylum Arthropoda; class Thecostraca; family Lepadidae; genus Lepas; species Lepas anatifera. The sequence continues at coordinate 544,245 of JAOTON010001566.1, read as the reverse complement.
CCTGGACTGCCAGTGTTATTGGGCTGAGCGATTCATGAGACGATTAAAAACCAGAACCAGTCATTACATATAGATTCCTGGCATCTTCACGTAATCATATAGCAATAAATCACTTCTTGTAAGTTGGCTAGATCCATTTAGTGACCTTGGCGAAGGACGGGACGATGTGTTTCAGACAAAGACCTGAACCCCTTTGTTCTTAATAACTCACCATTGGTCTGATTGTTTCCGCTCGTTGCTGATGTTCATTTCCAGCCCTCCTAAACACATTAACCTTGCCTCCTGTGTGGAAATGGAATGCTTCTTCTCTTGATGGGTTGTGGCATCTGACCACATACTCCTTCCACCAGGCAGACTTTATTAGACGGGAACGATGCGGTTTATATGGCTTCTATATGCGGTCTGTGCGGTTAGACGTTCCTGAGATTGAGTTTTTGGGTATACGAGCTCTGAAAACAACGATAATTCCTTAAGGGGAAGGCATGTTGTTGAGTTAAGAACACACAATTCATTGTTTTTACAGCGATAGGTAAATGTATTCCTAGAAAAATGACAGGCTTCTTTATTTGACTTTAGGTCATGACAGGTACAAGTTAGCTGAAAATCCAACTTCCTTGAAACTTTCTCAAAGCATGTGATGAGCAAAGCGCTGGGGCATTAGGCTGTTGGCCACTGACCTTGGACGACCAGCAATGGGAGCACGCTTCCCACAGGGGATCGGCAAAGCCTGAGATGAATTGCGGCGGTCCTCCATCCTGTTGTTAATTGAAACACCACGGTCGCGTATTAGCTCCATACAGGCCTCTGGCGTTGTACCTGTAGAACGAGGAATCTCGAGGTCACCGAGACATATTTATGCTGGCTTTTTGGTCACTGCCCCATAACTTGTATTGGAATGGTTAGGGTTTGCATGAATGGACAACAGGATGATGTAGATAAAACCTTGCAAGGCTTATTGCATATTGTTCGCTCAGACAGTTGGAGAACAGAAGAACCCTTTGTGTGGACTCATGCTTTTTTACCATTGATAAGAATGGGTAAAGTTGCATCGATGTTCATACATATGATATTACTGCATCCTATGTCCCGCAAAACAAAAATTGCTGAACTGTATGCAACAACTGGATGCTAGATATGACGCCGTAAGCAAATGTAGCCAGTAGCCTCACGAGTACTAGGACGCAGCAGCATTGGATCATGTGTAGAGTGTGGGAAACCCCACCGAAGGCACTACTGTATTCTTCTGGACCAGGTATGCTTTGTCTTCCTTTTTAAACACAGTGACTGGAATTTGGCTTTTCAAACCACAGTCATTGTAGCACAGACACTGACTGATGTGATAGGACCAACCGCGTAATGAGGTGCCACTGCCCGACACCTTGTCCACAGGCTGGTGTCGACACTGGGAAGCGAACTGCCCGCTTTCTCCCACAGACCTACGCTGCTGTTCACTGTAATTCATATAGAGACGGCGAAGTATGTCTACGGCGCTTCAAATTCTTTCAAAGTTCGTCCCGTCAATACTCTCAGAATCATTTTTGATTCGTGTTGTGCTGTTATCTGCGCGCAAACGTTTTGTCAGTGAATGAGCCAGCCAGGCTTATTCAGCATCTTATTTCAGCAATCTCGTGGATTTTTTAGAATGGAGTGGAGGCGTTCGCGATAAGAGGGTGACCTGCAGGTTTTGGCCAGGACAGGGGTAAACTCCACTTCTGGAGAGGGAGGGTTCGTTTGAAAACCTCCAGGAGGCAGAGGCATTGTCCCTGGGCGGCCGTTCCCCCAAGTAAGTGGGGTGGGGGACTGTGCTCTCACTTTTGGCTACCCAAGATGGTGATTTTTACCGGATTGAACGAAAAAATCGTCAATCATAGAGAGGAAAATGTTTTTTTTTACATGTTTATATGGTTAATGATAAGCGTCAAACAAGGAAAATTTTATACTTCTGTCTCTGAAGGACTGTATGCTCAGAGAAATTGGCGCTGTTTCGATGTTTGCATCTCCCTCCTCCCGTCCGCCAGCAAAAATCTGCGGCGACGGCCTTGCTGGGAGATGGACATTTTAGCTGAGTGGACGGCAGCTAGCCGCACCATCCAAGCCGTCCCCCTCCGTGTGTGGTGGGGGGGGGCAGGAACTCAGATGTTGAACGGTGATTCCACATAGTCGGAAATTAGGGATTTGTTCCGTCATTTGTACGACTATTTGATGAGAGTCTCTCCTGTGATTGAGGAGTTCTACCGGTGGGACTTGAAAGTAGGGCGTTTGGATTCACCTTGTATTTGAATACCAGGAACTGACTTGAAGATGTGGCTTCCATATTTTCCTGCCTTTCCCTTCCTCACCCACTCTTACATAATTAGGTAGAAAGTATTTTCGGGTTGTGGCTGAGGTTTATGCTTGAGTATTGTGAGATTTTATTTATATTTAACCGTTCTCAGGTCTCAGCAGTTTGCTGTGGCTTTAGGTATAGCATTTGTTGTAACTCAGCAGATAAAGACGATTTCACTAGCTTTCTAACAAATGACTGTTTCTCAGCCAATTAAGCGCCAGTCTGTGACAGTAGTGGGACAATGTCAAGGAAGATGGACTCCGCTCCTGCGCACCTGTTCCCGAAACTGTGAATTATTCGGTTCTCCTGTTTGGAGGCTCGGTCCAATCCATTCAAATATTGTTTCAATCGAAGCTTTTTTTTTTTATTCTGTGGCTCATGAGTCAGGCTTCTAACTGATTCAGCCTAATTATTGAAATCTCATCCGTCGTGAAAAACTAACTCAGGTAAGTATAGAAGTGACTTTTTTTCTTGTTTTAGACCCGGACGTTTTGACACAGCAATTTTGCGATACTCCAGGTCGGCACGAGTTTTGTGATGTAAAACTTCCTTCGACTGCTTTCGAGGACCAGGGGCAACATGTTTTCTAGCCCTTTCGCTGGTCTGAGAGGGCAGCAGGATGAAAAATCTGAAATCATACTTCCATGTTACATTATCTTGCCACATAGTCAACTATGGGGCCAGGTGTTAGATATTTCAAAGTTTTGTTTTTATTAGTCGGATAAACAAAGGATTTCAGGTTTCATTTTCCCCTGTTAAGCTTGCAGTCTAGCCCCTTCCAGTTCGTAGGCGCCGAGTTCCTATAAAGACTCATAACTCACATATCTTGGATGTATGTACCTTATTTATTGGCATTGGGACAAAAGATGATGTCTCACATCAGTCATCGCACTGTAAACATTATTGTAAAGTTTAACAAAACAATCTGTGTTTTTATAAACTTTGTTTTCTTTGTTTTCTTTATTGTTTGATATCAGGTTTAACTGTAAAATTATTGTAAAGCTTAGCAAAACAACATCTGTTTTTATAACCTTTGTTTTCGTCCGGCCAAATTGTATTCTTAATTCTATATCGAACCATTCGGGCGCGTAGCCTGACTAATTCCGTATCATTTGCCACTAATGTATATTTTATCTGACTATTTTCCTGGAAACTGGGTTGGAAGAGTTTGTGTTTAGCAAGGGGCAAGAACACACTCTGTCGCCATAGAAATGTCAGTGGCAGGAAGGGAGGGTCACTCTGGAATAAGTGCAACACCGAGATTCAGAGCTGATCGCTACGTTTGCCGTGATGGTTGTGCCGAGGATAAATGTATTTGTATGCTTCAACTGCCTTTTACCCTCTATAAATTTATATTCATTCCTTGGCTGACATGTTTAGTTTTCACAATCCAAAAGTGTTGGCACTCCGGTTAACTAATGCCTACGAAGAGCCAGGTTTAAACAGTGGGTAAAGTGGACTTCCTTCAATATCGATGCTTGTAATGCTGAGAACGCAGCGAGCCATTGCCTATGACTAACCTTTGCGGCTGTGGCAAACAAGCGCTAACCACCTAACCCAACATAAATTTATTGCGGCAAACACTTGATGGGTCCCTCCACATTGCCACTGACCTCTGGCAAGAGAGAGGCAGTCTCAGAATAGTCCGCCTCGGGGGGAGAGCGTGCAGGAGCTGTCATCACTCGCCTGCCAAGGACATGGCTGTCGTTATGGGGGTGTCACTCTAACAACGCAGAGGTATGGCCGCAGAGCTATTGTCTTGTCCCAATTTGCAGAGGCCCCCATGAGAAGGTTGTGCTGCATTGTGTTTTGCTAGGTGATGGACTGCGCTGGCGAGAACTGTTCCCGGGTTTTGGTCTCAGTGAGAATTCTCCGAATCAGCTCGAATAGAAAACGTCAACCGCATAAGAGAGCCCTATCTCGGGAAATGGGATATTTCCTCGTGTCCTTTGTAGGATGCGATCGGTAGGTATGCTGGTTAACCTTGTTATATGACTATTGAAGAGGTACACATTGACTCTTAAATTTGCACCATTGTTTATGAAGGCATGAAACAAAAAGGCTGTGGAAAATAAAAAAAGATGAGTAGGATGAGTATACGTATAGAAGGGAAGGGATGCGAGAGGGTGTCAAGGCCTACCCTCTGAACTAATTGCTCATTGAATAAGTAAAGAGAACCATTAAACAGATTAAAAGAGAACGCTGCTCAAGGCTTGCATTGCTAGCTTAATGTTTGGGCTCTTTAACTGCTCATGATATATTTCATTATGAGATGAGTATGATTAGAATTGTATAATGAGTTGGGATGATTGTGATGCAGGGCTGTGTCCGAATATACAATCTAAGTGTATTTTACATCAGGATTCGAGGAGACAGGCCAGTCTACACCTCATCAACTTATAATCATGCTCCTCGCTGCAGCACTCCAAAACCTATCATACCTAACGTTACAAAGTTTCTGAGGTTTAACAAAGACACGCATATCTCGCTTCTCATTTTTGATTATCCAAAAATACGGAGTGATTGTTTTGATAAAGCCTATCTTCACGCTGCAAAGATTACCATTACCTAACCGCATCTAACGAGGCAGAAGAAACTCCAGCTCTAGCTTTCTACTTGTTATGCCCGACTTTGTCGGCGTTTACAGCTAACCTTGAATAAGGATGATCGTTAAATAGCTTATTTTCATGATGGGTGCACTTTGTTTTCAGTAGGGTTTGTATAAGTAATGTTTTACGAACGATGTGCGGTTATAACTCAGCACATTCCGTAATTGTGATGATCTCTTCATAAGCACAACGCGTAAAACCAGAATTAGTTACACCTTGTTGGCTTATTTGATTGTTTGAAGGCTGGGTGAGCTTTAATGTGCTTCATTTGGAGTGCATGCGGTATGAGGACTGAGAAAATGGAGCTTTCGTACGAGCACTTCCTCTACTGCTGTGGTATTCCTGTACGTATGTATGTACAGTGTCCGGGCCTTAGTGTAACTTATCTACGTGTTTTGTTAATTTATGAGCGTAGGATACGAGTAGTTTATTTGTGGTTTCGAACTCATACTGTTATGAAAAAGGGGTAAAGTTTCAGGACGCTTTGCGTGCAATACAATTAACCTTCAGAATGTGGTCTATTTGCTCAAAGAAAATTATGGCATTAATAACTTGCCTCTGCTGGAGTTCACAGATAATCATAGCACAGGCACATAATTGTTTTCGGGGCGTGTGTCCTGGAATGTAGGCATCTCACTAACGTAGATATTGACCAGTGTCATGATAAACAGATTATTAGAAAAATATCAGACAGGGGACTTTTGGGGGGGGATGAGGTGGCTTAGTGGATATCACCCTTGTCTTCTAAGCCACCGGTCCCGGGTTCAAGTTCCGGCGGAGCCTCTGAATAAGTCGATCTGATCCCCAAAATCCCTTCCAACAGGGTGAGAGTTGGCGACGCCGTATGACCCTGGCAGTTGGTGCGTCGTTAAACCCCAACAATTATAAGAGACTTTTGGGAATCTATCTCCAATACCTTGAATACATTGGCCAAGACCAACTCTTCCTGCTTCTATTTTTTATATTATTTATATACATTCTATTATTTTCTATTCTATTATATCTATTAATATTTTTCTTCTAGATAAGCTGATATAGCACTGCAGTTCAAAACTAACAAAAACGCAGCAACAATGCAGCTACTTAGCCCTTGGTGAAAGTTTAACTTCTGGTCATTAATCATGAGCATTGGTTTAAACCTAATTTATATAAGTTTATGAGATTAAAAAAAACCGGAAGATGCGTCGTAGGACATGTGTGTGCCTTGTTTCGCCTGATCAGTGTCCAACAGGGTGTTATCTGTTATGAGCATTATCATCATGGGCGGGCCCAGATACCTGCCATGCGATTAATGAGCTCCCCACTTGGCTGGCACGTGCAAACACGCCGAACCTCTGCAATATCAGTATGTCACGATCAGCACTGCGAAGGCTGGCGCGAGGTGAGCTCCTCTCTAGTTAGTAGGTCACACAATTACCATGTCACTGTCACAGCTCGGGGCGAGCCTTAATTTAAAGGGTCAGCGTTGCATCACCGCCTTGCATGTCCGACGTAATAGGATTAGGGTCATCTCTGCACCCAAGCCACGCCTCTCTGCTGCACGATCGCCCCGCGTGGAACGTCTAACGACCTCGTGATTGGAGCCGCGCGTTTAGCATCGGTCGTGAGTGCTGAGTTTTAGGGGCCGAAATAGCAGAGGAACATCCGCTTATTAGCCCTATTAAAATTGCAGGCTGATACAGTGGGTCAAAGGGATCACGTCTCTCCAAGCGTTAGTGTTCACTTAAGGTGCATGCGATTAATACCGGAAAAATGTGACCTAGGGAATAGATCTAGTGACATTGACCTTTATCCGCTGGAATGGTCACTGTGCAATGACTGTCGTCTACTGTGTCTCAGAAACGTTGATGTAGGGGAATGCTGGTGGAATGCTGGGGGCTATGCTGGGTGAAACTTGTGACCTGTTTGCTCGCATGGGGTCGGATGCCGATAGATTTGAATACAGCTGTAGGCTTGCGCCTAAAATCATATACTACAACTTAGAGAATCACCTCTAAACGTCGGAAAGGGCCCATCAAGTGTTTAAGGTACTTCTGAGTCTAGCTCATTGATATGGGTCATTGCAAAAGATGGCATGACATACTGAGTATGTGTTCGACCAGTTGTTCCCTGCAAATGTTTCCAGTTTTATGGGCATATTTGTGCTATTTCCTCGCCGCTCCCCCATTCAGCGACATTTTCACCGGCCGTCGGCCCGTCCGGAAGAACACCTAAACTTTTCACAGTTCTACTGCCTGGTGGTATGTTCAGTAAAGGTACCAGTTTTCAGCATAAACATATGTAAACCTTATCGTGTGGGCTTGGAATACATTACCGGCACTTTGTGGGTACGTTGGTCTCGAAATGCTGTTGAGCGATTTTCTGACCCATCTCGGAAATCCAAAATGAAAAATTGAGTAGAATGAATCGGATTATATTAAGGCCATACGGACAAGCAAAAGGGGTCCGCAATTTTTACCGACAAATTCCGGACTTCAGCCAAGTTGTAAGTTTTGCTATCAGTATGTGCGGAAGGTAACAAGGATTCAAATCCAACAAGTTTTGTCTCTAATAGAGGGAAAATTTGGAGTTGCTGGAATTGCTGGAAAAAAATTGGAAAAGCTGGAGATTGTAGATTCACTGGCCCCCTCACTTTTTTCGGTTGCGATATTTTTATCTATCTTTCTATCTATGTTACCGCTCGTTTTCAGCATCTTCATAATGTAATATGGCTAAGATCAATCGTCATCGCTGAACTCGGAAAAGTGTTGAAGTCAGTGAAGGTAGTCAGGGAAGATCTTTGGCCGTCCAAATGTAAGATCTGGGGGAAGATGAGGTGTCCCCCTGAATATGGTAGGTCATGATTATAACGGCTGTTATGTAGCTTCTGGCTCCCTCCAGGAACAATCTGCAACATACTTCTGATGCGAACTGCGAAACCTTTAACACAGTGCGCGGCCTTCTGTACTGCCATTGTCCCAAATCACGGAAACATGCTTATTGAATGAGGGGAAATGCAAGCGCATAGTGAACAGTTGGAAATGCGATTTATGTATCTTTTTGTGCTCTTTAGGACAGTCAAATTATTCATGTGGCGTCTTGATTAAAAAACGTTCGAAATGAGCTCTGAATTAAAAAACGTTCGAAATGAGCTCTGAACCTCGGCGTCTTTTTCTACTTGCTGTGATTCTGCTCCTGGGAGAAAACGTGTGCGGACAATACAAGGGGAAGAAAGAGCGTTGGATTTTAGAGTTAGTGAAAAATTAAACTCTCAGCCCTGATGAGTGAGCGGAAACTAAACCCCGCCTACTCTCCAAACTCTTGATTTTGGGTCCCTGCAGCCTCCCCGTCTTTCTGGGAGCAAATACGTGGGAATATTGTATGGGAATGTGTAGGAATATCGTAAGCAATATGTGTAGGAGGTTTCCACCGCCAACTGTACCAAGCTGCGGTCGAAAGACTGCCACTGAGAAAGGCGGCAACACAAAACCCAAATGAGGTCCTACCGAGATTTGAACTCGGATCGCTGGATTCAAAGTCCAGAGTGCTAACCATTACACCATAGGACCGCTGTGCACTGTCGTCAAACACAGCCAAGATCGCTGCTGATGGTCGCCCACTTGGCAGAGCGCCGGAGCACCCGACGCAGACGATAGATTTGACCCAGTACCCAAAACCCGACTGTGTCAACGGGCCCGCAAGCACTTGCCCGCTCCCACCGTCGGGGTGCAGCGTGAACTTAACAGCCTTGCGCAATCTGAACTGTAATAGACATAGGCGTATCCAGGATTTCCGATGGGGGAGCACTTTGACCAGGGGCGCCGCTTGGGTTCTGAGGGGGTGCCATTTTGGTGAGGGGTGCCAGTTCTTAGGGTTTGATGTGTCAGAGGGGTGCCAAAGTGCATCGTTGGGGTGTCAACACTTGCGTCTGAGAGAGCTTTGGAAAGCACCATTTCAGGGGAACGCCGCGGTGTGATGTGTGGGCGCTGGGGGGCGGATCAGAAGCAGGAGGGGAGTGATGCTTGCCCCCTTGTGTCCCTGTATTCGCTTTTGTAAAAAGACTCAGGAGTCCGGTGTGTCGTGCAGTAAACTACGAGTAACTGTCGGGAACTGCTGATCAGCTTGTGAAGATAATTGGCGTCGAGCGTTAAGCGAACCTAATGGCAGCCTAAGTGCATATACATTTTGCGTATTCCAAGTCGTTAAGTGATAATCCAACTGTGCTGGAGTCGCTCACTGAACGCTGTAGCCAAGATCTTTACTATGATGCGACACATAGATGGGCATCATACATAATTTAGGGTCATTAATCGTGACTTAGATGTAGGATAAAGCTATGATGTAGCCTGTTATTGTAGCTCAGAACAGATTAATGTTCCTCTGTGCTGATGGGAACATTTCGCAATCCGAACGATTATACAACAGCAAACGTGTTAATCAACAGAATGCTGGCTGCATGCCTTCCGCTTTGTGTAACTGTCTCGCTGCTTTTTATGTCAGGCATTTATTTTGAGAGGTCTTTTGAATGCCGTAATTAAGCTAAACTGGATAACGGTAAAGTGCACATAGATACTGAAGGTAGATGAAAAACCCACCGTTCATGTGACAGTGGAGTAGGCTGAATGAAGAAAGTTCCTAAATTTTACCATGGCAGCGCACTGGAGAAATAACTCGTTATTGGAAGTTTTTTTTCGAACTTACTTACCTATGATCCGTATGCTGATCGCAAGTTGTGTCGCGGTGAATGTCCTATAACTATTTTATGACTGTACTGCTTATTCATTTGAACTTCACTTGTTTCAGCGGTTCCTATTTTTTCGAACCCACATGTTCTTACAATTCTCTGATAGCACCGATATAGCTGTTGGCCATGCGTTTGTTATCGCCTCCAGAACAATTATTCTGATGTTGCCACCTAACGATCTGCGAACACCTGCTTCGCCCTCTGCCTACCATTCCGTGGTATGCCAGCTGGTAGAGAACTAGGGCAGAGGTGCAGCAGGATTCTGCTCTGAAAACGCGTCGAGACGGTTAGTTTTTGATAGACGAAACATGGAGCCGAATATTTTTCTACGTGCTTTATAATGCTGCTATCTCACCTCAAAGATCATCACAGAGAAGAGGGTTGATTTCATTTAACCCTCGCCCCGGTGGGGGTGTTTGAACACCCCCTCGGGTTTTTCCGACGGCACGAAGAAACGGCGGCGTGAAGCGGCACCGTACTGGGCACACCTTATCCTTGATCAATTCCGCAACTTTCCCCCAAAATTTAAAGTTTGCGTCATCTCAGGTCAGGTCACCAATGCAGGTCAAGTGACCTCACCTAAAAAATTGTTTAAGGTGGCATAAGTAAAAATGCGTGAATCCATCGGATTAGAACTTACACCACATAATGGGCCCACCGAGTGCTACAACATGTATTCCGGGATTTTTCATATCGATGACCCTAGGTCAAGTACGGACCATGACCTCTCCATTGGAAATGCATGGGAAAAACAGAAATTGGACTGTATTTGTTTAGATAAAGCTGAGATTACCTTCATATTCTTGAAATCGTAGTATCCTGGGCCCCTTTCAAGATTCATGTTTCAATTTTTGACCTGTGACCTCCGAGAGGTCATCTGGGGCTATTTAAGCAGTTTCCAGATTTAGATAAATAACTGCATGAAATGATGATACAGCTTTTATTTTGATATCATTGCGTTCGGATTGCTATTGCGTGTCGATTTATATGCATATTGACTATGCTATGATAAAAAGTGACCTTAATCTGACCTGAAGTCAGGTCATTTTTGCATTTTGACCCAGTATGGTCATATTATACGTCATTCGATTTGCTGTCACGAGAGAAAGCGAATGGTGCCTACAAAATGATCCTAACACAACTCTGTCAGACGCTAGAGCCCTAAAACTCTACTCAAAATCCCACTTCCTTTGACCTGTCATGACCTCAATATTGACCTGAGCCAAAAAGTGACTCATATAGTTTGTTCATGAATTTGTATGAGCCATCCACCAGCTTTCGCGTTTTTTCGCTATCATAGGGGCCGAGTTCGAGGAGAGTGTTCAAATACCCCCACCAGGGCGAAGGTGGCTTGGAGGGCCACCGGGGCGGGTTAAGGATGATTCAAAGGAGGATTCCATTTTATGTCCTGGCACCCGATGCTGGTCGCCTGGGGCCAACTGGGCATGTACTGGGATATTACCGGGACCAACTGGGCCTGTGCTGGGATTTTACCGGGACCCACTGGGCTTGTGCTAGGATTTTACCGGGACCAACTGGGCCTGTGCTAGGATTTTACCGGGACCAACTGGGCTTGTGCTGGGATTTTACCGGGACCAACTGGGCATGGCTGGGATTTTACCAGGACCAGAGACGATCGAATATGCATGTCACGTGCCCACAGTAGCTTTAATGACAACTTTTTAACAAATATCCTCCAAAATAGTGGACTGCTTTTGGAGATATCATTTTGCGTATTCAGTTTTACTTCGACGAAGTGAAACGATTATCAGTAAAAATACGGTAAAATTTCCCATAACCTACAATTTATAGTGGCAGTGACCATGCTCCATTAGAATGTGACCATGCACTTTCTTTCTGTCATGTTAGGGACAGTGGCGGATCCAAGGGGGCAAAAAAGGCATTACCCCCCAAACGGAAAAGCTCGGGGCAAAACTATGTTTTTGCCCCCCAAAGCGATCGACCTCCTTTTTACCCCGACTGCTTTTTAGTTTATAAGCAAGATTTCGATACTTCAACTCTTAACTTCAAACAGAACCAGTTAAGTTCAGTGTAAATATTGGGGCTTGGATAGGAAAAAAGTATCTCGAGCCCACATTCCTTACTTTGTGAAGTTTATTTGTGCTTTTCGCCTCTAAAAACTAAAATTTTCCGACAGATAATATTTTAGCGTAATTTTTAACTGTGGGACTTTTTTTGCTTTTCGACTTGGGTTTGCCCCTCCCAAACCGACCGGCTAGATCCGCCACTGGTTAGGGAATGCGTGCTAGTTTTTCCGAGCTGACTAGTTCGCCTAAAATTGGGTAAAAAACACTCATAAATCGCAACATGAATGCATCGAGCGGAGCAAAATGCCTCCCAACTCGGGAAGGTTAAGATATTTCATGCTAACTAAAAGCTAAAATTATCCAACCCAGGTCCATCGTCGATATCTTCAGCCGCCTATATGTAGGTAATAGTCAGGCTATTGTGACTTTCACGGCTTTAGAATCGCATTTTGTGCCGGCACGAACATTGGCGTTGTTGGGGTTTTGTTGCGTCCATATCAGGGTTTCTGATACCAAGATCAGCGGCATGACCAAAATTACGAAAAGTAGAACCTCTAATTCAATACTTTCTGAACACGAACATATTCATCGTATTCACTCTCTTGCTTAAGGCCAGGTCAAAGTGAGGCCACAGGTTACCGTCACCTGTCCCACCCTTTGGCTGTTCAATCTTTTTCATGGTAATTTAAAGGTTGTGAACTGAAATCAAATTTCTTATAGCCCTGGTCAAGTAAGAAAAAGGTGCCCCTGTAACTATTGTTCCACCTGAAGCCGATGGTCCGAAGCATGTCTATCAGCTCAGTTCAGTAGATTCGTTCCAGCGCTATGAGAGCTGAGGTCGAATAGGTCAAAATATTCATCAGTTACGTGTGCTCGTTAAGGCTTGAGGTAGTTTTAATTTGGACACCTCATCCGTTACACAGCACAGAGGTGGGTCCGGCCACAGCAGCCAGCCAGACCAGCTGCTTTACATGCGACTGACAAATTGATAATTATCGTGATGGGTGGAGATGGGGGGAGCGGTTGGGGGGTCAGGATCGCCCTGGATTTTGGGTTTCCCATAGGTTTTGTAGAGGGCGTGTATTGCCGTGCCAGCTTTAATCCATCCAAGACCCTCTTGGATCGAGGGGAAATCTCCAGTTTTGATTGTGGTAGCTAATTGTAATGGGATGATCACTGCAGGTCTGTTTTGATATTGTCAAAATCTGGCACAACGTTCTGCCTTTATTCGCGGGCACTATTTGTAGGGACGCAGATTTTGATTTTGATACCTATAAAAATTAGATTGTTACATTTTGATTTTTATTCAAATAAGAACAATTCCTTCATTTCCTTTGCATATGCTGCCTGCGATTGCTTGGGAGAAAGTTTAACAACTGTACACCCGAACAAAGCTCCAATGGCGGCGTGTCTTTATCAACAAAGTTTACAGCCACCCACCATTGACCTTAGCTGTGATCGCATCAGTACAGCCCCGTGGGAGTCAGTCCAAACCAAACCCTGTTCAGACCAAACTTGCCCACTTTATTGACGACATTTTCCGACGAAATGTCCCAACGCCAGGCACTGACCCAAACACCCTTCACACGTCCCTTATCCGTGGTCCCATCATCACGCTCCATCGTCTCCGTCTAGACCTTCCCAGTTTTTCGACACGGTCCTAATACCAATGCTGCCACTATTGTTAAGCCATTCAGCTGCCCAAGACCCAGCCCCGGGCGTCCAGGCCGATAGTAATAGAGTGAGAGCGCGGCGCCGCTCTCAGTCGCGGCGGGTTAGGCGTGGGGGCGCGCGTCTCTCTCCTCTTGGGCTCATGAGCGCGCGGCGGCGCAATGGGAAACCTGCCCGAACTTCGTCGACGTTCTAGCGCCCATATAATCCACGTGTTGACTTTGCAGCGATGCGCGGCGGCGTTTCTGGTGTTGTTGACGTATGGCGCGCTTCTATGGATGTTTTACACAGTGTGGCTGCATAAGTCTGGTGTTGATGACGAAGTGCGCCTCTCGACCATGCCAGTCGACTATGAAACATGGAAGGCTTTGGAGCGGCACAGGTCGTCGGAGAGGGCGCACCCTGAGACTGTGAGTGTGCAGTATGAACGTGTCGTCGACTCTGGTGACGATTACGATGCGAATAGTGCGCAGTTCTATAGAGAATTTGAAGTGGTTGATACTCTAGAAGACCTGGATGGTAATTATAACGACCAGGTGGATATTGCGTGGCACAGGACCAACAACCTACAACACAATGCCACCGGCATTGATTCGAACATCGACTTTACCAGTAACGATATTTCCGAAGGCTTTGAGAGCACCGGATATCGTGCTGATCCAAAAGACAATGAAATCCGCACCGCCTACGATCTGTCCGAGGAGGACGTCTTCTCCGACGGTGACGACAGCGACCTGGAATACGAGGAGCCGACGTCTGCGCCCAACCGGCGCCTCCTGGTTGTGACAAATGTGCCGCACTCAGGCGGTGAGCTGGTTAGTGTTCTGATGCGGCGTCTGGCGAGGGAGAACGGCTTTAACTACGTCCAGCTGCCAGTCGCGGATCTCAGAGGACCCCCGGATCCAGCGCAACAGGTGAGCTGAACAACAGGGGAAAGTCGGAATATCGCGAACGATTAGTGTTGAAAGGCGTTAGATGAAACCATGATGACACTGCTGGTTAGTTTGTCTTTGGATTAACGGATTAAATGTGTTTTGCGGCTCATCCAGCCCCGTATCGGAGCATAGGCTGCCACATATATATTTAGTAATCTATTATAGGCAGAGTCAGAATTACCAATCGGGCGAGGCACATGGTCGGGTTGCCACTTTTGGGCGGAAAAAAACCTATCAGGTGGGCGCCAAATCCTATCGCAGGGGCGCCAATACTTGCATTCTGGGGGAAGCGACATTTCAGGGAGGGCGCCATCAACGTTTCAGGGGCTCCGACTCAAGTATCGATCGGGGGTGCCGCTCTTGCCCTCTGGATCTTCCGTTGTAATGCATGTAGTGGTTCATGGACGGGCAAAAGGGAATCCCATTGAAGGCTGGAGCATCTTTAAATTAATATGAGGGGATATAATCTGGACTATAGTTTGAATAGTAAGGTGGAGGCATCTCTTTCATGGATCTGGAGTGTAATGCGTAAAGTATTGGTGAAGACCTCAGGCCTCGACTGGAGCGAGCATGAAGGCACCCATTTGTTGAAGTAGGCCTAAAGTTGGCAAAATTTTGACAGATACCACGTAGAAATTGGGTTGATTTGAGAGCAGATGCCTATACTTGTTACCTCCCTAGATCAGGCTGTTGTGTGTGTGTGTGTGTGTGTGTGTGTGTGTGTGTGTGTGTGTGTGTGTGTGTGTGTGTGTGTGTGTGTGTGTGTGGGGAGGAGGGGAGGAGGTCAAGTTAATTGAGCGTGCCGTGTACGATGGCCAGGAGAGAATATTCAATGTTTCACCACTACTTGTTATCGCTTCTAACAGTGTGTTCCGGGTTGGAATGGTCAATTTTATTGTTGGAAAGCGTCACCACGTCACCCTTTGCCGATTCTTTTGATTGGTGTATCAGCTCAAAGATGATGGCTTAAAAGTGCATTGGCCACCAAATGATTGAAGAAGCTTGTAATCCATCATAATGGTAAACCAGTGGTACAGAAAACCCCTCCATCTTCGGACGCTAACTGACCGCGGAGGCTGGCGCGCTTGTGAGCCGAAATAATCAATCCCTCCACACGAACCGTAATACAGGAACAAGGAAACACTGAAGTCTCCGAGTCCTTGCCTCCACTTCACAAAGCGGAACAAGGTCGTGAGACAGGCAGACAAACACTCCAATAATTATCGTCAACGTTCTTTTTGTCCTTAGGCTGTACACCTTTAGAGCGTATAAAGCTAGAACAAATATAACACTTCCAGCAGAAAAGTATTGGCCTTAAACACTGACGGATCGGGGGAGGGGGCAAATCGGGAAATTTGTAATTTGCCCCAAACCATCCGATTTTTTCGGACTTTCTTTAAGAAGCATACATTTTTCACGATGTTGGCCCGTTGCCCCCCCCAACCGTCAGTCTGGGTCTTACCCTGGCCTTAAGTGTAATCCTGTTGGTGCTGAATGATTGATCTAAAGTATCAGAAGTCTGAATGAATGGATATACGATTGAAACACCCTGGTAACTTCAGCCACTTTTTTACTAATCATACGTAACCGCAGTTGGAACAGTGAGAGTGTGAAATAAGCTCATCTGCCTCCCTTTTTTTGGACAAACCTTTCTTTACTGGATTATTTTCATTTTGTCCGAATAAAATTAGCTTGATTTGTTTTTCATTGTGAGGATGTGTCCAAAAATCCGTTATTTCTATGGTCAGGAAATACTTATATTATCCCTTATGCATTCGGGTCGAAATATTCCCGACTGCCATTGCCGGGACAATTAAAGACGTAAGAGGTACTCAAGCTGTGTTCAGGTGAATGATATGGTACCGCTAGTGGTTACAAGGGAACGCGTTTTATAGTTTTAAATACATATAAAATACAAAAAAAATATATGACTGGTAACACAGTGTTAAATTGGTCGTCTTGATTAAGGAAACATTGAACAGAAACAGGTCTATAAAAATCCCAGTAATAGATAACAATAAATTTAATTCATTGTTTGGTTCTACAACCTACTACACAATGGATGGATGTGATAAGAACTTTGGAAGCAAGTTTCCACGAATTAAATATTGGTGATTCTGATAATTTGATAACCGATAATGATAATGACCGATTAACTCAGCTGTAATATCACTTTTTGTTACTTTCTGTCTTCTAGTAGGGCGATTTCCGCGACTTTCTCATGTTTTTTTCTTTTTGTTATGTTAGCCTAAGGGTTCTGCTATCGTTGGGATCGTGGTGGAGGTGCGCCTGGATATATATTAATGGGCTGCGAGCTTTTCTAAAAAAGTGTTTTATCCCTAGGCCTTTGAGATAATCTCCTGAATTGCAATATGTTTTAAATCAATTGTTATAGGTCATAAAGTACAAAATGTAATCGACTGAGCTGGTTAAAAACATGCTTGGAAACTATGCTGGGGAATATTTAGTTAAAAAATCACCATATTTTCTGGAGGATATTCTTGTAAGGCCATTCCCTGTTTTCAGAGGCTTCTGGAGGAGCGTATTTCTTCTTACTCCGGGGCCGAAGACAGCAGCGTGTGCGTGTCGCACTCTTCCTACGCGGTGGACTTTGCTCAACGAGAGTCCGCCCCTCCACTGCAGTTCAGCCTGATTCGAGATCCCATCGACCGGGTCATTTCCAGGTCAGCCTCATGTGTAGCGATGTGTCCGACGGAAGAGGAAAAACGCATCGGACCGTGGGATCCGGAGGGACCAGTTAAGTTGTTGTGAAAACCGTTGTTCCCGTCTGGCCCTTTTAGCTGGCGTGTGAAAGCTGAGGGGCTGACTATCCGAATCGGAGAAAGTCGTGGGATAGCTCACTGTCCAGGGATCGATTCGAGACCTGTAGAAACGGACGGCTTCTTTTTCACGATATATTCGTATGAGGAATCCCGAATTCTTTCGGGCATCGTTAAATTATTTAAAAAAATACTTAAAGATACAAACATGTCGACAAATAAAAAGGCTAGACCAGCAATGGTGAGGGCTAGACCATGCCTGGCCAGAGAAGTCTGTAGTTTCGTGTCCTTCCTACTCTATGCACGGAGTTTATGTGTGCTCATTGAAAGTTCAACAAAATATTGCTGTTTTTATCGCTCGAGATCACCAACTGACCCTTGAAATCACTCTTTCTCCCGAAGCTAGATAACCGGAACCAGGAGAGTTTGTTTCCAACATCCCACCCGCTCTATCGCAAAAGTAAGGACTCATGCGCGACAAATGTATGCGTCCAGAAGATACGTTGAGTGATCAATACTGGTGTAAAAACTCTGCCAGCACTTGCTTGTTTCGACATGATTTTTTTATATTGTCAGCTATTGGAATTTTGGAATTCAATTTCTTTACCCCGATGTCCTAAGTAGGCCAGTTCTTGATTGCTGTGCTCGGGGTTTCTGCCTGGACCAGCAATGCATCTGACATAAGCTTGAATTTCTGGCCTTGTTATACATTTTATGGATAAAGCGAACGGAAAATTATTTGCTGAAAATTCAGCGATCAGATTTATTCAAGAACTTATATGCTAGAAACAGAGTTTCCTTGCTCTGGTAGATGCAGCAGTGACGAACCAAAACGCACTGCTGTACCAGACATTAGCGACCCCTCTAGGTAGTATCCCATATCCTTCCATAGTTTGGATCAATATATGTCTATAACGACGACACTTTTAAGACCACCTTGTGTGTGGAAGTGTTTGCACCAATACACTATTGTATATGCTAAAGTATTGACTAGTGTCTACTGTTGTCGGGCTCCATTACACACATTAGTGAAGTGGAGACCAGTGGCAGTAGTGGCTGTTGCCGAGGAAATTCGGACCAGTCATTCTACCTCAAAGCGGGAGGTGCGGGACGGTGCTCTTGAAAAATAGCTTATGGCTAGTACCGACCTTGAAAGCGGAAGAGGCTGAAGACCTTAGGTTCCGATAACTCATCGTCAGATAGAAGAAAGGCTCTGCGTGGGGCCTGGGTGGCGCAGCCAACCAGCATGCCTGTTTTGACTCGGCCCGTGTCATTCTGTATTTTCTACAGATATTTGCTGGTTCGTGCAACTCCGAGACTGGATTTTGCGCCCTGCTCTAGTTCAAGCTTAGCTTTCTACCATTTCCCGTCCGGCGCCTTCAGGCCACATCAATGAGCGCGTCGTTATGCCTCAATAAGCACAATGAAAGTCCAGCTTGATTATCGTGCTAATTTCCTCGTCTCCACCTACCGCTTTTATGGTCCTTAGACGGAAAATGGGCGAGACTAGATATTTTAGTAGTTATTACTTTTTTGCAACACTGAAGTTTGTTGACTGACTGTTCTAACAGCTGAATCGTTCTTATAAGTTTGGTGATGGAAGAACTGAATGCGTCACCCTACTACTAAAGCTCCAAAAAATCATGAATGAAGCCTTTGCCCGTTTGTCTGTGACCACGTTCCATTAGGCTGAGGTCAGACGACCTTTGACCCCCACGTGCCGAGGGTGTGGTTGAAAGTGCCGGTTTAGTGGACCATGGCCGCACTATTTCATCCTCCGGCTGCCGATAATGAAATACAAAGCGGTTGACTGAACAGGTCGATTGTGACTTAACCTCCCGGATGCACGAGCGTGGGTTTTAGTGCTTCGGCCGACGCTGACCGGCTTTAAAGCTCAGCAAATTGGTATGTGTCGTGATGACCGTGCATGTTGTAATCCCGGTTTGAATAGCAGATGATTCGGACTGACGTGCTTGATTTATTTTATGAAATCGCTTGGTGGCTAGGAATGCGTTGATGTCTGGTCCAGGTTTCATATTTTCATATTATGCTGTTGGGTGCTCGTTCAAGATATGAGTAGAACTTCACGGTTTATACGTGCTGTGGGGGGAGGGGCGCAATGCGTATGAATGTGGTTGGTATCAATCTGAAGTTTAGTGATGCAATGTTGATCTAACATTTTTCTCGAATTGTTTGATAAGGTCAATCCTCGGCTAGTGATCCGCCCATGGTTATTTTGGTCGGAAGCTGGCACGATGGCAGTGCTGTAGCAACGGTGAACATTGCCCCGTGCTCTCTTTTGTTTTTCTTTGTCATGCATAAGCGACAGGGCCTCCGCACCTGGCTGGTTCATGCTCTGTGCCGGTTGACAAATCTCTGGCCTCTCCGCAGTGGGGGTGTTAGCTTCCACACTTGTTGGGTGGGCTTTGATTGGCAATAAAGAGGGAAATGTAAAGGTTTGGAACCTTTGGGATTTTGATATAAGAATTTCACGAAGAATATACACTGCATTCTGAGCTACTTAGACTGATAGATAAGCACAGCCAATGGCGGATACCCAAGTGCTTATCCGGAGGTTGTTCTGAGGCAATGACGAGGGAGGCTAAGCCTCCTTTCCCCCAAATTAAGGCCTGGTTCTGCCACTGGGTACCATAGGCGGATCCAGGGGGAAAAAGGGGGCACGTGCCCCCCCCGATCGACCCTCGACGCCCCCTGAAAAGGTCACGGCGCCCCCTGAAAGGTCGATGGCGCCCCCTGAAATGTCGCTTCTCCCCAGGATGCGAAAATCGGCGCCCACCAATAGGATTTTGCGCCCACCTGATAGGGGTTTGCCGGTCAAAAGTGGCGTCCCTTGGTCCGGATGGCGCCCCTCCGGGAAGGTGCCCCCTCTGATCGGCAATCCTGGATCCGCCTATGTTGGGTACAGCCCCTGAACTTGAATCCGTACTGACTAGACTAGGAAATTTTTTGCTTTATTTCTAGCGAACTTTTACCCACATAGTTGTGATTCAACATACAGCTTGTGTGCTTTTCTCCGGGCTGCCGATTGCGATTGTGACCAATGCTCGGCAGCCTCATTTTAAGCGATTATTAGCAAGACAAATGCAATTGTCACGGGAGAACGATAAAGTTTTCAGTAAATAATCTTCAAAATATGAGACCAGTTTTAGGGTCAGAAATCTTAAGCTAAATGCAAAGCATGCATGTTGTGTTTCTAATTTTGATCGAGGGAGCAGGGGCGAAGCCAGGATTTCGCTCAGGGGGGGCGGCGCCCCGAAAAGGGCCCCTACGACCGCGCCAAAAGGGCCCTGATGGGTAAAAAGGCCCTGCTTGTTACATAATAATGTCTTCAGAGGGCCCTTCGGGCCTCTCAGGGGGGGGGGCGGCTGTCCCTATCGCCCCTTCCCCTTGGCTACGCCCCTGCGAGGGAGCAATTGTTGGCCAGAAAATAACCCACAACTGCCGGGTGCAGTGTGTACAGATTAAATTGCAAGATATATTGTATATACCTAAGTTTATTCCACTGAAGTAGGTATGTCAAAAGCTCGCTTAAGTATACAAAGTAGGTAGGTACACTAAAAACTGCTGTCTTCCCCAGGTTTGTCCGCCAACGGTTCCGCAGGCGAGCTTTTCCGTTGACCTTCGACCCCGCCGACTCAGTAATGACTTTGGAGGAGTGCCTGAGGGCGGGCAGCGGCGACTGTAGCTTCCTGAACGGCCACCAGTATCCGGACCTGACGGTGCCGTATTTCTGCGGTCATCACAGCGAATGCACGTGAGCTTTGTATTAAGTTACTGCAGATTTGGATGGTCTGCTGGTCAGTTGCTTTGTTATCTTCAAATATGATAATGACACAAACGTTTGGCTGGTGTAGGCTTCTCATACCATTGGTAATTTTAATCGTGGGAAAACAGTGGGCTAATTTTTTTCAAAGAACTGTTGTCATGGGTAATGTCGCAAACGGCTGCTTGGGGTTATGAGCAAGGGCGTATCCATGGGTGTTTACTCAGAGGGAGAGGGGGACGGACTTCGAAATGATGATAACCGGAGGCAGGCGTGTAAAACTGTGTGCTTTTGGGGTTGCACGACACACCCCTGAAAATCACACTCCTAGATATTGGAATGCACCCCTAAAGATTTCAACCTACTTGTACCTGCAGCCTTAAGTATGGCTCAAGGCAAAAGACAGCGGCTAGCCAGGATTTCGCTCAGGGAGGGCGCGCCCCAAAAGGGCCCCCACAGCGCCAAAAGGGCCCTGATGGTAAAAGGGCCCCGTTGTTACAGAATTGAGGCTGAAGAGGGCTTAAGAGGGCCCTGTCTGGTATAAAATACCAAATTGGCCACAGACATAGTGCGGCAGCCGCGCTCGCGCGGCTCGTGTCCTCGGGGGCCCTTCGGGCCCTCGGGGAGGGCGGCTGTCCCTGCCGCCCCCTGGCTACGCCCCTGGCAAAAGACAACGTGCGTACTGAGGATGTTTCAGACCAGAGCGGTTCTCTAAAACTATTTCGTTTTATGGGCACAAGCGCTGTACTACAGCTCTCCCCGCACGGCCTCTCATCAAGATTTTCATTTTTAAGTAAAAAATATACCCTAAAATGTTTTACGATTCAACACCCGTAGCTCTGCCCTCCCTCTGTCCCGCTTTTGACGCCCATGGTTGCAGGCATTTTGCACGAACCACCTGATGCGCGTCCCTAATTTGAAATAATCCCCGCTATTTGCTTATCCTCTCTATGCTGGAGTCTCTTTTGGCGCACAATTCTAGGGTCGACCTTGAAGTCTCTGGAATCACTGTGTAAAAACATGTCCGATGGTATGGATGGTATTTGTCATGGAGCCCACAGTACTCTGCCTGAATGCCCTTCGTAGGTGATGACAACAAAAACATAGCGCACCATGTTTCTCCAACGCGCCGGGTTTTTGGGCCTGTATTTTCAAAGTTCTTCCATTGTTTGAATATATTGAATTACCGCTGATTGATAGACAAACAGTGGTTGCGGCACGTGAAATGTTCGGTCTGGTGGTCTTCTTTCTAGGAATGCGGCGGGTTGAAGGCTGATCACTTCATGGCGGGTAACATTCCATGTTTTGCCTGCCAGCCCTGATGAGTATTGTTTCTCCATTTCGCGATACTACGCTTAGGAACTTCGCTAACTGGATGCGATGTTAGGTAACGATACCGAAAAGAAATAGCAGCCTTTACGGCCAAATCCTGAGGCATGGGAAAAATCTTAGCGACAAGTCAAGCCAAAACTATTATTCATCATTCTTGCCTTCATTTGCCTGCAAGCAAATATAGATTCTTACCTGTCCCAAAACGAAAATTCTACCTACGGCTTCCGAACGGAAGCGTGTGTGTGTGTGTAGGGGAGGGGAGGGTGAAGGGGACGCGCTCCCCACACTTGTAATAAAAAACTTTCCAGTTACAGCCAAGATTGGAAACGCTCAAAAGAATAGGCGCAGAGCATCACAAAGCGTCCAACACCGATGTTTTCCGCTAGCAAGTAATCAGAGTTTCATTCGCAACCTCCGCTCTCCCCTTCTCACTTTTTTGGCGCCAACCGTTCTGACCTCACCCCAACGTCCCTGCAGTCGTCACAATTCGCGCTGGGCTCTGGAGCGTGCCAAGAGGACGGTGGAGCGCAGCTTCGTGACGGTGGGGGTGCTGGAGGACCTGAACACGACGCTGGCGGTGGCGGAGACTCTGCTTCCCGCGCTACTTTGCCGGCGCCTGGGACACCTTCTTCATAGACCTGGTGGATGAGATCGGTGGGTGTCGGGCGGTGCACCGAAGCATCATTAATAATGGCAAATCCTGCCTCTGGGTGGGCACGAACCCACGACACCCTGTACATGCAGAATGTCATGAGCGCGTTAACCGACTGCGCCACCCAGACCCCCACCGCAGCATCACTGTAGCAACTTGGGGGGTGAGCTGACGTGATATCAAGGTGCTGTTTTTTTGTCATTGTGTGCGGGTAACGTCTTCTATTAATAAAATCCCTAGCTTAAAGGGAATGTAGCACCTTGGTCAAGTCCTGGAATTTAGTGCAATTAGGCGTACTTGTAGCCGAAAATAATGAAACCACTCATGATTTCTCTGAAAAAATGTACAATAAGCCCAATATTTTGATTTTTTAAATACTCCTCTAGAAAAAGAAATAAATATCAGCCTGTGGATGATGTCACGATCTGGCAACGACTACCATACTTGAAACACATCAAGGGCTTCGATTGGCTGATGCTCATTGTGACGTCAGCATATGTCATCACACCAGCAGCTCACAACAATGGCCGCCCGGCGAGGGGCTGATGAGGGGGTTGGTGTCAGGTAGATTTTAGTTTTTTTCTACGGAAATATCGAGTTCCAAGACAAATGATACATGGAGTACCGGGTTTTCCGACTTGCTTTAAAACTTGGCTATCACAGTTAAAATCACGTTGTGAAGGTGCCACATTCCCTTTAAAGCATGATGGTTTTAGTGTAGCTTGCGATCTATCAACATCAAAGACAAAAAAACGATTTAAAGCATTTCGCTAATTTCATGCGTCTAGATAGTTGGGTTTTACTCACATGCTCTAGGCCTGCTTTATAGTTTTGTGATTCATCTGCAGGTGACTCCATGGTACCCCGTTCTTCGGAGCAGATTTCAGAGGACGTTCGAGAGCGCCTGCGGGCAAATCTGACCTCTGAGTATGAGTTTTACGACTTTGTGAAGCAAAAAGTGGAGCAGCAGTACAGTGCTTTCGTCCTAGGATCTTAACGGTATTGCCCATAACTGTGGAATGTTTTTGTTGCGTTCCGTTTGTTGATTAGATGATTCCGTCTCGTGTAAGGACGTCTGCTCGTTTGTTTTAAGGTTAGCGCGACA
Organism: Lepas anatifera; assembly: GCA_034440635.1. Lineage (NCBI taxonomy): Eukaryota > Metazoa > Arthropoda > Thecostraca > Lepadidae > Lepas > Lepas anatifera. Next base: position 520,280 of record JAOTON010001566.1, on the reverse strand, counting down.
AGTGAATAAGAAGTTAATGTATGAGAGCACATTTCTAGGTGTTTTGTGTCATGACTAGTCCATCTCATGAGGTTCGCTGATGCTTGAGTGAGCTAAGACACCCCTGTGACTGTATAAAATCATTTTGATACTCTCTTAATCAACCAATTTTGCTCTCAATCATACTGTTGACGTGATGAAGAAACTGACACTTTTCTGCAAAACACTTCCAGGACTTAGTATGTGTTTGGGTCTAAAGACGCTCCTTCTGCCAAGGTCATATAGCGCTACCAGCTCCCATCCTTTTGGAGACGATTTCGGGTATCTGATTTAACTTAATCAAAACGCAGAACTTGTAGGCCTAGGGACCAATGTTTCGTCCATTACTCCTCCTATCACCTACATGTTTACGATTTGCTTTTATTCTGGCTCGTTGTACCTCGTTTCTGATTTGATAAAAAAGTCGGGTTAGTACTGGTTACAGAGTGTTATTCATTTGGTTTGTGAGCATCAGTAGACCCGTCATGGGCTCTTACTCATGGCTGGAGAATCCAGATTAAACATTCTCCGGAGTAAAGTTCCGTTTGAGTTGTATGCGCGCACTTGTTTGTGAGTTTTGCTTTTTTACTATTTTCTTCTTATCTCACTATCATAGTAGTTTCTGCGTGATGAAGATTTGCTTCATTGGACATATTCCATGAGTGCATTACGCGAATGCCCATTTTTTAGCTGCATGTGTTTTGCGTGTTTTGCCTGTGATATGGTGTAATAAAACTGTTCAGATGTAGCACGAATTTACCTTCCTGAATATTAATTTGAATATTCATTTATTTTCCTGGAGTGTGTCCTCAGCGATCTGCGTGAAAGAAATATGGTGCCCTAAAGAAAATATGGAGTGTTATTTTTCCTTTTCATTCCTATGTATCTGTTCTAATATTTTCCGTCAACTGAATTTTTTCATAACTTCGCATAGAATTGATGTGGATGCCTTTTTCCAACCGAAACTGGAGATATCATTTGTTGGAAGCATCCCTTCTCAGCCCATTCCCTTTCCTTTCGGTATTCGTCACGCCACCCATGGTCCTTTTTTGCCTCCTCTTGAGTTCACCACCGGTCGAGGGCCTTCACCAAGGACGATGGCCAAAAGATTCAACTTTTTATGAAAGGCGCTGGCTCCAGAAGGACGCTTTGCCTTGGCGGTACTCGATTTAACAACTTATTCACATGTGTAAAAAGCACCGTGCTCTGTGCCTTCTAGAGCGATATGTTGTAAGAAACACAGGTAGTTATTTGTTGTTCTTCAATACCAGTTTGTGGATTGAATCGTATTTTTTCAATCGACGATGGAATTCCGTCACTTTTCATTTCTATGAGAATTTCTTGGACCTATTTTGATCAAAGAAGGCGTAACTGTTTGTCATTTCTTGCAAAGATAAGGGCCTTGCGTTGCTGTCTTCAAACTTGCTTGGCTTAATGTTGTGGAGCTTGAAATGAATATTAAAAGAAAGTCATTCAGGGGGCAGATTTTGTTAGGTTTATTCTATGAGCCTTCCAGAAACACATAGATGATCCCCTAAAAACAAAAGAATACGTAACAATAGGTGGGTCCAGGGCTCAAACAGAGATAGATGACCTATATTACTCCAGGGAGTCCCATGAAATCGTCCCAGACGCCCATTTAAATCTTACATTCCTCTCCCTCCCCCACTCACAGGAAGCAAGTGTTGGTGCCCGAAAAATCAAATTCTGATCCCCACTCCCCACGTGGAAGAATGTGCTTCAAAGAAATAGTGCCTTCGCTCCACCTGCCTTCTCTCCTCCACCTTGTGATAAAAATGACATCTTACTAAGTAAAGTGTTACCTCTTACTGGTATGGATATTTATTGGTATCGGAACATTCCCGAAATCAAGATATCTCAAAATTCGGTGTTGTGGGCACATAATATACGCGACTTAAATGATAAATAAATCGAGAACAGAGACGAGCGCTGAAATTTTGCTAAAGGGAAGCATGTTATCATGAAGGGGACGGAGAGCCAGTGCTGATGCAGTGGATGCTAACTGTTGTGCTTTCGAAATACTTTTTTCTAAACGATATTATTTTGAATAGAAAAACATTATAGAGAAATTGAGCCATTAGAGACGCAATATTTTTTCCATTTCAGGTAGAATGAAATAAAAGAGGGATCGGGTGGCCTAGTGGTTTTCTTACCTACATCCAAACTTGTAGAGCGCGATTAACCTGGGCTCAGTCCCCACGGCGGGAGACCGCCTGTAGTATCCTATCTGGCTCGATGGAAGGGTCATTAGATACCCACGCCAATACTTCGTATTTGGGAAAACTGTGCCCGTTGGAGGTGGCCATAACAAACAGTAAATAAGTAGAAAGGCAGTGCCGTTAGAGGTCTCCCAGGGATGTACGATCAAAGTCAGAGAGAAAGCTGTGGCGGCAAACCCGACAGTATGGTGAGGCTGCGTCACATAATGAAAGTGATGTATACCAATTCTAGTTTGTACGGCGTTGGACAGCTCGAATGATCTGCTTGGACTTGTCACTTCTAAAATGCAACAGCTATAAATGGCTGTACCTACCTGCTATTTAGCAACTACTGCATAGAGCTACGGTCACCGTATAAGCCATGACAGCTGTAGCTTTCAAATTAAAAAAATGTCACTCAATGTCCCAACAGCCTGCCTTAACGCCAAATGCATCGCGCCATCGTTCTACACAGCCACAAAAAGCGCGGTTACGCCAGCGCGGCCTATCGGCTGGGATTCGCCACAGATGAACGGTGACGTGCGTAGGTGCGTGGTAATACAGCGTAGCGCGTGTTTAAAGCCATCAAATTCCCGCTGCGGTGAGCGCTATGGACAGCCTTGTGGCGAAACTCCAATCACTCTGTGATAATTGGCCTATGGCTGTTGCCGGCTTACAATACGAGGCGTTGGCTCGTTTTCTTCAGAGTGTGAGAGCACAATGTGGTGATTCTAGGCAAAGGTAGTGCAGCTAAAGTAGGAGTACATTGCAAATTTACAGTGTGTGCATAATTTTGATGCATGCACTTTCTAAATACTGTTTTTGGTGTAACCAGCATGGGCTTCTGATCTAAGAGATTTACCGATTTATCCAGGAATTGTGATATGTCGCTCCCGTATGAGCACACAACATTCACACAGTGGCGGATACAGTATTGGGTCTAGGGGGCTCTAAGCTCTCCCCCCGAAATGTCACTGTGCCTATAGGTAGTACATAGCCGGAGGTTGTTTCGAGACAATGGCAGGAGAATCTCGAGCCCCCTCCCCAAATCAAGTTCTGGATCCGCCACTGTATTCACGCAATATAAATATATAAAGCAGCCCTCATCGGACAGAAGCATCTGTCGGCTTTGTTTGCCAGTAACTGTTCTTGTGGCTGGCGAATGTGTAAATCGACATGCGAATGTCGAGCCTTATAGCCTCATTTCTTTCGCAAATATCCCATGGTTAACAAAGAACCCTGTCCCACAACACAATTGGAGCGCGTGCAACACCGGATTGCGATGTCTCCGACTCCATAATTGGCCGTTCACAGTTGAACATTACGGTCTGCATATTGCAGCATTGGCCTGTGGCTAAGGGCGTCTGCAAGGTATCTCGGGTGCCTTTCACCTCATCTGAGACCTTAGATCATCGAAAAGCCCGCCCGAAAACACACAACTGTAACGAGTGATTAAGAACGTTGTGGTGAAATCATAGCCTGGATGGGATGTGATGGTTATCAATTCAGTGTCGCGTGAGCTTTAGCGAGCCTTACCGTTATGTGGTCAATACAATTCATGCCGTAATGTGTCCTTAAGGTATGATACTTTGCAGGAATTTGCGATTCCATGGAAGGAGGTACAGAAAGCGGTGCACAATGTTTGTGTTTTGTGTTGTTTGCCCCAATGTGAAATTAGAATGCTTCCGATTGATTAATCAGCATTTGGCTGTTTCGGGAATTCAGTTGTCGGCTGCATGCTATGCAATATCAACACTTTTCCTACCGATGCTTTCGGTGTTTTAAAGTCAATGCTAGTCGAGTCTCAATTCTTATTTTTACCCAGTAGCTGGACATCGAAATTCCCCGCTCTCAACCGCAATGAAAGGCACCTGCTGTAATTTACGCACTGTGTGACCGATTTAAGCACTGCTCATCGCTGAAGATTTTCTCTTTCCATCATAATATATACGTTTCCTCAGACTAATATATCCAAAGTGAAATGCATTGGTTTTATTTGGTATTCTAGATTTTCCCTCAATGACAAAAAACCGGACATTCTGAATGTGAAAAAGGCTATGACCAATCGTCATAGTTTTGCGCGATTGTACCATATCATTGTTTTTTTACAGAAAGTTATTAATCTTTCCTGATGTTTAAATCCTTTCCTGGATAACGTTGTGCAAGTAATTGATAAATATGATGTCAGCGAGAAAAAATAATTTGTATGTTTACAAACCTCTCCATCCAATGTTTTGAGTTTTTTGTGCTTCCTAATTTTATAGCTGCGGCCCAGCATTCTTTTTGGGCTCTCGCGCCCTCGGCGAAAGATGGCCTTCCATTCTAGACCAAATGCCTGATACGCATCCAATAACCACTGTAATCCAACTTGCCTTCGCTTTATCACGTCCCGTGATCTGACCTTGGGACTGAGTGTCCCTTCCGGCTCCGTCTGGGCCCCATCATGGTAATAAAACACACTCCAAAAGGCTAATGTGATGTAGATGATGAACAGAATGTCGCACAGCACCAAACGCGCACAGAACACGCAACCGAATATGGGCTGACACAACGGTTCCACTGTCTTCTTTTTCTAAGCTGGTTGAATTTGGTTCGAACAACTTCAAAATCTTCAAATGACAAGTCAAGTCAAGTCAAGACAAGACAAGTCAACCAGGTTTAAATGATGATATCGTGATCATGCCTGGAATGCTAAAGTGCTGACTCTCTTTTGGACGTGTGAAGTGTATTAAAATTTCCGTAAAATGGAAGATGGCAGATAGTGTCATCGAGTGGCCGATCTTTGTCATCGCTTGCATCGTGACAACACTGTCACAATCCTTCCCCGACATCTCACCACAAGCTAGCAAACTCCTGCTATGGACACAGCGCTTCTCTTCAGCTCCACGAGTGAACGTGTACAGCCGCCGGAGGCTATGGTAATCGCTGGGTGCGGGTGTCCATTCCGTCTGACCATCACCGACACACCCCACTTTCGCTCTCACTGCTGTCCTTGGACGGCGTCGTCCACAGGCGTCGCTCCGGCCCGGCCGTGCCTTCCGGTCGGTGCCGTCGCGTCGTCACTTTCAGCGTCGTCCGCGTCCGCCCGGTGAACCTCTGATCGCTGGCCGACGCTCGTTCTGTTCTTACCGCTGTTGGGAAGGAAGTGCTCTTGACCCGGCACTATTGGCTGGAGGATGTAGTACTTGTCACGCGAAGAGTCTGGCTATGGTGTTTACGCGGGGATGGAGCAGGTGGAGATGTTGTCTCTGTGACGCATGCCCGCGTCACAATGACGCATGCCCGCGTCACAGTGACGCAACGAGACATCAACGCGGACTCTGATGGTCGTTTTCTAGTGGTGAAACGCAGAAGGGTTTTACCGTGTGGTCCAACGTACCACTCTCTTGTAAAATCACTAACGCCGACCCAAGCTTTATAGGGACTGATTTTACGGGTGATGCAGTTTGGTTTTCCGCTGTCGAAGCCGGCCTCCTGTGAGAGACATAACCCAACAAACCCGCCAATCACGCCCACATGCTGGGCAAGAGAGCTGTGATTCGAGCTTAAAAGTGGTGTTTGAAATGACCATTATCTGCCAAATTGTTTTTATTTATTTTAGACCTAAATTAGCACTGAGAGAATAGATACAATAATAATCGGAGCTTTCGACTTCAAGTCATCCTCAGCTATGATGGAATCAGAGAACTGTGATTCCACTGAGCTAAAATTCCTCTGCATGTGTTCACTCAGCACTAGTCCAAGTCGGCTACAATCTAACTGATTGGAAAATTTGAACAGGGAGGTCTAGTGTGCATGTGTATATTTGTGTAATTGTACATGTTTGTTGTGTCCCGCTTCCTATGTATTGTATTATGACTGGAACTCAAAGAATAGCTATGCCTATGGAGGAGTTCACAAAATGCAGAATACAGAACACAGGTATTTCTCAGTCCCTTTAGACATCGATACCGAATCATACTCAGCCCTGCCCATTTGACACTCCTCCATCTTCGCTCTTCTTCGATGTCTTCATGCATGCGCTTTGGGAATCACAGTTTACAGGTAAGGTGTCGCATGCCGAGCCTTGATGAGCGACCAACTGCAGCTTTGGAATATCTAATCACGCCAAATGATGGATCGCCGCCATTTCAAGCACGAGAAACAAAGATAGATCATCGTATGGAAATTGTGGGCAGACTTTTAAAATGAAACAGACTTGTTAAAATGCTAAGATGCGGTACTACGTCCTTGTTTTTTAATCGTACGTAATTTGCCTCGAGTCACTTTAAGACCTTTCACTGTAGAGCGAGTTGAGCTACTTTTAAGCTGGGGCGGTAACCACTGAAAGCGATCTCAATATGGGTGCATTTTCATAAAAGCTCACAAAAATAAATCGTACGGTACCGTTGCATGTAAAACGTCACGTTTACATACTTCTGTCTAACATACATGCTAGAAATCCCTATGAAACGATACTGGGACAGGTGAGAGCATAGACAAAATACAACAAAAGTTGGAGCATATAATAAATCTAACGGTACGGCGTGACCACTCGTCCCGAGGCGGATTCAATCATTTGCCTCACGACCACATCAGCCCTCCTTGGTGCACGGCTCACGACCCCATCAACCTTCCTTGGTGCACGGTTGAGCCATGGGCGTCGAAAGCGGGGGTATGTGTCCCCAAGCTCACGAATCAAGGGTGATGCTCCCCAAATTTTTGGGACTTGACTTAGGTTTTACGCATCATTTCCCTATTATCTGCATGCCCCTACGTACATTTGTGTTGGTGAAGCACACCGTCCCTAGCGTTTTCAAAGTCAGCCAATATGATTGAAATTTGTCTCCCGCCTGGCGATCATCGCCAGTCCGAGATCGTCCTCCTCCCAGTAATAAATCCATGGCGACGCCTCTGGGCTCAGCCCACCCATGTTCAGCACAGGTAGCAGTGATTATTGTCATGGCTAATGATCAGCAGCTGCCCAATTTCTCAACCCCGAGCATTGAACCGGAGACCCGCTTCCTTCGTGCACTGGTTCAAGGCTGGCCTCTATTCACGGCTCGATATAATGGGTCATTTAGCAGCAGAATCTGGCTGAGAGCAGCAATTACCCCCCCCCTCAGTGTGCCTCCGACCCACCTTGGCTCTAGTGGAGAGGGGTCGAACGCCCCTCCTCCTTCGATCTCCGCCGAGGGGCGGAGATAGGTCATAGATAGATATATATAGATAGCCATAGATAGATATAGATGGATAGCCATAGAAAGATCCACCATAGGGTTATGAGACAGCAAATAACAAGACTATGAAAACACGAGCACTGGTAGGCAGCCGGTGAGGAAAAATTATGAAGCTATATTGGTCACATTTTGGCTATTATAGCCTCTGGCTGGAATATGTTAATGCTAAGGCATCATTGGATTCCTTCAGTTACAGCGGCATAACGATGCCCAGGATCACAGTGCTTTGCCAGCGTGGAAAACTCATCTCATTGAATGTCATGTCAAGGTCTGACCTGACCTAATAGTCGAGTCATAATATATATCAATTGACTCGCTATAACAATACAAACACAATGACATAAAAGTGAAAGCTATCGTCGTTTCTCACGATCTTATAGACTTGAGTCTAAAAACAAGTGCCACATGTCCTCAAACGTCATTTGGATGAAATAATGCCATCAAAGATTGTACCTGCAAAGGTCATTCAACTTGATCCTAAAGGATGACCCAATATGTCTCGATTTTGAGAGGAAAATGTTTCTCCTATGCCATATGTGCAGAAATGGATGCATTTTTGGCATATGCTTAATTCCTCTATGCATTTTCAAGGGAGAGGTCATGGCCCGCACGCGACCGATATTGAAATCCCGCTGCCACAACTTGCGGTGCGCGGGGACTATATTATGTCATACGAATCGAATTGGAGGTATTGTTACACTCTGACCAAGAAGTTGTGATTTTACCTACTGCTATATTCTGATTCTGATGAAAGGCTATGTCCGAACATATAGTCCCAGTGTCAGTATTTGAGGAGACGGGCGCACAGGAGGCATACGCAAGACCTTACAGATCTTGTCAACTGAACCCTCAGTGGTATCACTTAAAACGATTCTGTGATAAGGTCACTTGACCCGACCTAATGCCTTTGTGTGATGTTTTCCAGGCCTGAAACTTTCGGAAACGCTGCTAAAATGATCAAGGGTAAATAATGTCAAGTATGGTGGTGTGGAACGCAGCCATTTTTGGATGTCTTGGATAAATCCAAGAGTAAGTATTTAAACCCCGATTCAGCTCTCACAACGGCCAGGCTTAAGTGAAAATTCGTTTTCAATGTAGAATATCACGTTGTGCGTACACTGCTGTCCTCATGAATGGAAATGTGCTCGCTTTTAATCAGCCACACACCATTTCTAAAAAGAAATTGTCTTCGAGGTAATGTACCATTTTAAAAGTTCAGTTGGGCCTGAGCTAGCATTATTGTAAAGGTTGTTGAAAAACACTTGATGGCACAAATCATTTCTAAAAAAATGACATCCTATGCGGGGAAATAGCGGTATTTTCATAGTGGAATCCTGCCAGATCAGCTGCGCTGCTCGTTCAACCGACCATGCCCCGTCACAAGACGTTGGGGCGGGAGGGCAGTCTGGGGGCTGATTTCCGGCGGGATGGGGAGTTTGGGCTCGATCAGGCCGATAACTGCTCTAAATGCTGGAAAAATCACCGTAAATGGTGAGTTTTGGGACACTCAACAAATGAAAGCTGGGGCATTCCGATATGCTCAATCATTTGGCTATCGCAGCTCAAATCCCATTATAGATGTGCCACATTCTCTTTAACTGGCACCACATGCTCTGTTTCTATCCAGGTTAGAGTTATATCATAATTTGGATCATACATTGTTGCTCATGTAGTCAATCAATGTATGTATGGAGTATCTCACTGAATCTGAACTTGCTTATCCGCCATGTGTCTGTATCAGTGGCATGCGTGTGAAGAAACGGAATGCACTGGTGCGTCACTGGAGCGAATTTCTGCCAACACTCAAGAAGAAACAACTATCCGGTGTTTCGTCTCGAAGTGTATTATGCCTTCCATGTGTTTCCTTGAAACGCTTTCATCAATCTAGTTGTTTTTCTCCTTTTTGGAGCTCATAATTCATCCCTGAGGACGTAACATCTCCTAAAATCGAGGAGTTGTGCTCCCGAACTGTCCCCACCTCTTTGCGTTCCCCAACTCACCAAAGGACTCTCATTATAGCTCGTTCATTCCTACTGGTTATTTCAGAGCAATGCGCTAGAACAGATTGGCCGCCGAATTGCTAACATCTGAGTGGAGTAAAAAAGCGACGAGCATGCATACTGATGGATAAGGGAAAGTCGACCTCACGGGGTCGCCCCCTATCGTTCTCGATCTATATGGTGGCACCCGCCCCCCCCCCCACGTGACTGCTGTCTGCCCGTCGGTCTGTTAGCTGGAGAAAAGAGTTTAAGTGGGCTGTCTCGGATGGCCCCAGTTTTGTAATGTCGACCGATCAGTGAGAGAAAAGGGAAAGTAGAACAATTCTCATGTGCGTAGATGGTGGACCAATGAAGACTAGAGGATTTGTAACTGGAGTTTTTTTATGTGGTTAAATTATGTTTGTATCGAGCGGGTTAATGCAAAGCACTTGATAGATAAATCTCTCTAGCCTCATGAGGAGTGCGCTCGTGTGGGAATTTCCTTCGAGAAGCCTGTAGAAACCCCAGGGAGCCTGCTGATTTCACTATTGAGCCATCTGCGCTTCAACAGGTTCACTTACTTCCTAGATCAGCAACGAAGGAAGCAACAGCTGACATCGCAATTAACCGTGGTACGATCCAGGCCCGTGGTATTTGTCACAAATAATTGCTCGAAGCTAAGACAAATGTTCACTTTGCTGGAATGATTTTTTAATCTAGCCTGGTAAAGATACGGAGGTGAGTAATATATTCGTTGAGAGTTAGAACTTAAAATACAAACTCATACAAATTCATACAAATTCCTATCTTGGTGGTAAATTTTGCCCTCAAGCCATTTTCACATGTGTGACAGCGCTTATTACCAGAGGGACACCGGGGAGGGCTAAAGGCTGACCTAACAAGTTTATATTTTAGTGATGGGCCCGAATGCCATGCAATCTTAATCCTAGGTTGGCAAAACGAACGCTTTTATTCACTTACCGTACTAAATTGACTATCTATGAAAGGCAAGCAAATGTCTATATCCAATTTTTTTCTGCTGCTTTGAGTGAATATTTTGGTCTCTGGTACGTCAGTTGAACTTAAGAATTCCATTTGCACTGCCACAGAGACCTTATGGGGCCATTTTTTAGGAAGAGTTTTATCTTTTCACTTGGGCTACGGCGCCAGGTCTCCTCTGAAGATGAACCTCGTATCGCCCTATTTATTTTTGAGTTAAGTACGGCTCGCTTAGTTTGGATCGGATGATCCCCCGATCATGCTTCATTTTGAGTCTACTCGACGTGCAAATAACCTGCTAAGGAATTCAAAGCTGGGACTCTGCTTTCAAGTTGAAACTATTTTATTTACATTTCCTTCATGTTCCGTTGTCGCAGCGGGAAAATTATGCATGTTTATGTTATCTTTTATATGGTAGTACTGTTAATTTTTAACCCCAAGGTTGGGCCGCCCCCGGAGCCCCGCCACCCACACCCAATTTACCGGGTAGTAGGCCACGGACCAAGACCCCACTAAGGAGCACTTCAAAGCAATAAACCACCGACCCCCCAGGGCCAAGAACGGGTTTTATGTGCCGAGGCAGGTACGCACCCCATAAAACGGAAAAGCATCAATAAAACCACAAATCAAAACAGACGCCACAACTTTACACCCACGGATCCCAGGGGTCAATTGCCCTACTTTCAAGGTCACCAATCACCGGAGCAAAACAGTATTTACAAACGACCAATAAGCAGACAAACAAACACCATCTTGCGTCACGGCTCATTAAACGGCAATCACACCTGACCAGGTCAATAGGCACGAGGACCTCAAACCACGGCGGGAGGTTACGTTCCACATACGAAAAAACAGGCAATTCCACAAATGACACCAGGCCTCAATAGCCAATACAAAGAGTTAGCCCAGTTTGCTAATCATCATATTGAGAAAAAGCCGATCACCAATTACCAGCAAACCATACCAGCACAAAACAGCGAATTCAATACGCGAGCTCAGCACTGCAGATTGCGCAACGCCCATATTTCGAGTAAGGGGGCACGATGGCCCCCGGTGGGCGAAGGGGCGCCGGACCCCGGGGGCGGTTAAACAAAAATACGTACATACAACACAGAAAAAGCTATGTTGTGTCAATGTTGGAAGTGGCCATCCAATACTAATCCAACTGACCACCGTGAACATTCCTACTTTCCCTTTGCGTGTCCTTGGGAAGCCCCAACCAATCTCCGTAAACATCAGCCAAAGGCGATCACACAAACCAGAGTCGAATCACATGCGACTCCCGTCACCCCCGGCGCCGTCAGTGATGGTCTGCTCCTGGCTCGTACACCATCGCCGTCACCGGCGCCTCAGGCCAGCTGAATTGCGTCCGCGTCGCCGGGGTCAGTTGCCTAGCAACCGGGAGCTTCCGCCCCCGCAGCGCGCGCGCACGGTGTGAAGCCACCTCCAGCTGTGCTGGGGCACAGAAGTCGGGCAGTACATCACACGCTGATGGTGCGGCACTGGGCGGCTATTTTTGTAGTTGCTTGCGTAGGTAGTGACCTTCTCTGGTAGGCTTTTTAGCAAGGCCGTAGAATATCGCCGCTGAGAATTGGTCAAGACTTGTTTTGTCGTCAGTAGCACATCGATGCTGTGCCAAACATCTGGAAAGCTTTTCATATATTTTAATGTTCTAAATAACCGATCGGAATTTAGTAGTCTGTAGGCGTCATGCGGCCTTCGATGGATCTTATTGTGTTGCGCAAGCCCAGCTGATAAGTACGATTTTAGTGGCCTGCCAATAGTAAAAAGAGGGTCTGACTTAATCATTCAGCAGAAATCAGCGGCCAATGTGTGTATCTTCTTTTAAAGAAATCGATGATAAATATTTTATAAAAAAGGCATTATGCAGCTAGCTGTACCATTTGTCCAGTGGCGGATCCAGGACTTCATTTCTGGCGGGGACCTAGGGGCTCGAGTCGCTTCCGCCATTGCCTGGGAACAGCCTCTGGCTATGCAGCTACTAGAGGTACTCAGACATTTGGGCTTAAACTGACCTCAGGTCACCAAATCGAAAAAATCCCGGATATGAACTTTGTACACCCTGGAGGGGTCATCAAGTGTATAAAGTTTCAAATTCATCGGCTTAGAAATGTAGCTATGGCAGAGCTCAAAATTAGAAGTGAAGTGACCCTGCTTGACATCGCCTGGTGACCTGACCTAGTGTGGGCCGGGGTAAAAAAAGACTCAAAAGTCGGGCTCTCAAAAGGCCCACAGATTTTAGGGCACGGTATGGTCTTGACAGATCTACAATCTGTGAAAAAAAATCTGAAGAACAGAAAATATTTTTGTTCTAAAAACTCAATATTAGAATTGTCACCTCTTCACTCAACAAGTTTTCATGAATTTCACCTCCCCATATCAAGCCGTGTGCGGCAAGAACCGATGGAAAATCGAGGGCTTATGCACAGAGGGTCTTTCGAGGACTTATGAATCGAGGAACCTTGAATAGAGGGCCTTATGCACAGAGGGCCTTTAAACGTCACCCAGAAAATCCTCTCTGGAAAAATTCCTTCACCGGCCTGTCGGCCCGATTGTATTCCATACACGCGACAGCTTGGCCCAACAGGCCGCCGTAAAGGAAGCGACAGGCAAAACAGTTTTTCCTTCGTTTCCTTCGTTTGGAAGTACGCTCAACGCGCCGCAAGGGCGCTGTTGAACAGCGCCCTTGCGCAAAGCCGGTTAAAAGGTATCTTTGGTTTGAAAAAACAGCCCTGCGGTTTGGTGTGTTGCCTTGTGGATATGGCGGAGGCCAAGGCCTGGTTGTGTTTTTGATTATTTTCTCTTGCATTACTTTGGTATACATCTTGAGTAAACTGGTTGAGCCTGGATTTCATCGTCCATAGTTGAAGGGCTGATAAATGGCCCGATTAGCTGAAGCCCCTTCCACCGTCCCGTGCAAGCTTAAATGTTGATTTGAGGGATGTGGGTATTTTGGCGAGAAACGTTTTTTAAGGAGCATCAGCGAATCAAGCATTCTGCGCCCTGCAAGTTCAGGAACAGTGGTTTTGGCCAAGGAGGTCGTTTTGAAGCATGGATCAAACAGCGGGCAGATCAGAACAGTGTGGGGAAAAACAAACAAGTAAGTGATCTGGTGTTCGTTGTAATTTCGGCAGCTTACATTTATTTCCACACAGTATGTTATGCTCACTGTTGATCAATAATCTTAAATGATATTAATAAGGGAAAAGAATTTTACCAGCAGACTGGTCAAATTAGACAAAACATTTGATTTTCCCTTCCATCTTCTTTTAAACCAATGCCTGTTTGTCCAGAATTAACCACAAAAGTTGCATACCTTCATCAGTGGATTTTAGATGCCAAAGAAACAAAACTCTTCACCTTCCACATTAATTTGAGTTTTAAGTACCAAACTATTTCTCCTATTTCATTTTATTCACTTACCCAAATATGCCTATGATCTATGTCAAGGGACAAAGATATAACAAAACACAGCCCAGTGCAACCTTTACTCATTCCTTTACTCTTAACACGCGCATTGACGGGGGCGGGTACCGCCCCCCTCGGTTTTCGGAAAAAAACGCGGCGCGTAGCGCCGCCGTACTGTATACCTCTTCCCTCATCATTTCACAACTTCGAAAATTTTAAGGTTAGGTCATCTCAGGTCAGGTCACCAGTACAGGTCAAGTGACCCGACCTCAAAAAAAGTTTAAGATACAAAGTCGGACAGGTGAACTTATCCGATTGAAACTCATATCACATAATGGCCCCACCGAGTTCTCTAAAATATGTTCCGGTATTTTGATATCGATGACCTAAGGTGAGGTACGACGCATGACCTCCCATTGAAATACATGGAAAAATGGTTTTACGAATAACTCAGTAACGGATGGTGATAGAGCATTTATTTTAGCTGCATTAGATTCGCCTGGGCTTTGCGGTCTAATGATATGCATTTATATAATTGACCCGACCTGACCCAGGTCAGGTCAAATCCTTGATTTGACCTACAAGGTCAAATTATATATCATTCGATTCGGCTTCTAAGAGGATTCATATAGTTCAAGTCGTTTTGCTCTATCTTTACTTGTTCAGATATAATGCCCGAAAAACTGAATTTACATGTTATCCCTATGACGGGCATGTTTTGACCTCTCGGACCTTAAATGTACCTGACAAAAAATGGTTCAAATGTTTTCGATGGAGAAGTGGATGGGCAGCCCAACGCCGTTTACCGTTTTCGCTACCCACCGTGGTTCTCGAGATCTTAGGGCGGCCCCGCCCCCCGTCAATGCGAAGGTGGCTCAGACCCCCGTCAATGCGCGTGTTAACTTCCTTGAAACATGATATTTATTGACATTTACTATCTAACTGACTTAAGGTTATTTATTAGCCTCATGAACTTCAGATCCTAAACCACGTACCCTCATGAAATGAGCACGGCAATGCAGAAAAACTTGAGATAGCCAACAGCTTCAAAATTTAGGATTTTCATGTAAACATGCATTTTAAGTCATGGAAAGCTAATATTACATGTTTGTATTCAACTACAAGTAGCCATGATCCTTAAAAACACTTTCGAATATCAAAAAGTACCCTCCAATCTTGTTTGTCTGGCCATCAGAGCAAAATCCATATATAAATTTTGGGGTTCCTTCCAAATACCCCCTCCCACCTCCAAAAACTGAAATCATGAAAATCTGCAGAAGCTGGCATAAGTAACCGCATGGTATGGGAACCAGGTCAGCTTTCTCCATTCAAACTATATTTTTAAGTATTCTGGGCTGGACTATAACATAATAACAAAATATAACTTATTCTCATTCTAGTGCAGCATTTTTGTCAATGGCGGCTGCAGAGGACTGAAAAAGGGGGCTGCTTTCATGTTATTGTATATTTCCACCTGTGACCTAAATCATCTGAATTCAAGACTGAGTCTTATTCAAGACCCAGTCGACTGACTTTACACACACTATTTGTATGCTGTACGTCCACAAATCTCAAATTACATCCAATAATAAATTTCCTTTACCAATGTGACTCCAGAAAGTGGGAATGGTGGTTCGGTATTCAATTTGTTATAGGTTTCGCCGATAACCTTAATTTCCTGAGCGTGTCTGATAATTGAAAACCCGAAGAACAGTCTCAGTTCTAGAGTTTTGAAAATTAATAGACTTGTGTCATTCCACTTAGATTTTCCATAGGCGGCTTCAGAGCACGAAAAATAAGGATATCACACATATAAGGATCAGAGCACAAAAATAAGGATAATGATATCCATTGGTGCCAAACTTGAAGTTTTTATGCTAATTTTAGTATTTTCTATTAAGAATGTGGAAAAAGAGTAGGAACATTTTACCAATTGAATGGGTTTTAGACAATTTGAATAGTCCTATCCTAACCACCCGACAGATTTGGAGGGTTTTTTGAAAGTGCCCGACAGATTTGAGATTTTTGCAGCTCTGGTAAAAAATTTCATGGATGGTGGGAAAATGATGGGGTAAGAGGAAGACCCCTCGACCGAGGTGCGGCGTCTCGGCGTTTTTCTGTTATTTGAAAAAACCTGAGGGAAAATCCCATTAGGAAAAATTCGATGACCCCGATGGGGTAAGGGTTAAACGTGCCAACACATGCAAATAACCAACCATCATGCACCCTTTTCGATGGTGGCAACAGGAAACCATGGTTTTTTAGGCGATAGTAGTCAAATGTTGGAATTAAATCACAATAAAACGAGAGCTGCAACGGATCAAGTACGTCGAAATGTTGTGATCGAATATGTCTGAGAAATGAATTTCACTGTTAGTGGACGCCATAAACACGTGTAACAAGGTGAACTATTATCCTCGATCTGGAATGTGATGGTACTCCGTTGGGATTGAAACTGAGCTATCAGTCGAGAAGAGCATGCCGAAAAACCTCCGGCTTCATATTTCGTTACCCCCAGGGTTTACCCTTACAGGGCAGCTGTGCTTCATGAGTGCACCACTTTTGGCACCAAATTTGGACGCAATTGGGGACCAAGGCTGAATTTTTAGGGGAGCCACCTAATTTTTTGTTGGGGTCCCCTAAATAAGGAACGAACTGACTGGATTTTTCTTGGCTTTGCGCTCTATGGAAAACAACAGGTGCCCCTGAATTATTTTTTGGGGTGTTCCGAAAAGGTATTTTAAGAATAAAACGAAATGTGTTCGAAATTGACGTGCCTCTCATGCGTCTGTGGACTGAGGCAGTGGCGGATACGAGGGGGGGGTAGGGGGTTAAGCCACCCCCACCTCCCAAAACAATGTCAGAGCTCCTATAGTTTATGTATAGCTGAAGGCTATTCCGAGAGGCAATGGCAGGGGAGGTTCGACCCCTAGCCTCCTCTCCCGAAATGAAATTTTCCACTCATTGGAGGCACTTCTGTGCGAAAAGAGTATCATCTTGGACGCCTGCGGGATGTCCGTGCGGCCTATCTTAGTCCAGTGACTTAGCTGCTGAACGCGGACGCCACTTTCCCATCAGAGGCGCCTAAGATGCCAAAGGTAGCATGACCCATGGGTATGACCCCCTCCTGCGGCCCTCCCTCGGTACGCCAGTAGCACGTGCCAAGTATAACGGACGTAACCCGTGGCCTCGTGGCGCAACGGATAACGCGTCTGACTACGGATCAGAAGATTCCAGGTTCGAATCCTGGCGAGGTCGGTGTGATTTTGATCGTCCGCAAGATCGTAACCCTTGCGCAACTGGCCCTCTGTGTACCGTCCGAGCAGTGTGAACAATCACTCCCCGCATTTGATGCAGGGGGTACAGCGTGCTGGAAATCGTAAGGGAGACCGACCATGCCACGAAATAGCGGGTTTTTAAGAATGGAGCCAGATGCTCATTATCTATTAACATTGCTTGCAAAATGTTCCAGGTCTTGAAATTATCTGTCAGATATTATCCTGTAACGGGATGTAGTTGCCAGTGCTAATTGCAGTGAATAGGCCGCAGCATCCGGCGTTAATCGTTTCCGGGAAGACTGCGACTCAGCACAGCAGCAAACCACGGTCCAAAAGGAGACTTCAATTCAACACAGAACAAAAACAACTTTTGCGCTTTGAGTTTTATATGGTAAATGGCAATGGTTGTGGAAGTCTTCTGAGGTCGCGGGCAGTCACAAACACTATCCTGTGCGGGCCGAATAGCCAAATTAGTGAAAAACATAGTCTTTTAAAGAACAATCCGGTAAAATCGACTGTTTAGAGGGGTCAGAACCAGGATGCCCCACCCCTCTCCCTATGGATGGCCAGTGTATGAGGTACAACTTTGGTTGCATCATTCAGGTTCGAGTCGGATGCAAAGGGTCATTAGGGTAATGCCCCTTAGGCGGACCTGAAGTACTGCCATGAGTTGCTTGCTACGATCGGTTGGAGGCAGGCGTGAGCAAAAGCAACTAAGCAAAAAAGCAAAAGAAAAGAAAACACACACGTAGATGCTGCAGCCGGAGGAGACGCCCCAGATTCCAAAAAGGGGCCGTAAGTGTCAGCCTAGTGAACACTCCGACAGCTGATGTAAGGGATGCCGAATTCTGGTCTCATTTCCCCTGGATACATGAGCAGTTTCAGAACGCTCTATTTACGTATCGACGGCGGGAACAGACTTCTTGATCCATTTAACCGGGAGCCTACCTTCGGGACTTCCGGTTGCATGAATCAATAGGTACGTTCCCTCCGTCGGTAGGCAAACAGAGCGTGCTGAAATTACTCATGCATCCGGGGTAAATGAATCCCTGATCTTGGTGTGAAGGGCTTATTTTGGGGGGGGTGGCTTAGTGCATAGCATCAAGGTCTTTTAAGCCACCGGTCCCGGTTCAAGTCCCGACAGAGCCCTGAATAAGTTGATCTGATCCCCCAAATACCTCCCAACGGGATGAGATTTGGCGACGCCATATAAGCTTGACAGTTGGTGCGTCGTTAAACCCCAACAATTATTATCTATAAAAGGGTTCAATTCTGGTTGAAGTGAAATTCCTAGATAGCCTGCTACGGCGGGACCTCCAGGATGGTGAACTGAAGGTTCTTTTGAGATTATGCAAGAGACTACTGGAAATTAGTCTTAAGATTCTCCAAGTACTGGTTTTGTCTAATGCATTACAAATAATTTTGAATATGTGTTTTTAAATTTGCACTAAGACAGCTTTTTGGCTTCTGAAACTATTTATAGCTAATTTAGTCAAAATTGGGTGCCCTCACAATTTCAAAAGGGACCCTGGGTGGTGAGCAATATGCACTGTGTGATGAAAAGATTTAGCACATGACCCTTAATATTCAAAACGGGACCTCCCGGAATGAAGTTTTTCTCCATTGAGAAAAGACGAGAACTGCACCTGTCTCAGGTAGATAACTGAAAAGGTATTCTGGGAAAAATTGCTCCGAAAGAAAAGTTTGAGAGTTTATGGGAGAATAGCTTATTACAGCTGTGCCCTCAGTGTGTCCGTTTGGAATTTCTGCCACTTCATAATATCATTTGCAAAGCGAAATTATAAAGTGATATTATATCGTATCATAGGCTCTTTTAGCTAAGAAATCAATCAACTCGAGGTAAATCATGTTCCCGGCTGCCCTTTGCTCGCTACAGCCGCAATGTAGTCAAACAGTTTGCCTGCGTTTAATACAGAGGCGGCCCTGCAGTTTTGGGAAACTGTGTTTGATTTTGAACTCTTGAAGCGTTTTAAGATGTTTATCGGTGTAAAACGAGCACTG
This sequence comes from Lepas anatifera, assembly GCA_034440635.1. Classification (NCBI taxonomy): domain Eukaryota; kingdom Metazoa; phylum Arthropoda; class Thecostraca; family Lepadidae; genus Lepas; species Lepas anatifera. The sequence continues at coordinate 501,117 of JAOTON010001566.1, read as the reverse complement.
TTCGTAAAATGCATTGACATAGGAAGACTCCCTGTACCCCACTGGCAAACAGAGATGCTGCATTTATATGTTGCAGATCCCATGATTGTTGCTATTTTTTGTAATTTTTACGACAGCAAATGCATGATATTTTCATCTATGTGCTGTCGTTCCGCTCAGAATATTTTCCCTCAGTTTTTCTGTCCGTATTCGCGCAAAGAGTTGTCAGCGCCGACCTTTGACCCCGCCCATGTGCCGATGACCTTGGACTATTGCCTGAGAGAAGGCGAAGGCGGTGACTGGAGCTTCCTCAACGTTCATCCCTGACCTGGCGGTGCCTAACTTCTGCGGCCATCACAGAGAATGGGTGATTTTATTCACAATTTCTTTCTTATTCAAAGCAATAGTATTTACCGTGGAATCCGATCCCTAACGCGTGCGAGGTGCATAATCGTGTTCCTATGAATTTAAAATGGAGTGAGCGCTCTGAAAATACGTCCGTCCATCGTATACCTTGGCGTAATCAGCCAGTTTAGGCAAAACGGCCACATCTATGCTCATGAAATCCTGCACTCCCATCCTCGTATTAAATTTTGAGAATAGTAGGGCGGAACTATTAGTCTTCAACACGTGCCGAAATGGGACCGTTACCCCAATTTTTGGCTGGTACATATGATTGAGAAGTGATCCAGTTGAGCTCGTGCTTCGATGCTCCGGTTTCAGAGTTTAAGACGTCAGTGGATCCAGGACTTCATTTTGGGGAGCTAGGCGGCTCGAGCATCCCCCGCCATTGCATCGGAATAACCTCCCGTTATGCATTATCTACATATAGGCTCTCTGACATTTTGGGAGGCGCTTGAGCACTCTTAGCCCCTTCCCTTGTATCTGTCACCAGTTAAGGGGCATACCAGTGTTTAGAATCTAAGATATATTATGGCAGGCTTTAAAAATTCAGAACGGCAATTTGATATCGACAAATACCATTGAAATATACCCCCTTCCGGCTGTCTCATACATTCTATAATTAGTATGAACATTTTGTATTTACAAGAAGGTTGTTTCTGCTTTTCAGTCTAAGCTATTAACTTTCAGCCACGCTTTCCACCACCCCTCAATTACAGCTAAGCATTTAACCACATCTGGAAATCCCTCACGAATAAACATAGTTCATTTGGTTCTCTCCGGTAGCCTTTTATATGCCGATGTTTTAGCATTGCCTCATAATTGCAAATTAATGAGGACTGTCCCTACAGGTGTGTTAATACAACCATGTTTCAATAATTACCATTCACCCTGTCATGCTTTCAAATTCCACAAAAAGTAATTTGTGTCAAGTCTACGAGCTAAGCCTTCTGCGTCAGATTAGAATACTTCTGCTCATGGGCCGTACATAACGAGTGGTGATTAGACGATGGATGCTAATGCGATATTTGTTTCTCATTAACGTCAGATCTTGCGTTTAGTTCAAGGCAATATGACACATTCATGGGATTGAACTGACCTATGGGTCGCGTGGGGCTTAAGAACAAATTCCGGCTTTCCTAGTATGTTTGCCTTAGAATTCTCCTTTTATGGAGCAACAGCGCCTCACGAACTAGCTTTTTTGACGCACTGTTCTCGCACCTCCCCTTCCCCGAGCCTTGCGGCCGCCGCAGCCGTTCGGTGGTCTCTGGGGCCGGAGCGGCGCATCGATTCCGCTCTCAACACATCCCATCTCCCTCCAAACACAAAGCTTCAGGACGAATTAGAATCGAATTGCAGAGTTTTGTGGTATGCTCTTTCTCGTGGATATATCAGCTCGAATCCCATTGTAAAGGTACCATGTTCCCTTTAAATCGTCAGACAGTTAACCCACCCTGCAAAATAGTGTGTTTTCACCGAGCCCTTCGCCGAACAACTCGTGTCTTTGTATCCTCGCAGTCAGGGGCTCCGCCACGGGGGGGGGGCGGGGGGACACGTCCTCCCCAACTTTGGCGAAGGGGGACAGTCCCCCAACTTTCAGCTGGAGGACCCTCCCCGAAAAAACGATAATTTCACAGTAAAACGCATAACGAAAGACACTCGGCCTGTTAAAGGCCATGGTAGCTATAGAGGAGGCCCTGACAGTGATATAGGAGGCCCTAGTGGCGATACATGAGGCCCTTTTGGCGATAGAGGAGGTCCTGTTGGCGATAGAAGAGGCCCCGTTGGCAGCAACAATATGTCCTGATGACAGTAGACAGTAGAGGAGGCCCTATTGGCCAAATAAAAGGTCCCGGTGGCCATAGATGAGGCCCTGGTGGAGATAGAGGAGGCCCTGGTAGCAGCAGAGGAGGCCCTTGGAGACATTAGTATATATATATATATATATGTATATATATATATATATATATATATATATATATATATATATATATATATATATCGCTATTAGTATTATATTCGCTATTAGTGCAAAACGAAAGCTATTATACCAGAATACCTCGCACCTATACGTTATTACGTTATCATTGAATTATCAATGTGCCTTACACTGGCTCGTTCATGGGGGCGACAGGGGGAAGGCATTGCCCCCAACGGAAAGCTCGGGGAAAACTACGTTTTGCAAACGATCGACCTCCTTTTTCCCGACTCATTTAAGTTTATAGGCAACATTTGGTCTAACCTCAACTTAACGGAACCAGTAAGTTCAGTGAAAATATCGGGCCTTGGATAGAAAAATCTACAATTTTACTACTTCTTGCTCAAACACCCGTACAGTCATATTTTAGCGCAATTTTGTGTTGTGAGTTTTTTTTTTGCTTTTCGACTTTGGTTTGCTCCTCCCAAACCGACCGGCTAGATCCGCCACTGTTCATGGGCCAAGGGCCTATGCCCCGATACTCAAAATAGTGTATCCCTCTTCAACGGCCAGCAACATTTAACTTGCTCGGAAATTTTCCCTCGTGGAAATATATATACATATATATATATATATAAAATATATATATATATATATAAATATAAATATATATATATATATATATATATATATATATATATATATATATATATATATATATCGCTTTGAAGGAGAAGAAATTGATTTTAGCTCCATCATTCTAAAAACATTTTTGCTATCAACTTTTGGGCAATTTCTTTGGTCCTCCAAAGCTGGATCCGCCATTGCTGTTTAGGAGGCCCCCTTCGAAAAGGAGGCCCCTTCAGATGGAGGCCCCCATGAGCTTGTTCCCCCAACTTGAAAGTCGTGGCGGAGCCCCTGCTCGCAGTCGTAGTAGCAGTAGCAGACCCACGCACGACGTTTGCTGTACTAATGATATACCTGCTGTCATTGACCTTGGGCAAGGACGGTGGTCCGGGCATCTCGTTTTTGTGGAGGTGAAGATCACCAGGCGGGCATCCCTCGCCCTGGTGGGCGTCCGATAGAACTCCACTGTCAAAACACCCGGAGCGGGCGACTAGTGGCAACAGCTGCGATATTTTTCTCAACGATGGTCGATACATGTGTTCTTTACACATTGGATTAGACGTTTTGTCTTTACATTGCTTGATTATGTCGTTATTGTATTTATATGGATTTACATTTATGGCTTTATGTATGAGACGATCGTTTAAAGACGGTGACCCATATTACACTTATTATTACAGGACAAGTTTGAGAAAAATGTGTTTTTTCGAACAGGGCATCAAAGAAACATGAAATCAGTGGTCCCTTAAAGGAAGGGACCTTCACAATGATTTAACTGAGATAGCCAAGTTGTAAAGCAGGTCGGAAAACCGATACCCATTTTCATTGTCTTGGAACGATATTTCCGTAGAAAAAACTAAAACCACCGACACCAGCCCCCTCAGCCCCGTCGGCGGCGGCCATTGTTGTGAGTTACTGGTGTGACGACATATGCTGACGTCACGATGAGCATCACCAATCGAAGCCCTGAAGCGTTTTAAGTATGGTACTGGTTGCCAGATCGTGACATCATCCACAGGCTGATATTTATTTCTTTTCTAGAGGAGTATTTTAAAAACCAAATATTGAGCTTATTGTACATTTCAGAGAAATCATGAGTGGTTTCATTATTTTGGCTAAAAGTACGCCTAATTACACTAAATTCCAGGATTCGACCAAGGTGCCACATTCCCTTTAACCGTGAAGTTTCTGTGCTTAATAATTCAATAATGTTATTGAAGAGAGAAAATGAAAAAGTGAGCAACCAAATAGCATGTTTACTGTTCTGGTATTACTGATATACTCCTCAGTCGCACCTTTTAGTCTTTGCTTAAAGGGAATGTGGCGTCTTCATAACGTGATTTTAACTGAGATAGCCAAGTTGTAAAGCAAGTCGGAAATCCCGGTGCTCAATATATCATTTGTCTTGGAACTCGATATTTCCGTAGAAAAAAGCTAAAACCAGATCATGCCAGATCATGACATCATCCACAGGCAGATATTTATTTCTTTTCGCAGAGGACTATTTTAAAAATCAAAATATTGAGCTTATTGTACATTTTTTCAGAGAACTCATGAGTGGTTTCATTATTTTCGGCAAAAGTACGCCTAATCACACTAAATTCCAGGATTTGACCAAGGTGCCACATTCCCTTTAATGGTTTTATTGAGCGCAGTCTCCCTATCCACTTTGGTCTTGGAAGTATCAGCACCTTCCGTTTCACACCCCTTCGAAGACGTCTTACCATAGAGGGCTTGTTTGGAGTTACTGGCACAATTAATGGACTTATTGGCACGCTAAATATCATAAGCACTAGGCAAGCACAGGCACCATTCAGTACTTTCTTTGTAAACTGTTTCTTTGATTAAAACTACGTTTAGGTCCTACCGAGATTTGAACTCGGATCGCTGGATTCAAAGTCCAGAGTGCTAACCATTACACCATAGGACCAGCCTGTGGGCGGTCGCCACCATTACAAAGATAAACCTTGCTCCTTTGTCACGATTTCTCGTTCGATGTTTGGAGACCCGCTGACACCTCTGTCACTATTTGACATTTAGAGAAGCGAGAATTGGCAAGCCTTATGCCATGGAGAGCGGCTTTTGCTATCGATGAAGCGACATGGGGGGGGGGGAGGGGAGGCGTCAACTCGCCAACAGTTTGGCCACGACGAAACGGGCGTCAACATCTTGTCAATTTCTCTTAAAACACGCCCGGGACTAAATGACGCCCAATATAGATCACAGGCAGGTGGAGGTTTATTGAAGGAGTATTTGCACTTTCATTTATTTTTTTAAGGCGTTGTTAACATATTAGGTATATATTCTATGAATATTTTAGGGTCTAACAAAGTAGTTTTCAAAGCGACGGCTGTGACATGAGCATGTGCCGAAAAATCAATTTTCTATGTTTACTAACCAGTAGCGTTTAGTGAGAGTACTTCTCTTCTTTGCTTCCACGCCTCCCTCTCCTAATCCATACGGGCCTAATGGCTGAGCGCAGCTGTTTGTTGGTCACTGCGGCTGGTGCGGGGTCGGTGGGGACGGAATCTGCTGCTATCGCATCCTATTTCTCCGCAGCCGGCGAGTCCGAGAGCGAATGAAATATCTAACCAGGGATTTCGGTATACTACCTAGCTCTCACCGTTCAAATCCCAGTATAAAGGTGGCACACTCGCTTTAACAAAGATCACAAACTATATGTTTTGATGTAGAAGCATTGCCAATGATCCCAAAGCCTTCGGTGTGTGCGGTAAATGTGTTACTCACCACAGTTTATCGCACCAAAAACCTTCCGGCAGCATGTCAGGTACATGTTGCGGGGAAAATGGATGGGTCGGAATTGAAGGTCAGCCATTAATCAGCGCTCACTAATGATGGCGCCTGAGGACACAGCGACAGCGAACGCGCGCGGCTGCACTGGCACACCACTCACTACCTTGAACGAGACAGTCACAAGAGGTCGAGATTTGAAGCGGGTTAATTTAACGCTGAGGGCTTTGAACTATCTCACTTTGTGGTCTATGACAGGGCTTTGTTTTTGGTGATTGATTAGGCTTGTAAATTGTACACTGGCTTAATTCCAAGTTTCAAAAAATGAAAACAATATGCTAAATGTGTCTCTGCTGTTTGGACTCGTAAATAACAGACCTTCCTGAGCTTTATTTGCAGAGGAGTGTGCACGATGAATTCAAGATGAAACGTAGTTTCCTATCACTATGCATACTTTCCTATGGAGTTTCTAATCGATTGATACAAATCATAAGGTGTCATATTATTTGTTTTGTAAATTTCTCAATCAAGTTCTTCAGTTTCTTCCCCAATGTCAAGGTTAACAAGCGTTTTGGGATATACTGGGAATGCTTGATATAGAAAGTACAGACTTTCGAAACATTTAACCCACTTTGATAGTTTGTGAGGACCTGTGTGGTATCTTTATTCCATGCCTGTACCTATTGCAAAGCAGAAATTATATTCCTAAAATGTTGTTGATTGCAGTCTAAAGTTGAATTCAGAATAAGAGGCAGGAGTTTTACTTTAATTTTTTAATAAGATCGGCTAACGGTTGGAGTAGCACATTCAGTCTTGTAGGATTCCATTTCGGGCCTAATTTTTATATTTTTTAGAAGTAATTTGCAGGATATGGATGTGAGCTCTGAGAAAGCTATTTTCAACTTTATCAACTGATGTTTTGATGAGCCATTAGTGAATATCTAAACGCTTTATATCTTAGTAAAAGGGAAGGATACAAACGACCGTGAAAATATTTTCACAGGCTTTGAAACGAGAAATAAAATTGTTTCAATTTTCTACGGCGCGTCCAGCATGGATGTTCTGAACGTTTGTATTTGTTATGTATTCACCACCAAGAGTTAAGCTTATCCAAACTGAAATCAGATTAAAAATGCAAATAGCAGGTACCATTAACTTCCTGTGTGGGCGATAACCTAACGGGCACCTGACATCGAAAATATCAAGGTAAAATTATAATTCACGATTCTTTCATGCTGCTGACTCCTAAGAGCGTGGCATTCTCATTTTCTAAATGGCACCGACAACGCTGGCGTGTTGTTGCGCAGGTCTAAAAAACAAAGCTACGATTAAATTATCATATAGCTCATAATGTAGCAAATATTTTGTCTACAGGAAAATACAGATACAACAATAATAAAAGTCTCTTCTCTTAGCTTAGGCTTTGGCTTTTTTAATATAGTATTTTTCTGAGAAATAGATTTTGTTTTATGACTTGAAATTGATGAAAGAATAAACACTTTGAGAGGAAAATTTTTGTGCGTAGCAATCTTTCCTCTTACGTTTTCAACTTGTTGGTCGATGTGGCTTGGAAGTAATCCAAAAAGGGTTCTCGATGGCCGTAAGAATTCCGTCGTTTTATTTTGTATTCTAACAATGTCACTTACAATTTATTTCAGAAAAGGAGCAGAATCCACAAATTTGACGGTGCCTTGCTTATACTGTCCTCAAGCCTGGCACGAGCTTTACCTGTATTTTTATCGTGTAGGTGGTACATGGGCGCAGGTTTGGTTCGTTCAGAGCCATGGTCCTTCATCAGTAGTTTTGGTAATACACGGATTAAATTGAAATTTTTTTTCATTTTTTGGATTTTTTTGTTATTCAATAATATTGAGCAAAAGAGCAAAAAAATTGATAATTGGATAGTATAGTATGTGTCATTTGGCCCTGCACCCTGTGGTGAACATTTTTTTCCGCTACCACCAATACTTTTCGAGTGATAGGAAAACAAGTATTACACCCTCTAGCCCGGGGAAAGCTTTCCCTATTAATGTTGAATGGGCGTGCCCACGTGATCTGGTTTCCACCGTATAGCAAACATTCATAAGAACAGCTCAGTGTAAAACTCACGCCACAGCATCTGCTTGGGATATCACGGCAATTCTCCCGAAATTGGGAGGGATATAACCGCTTGTGGGCTCCCCGGTGTAATTAGGCGCGCCGCGTCGGGGTGGCCATGTGAAATACTACTCGGCGTTGTCTCCGGGACATGCCTCATACTTTGTGCTGTAATGCATGTATGTATGGATCTAAAATTTGTATTGTTTCATTGTTGAAGGGGTGTGCACGTGCGCACATAAAACATGGCTCTATGTGCTGACCGGCGCAGTCAAATTATTTCCTCACGTAAATATGCATACAGAATTTCAGCTTATCGAGCGGGTAGTTTCTGAAACATCAAAAAAGGTCCGCACGTGGCATAGGACCTTAAATGTAACCAACAATGCTATCTTGTTCTTAGATCAGTCCGAATATATGTTTATTCACGATGGGATTCATAGTTTCTAAATTATAGCATGGGGCAGTGGCGGATCCAGGACTTCATTGGAGGGGGACTAAGGGGGCCCGAATCTCCCCACCATTGCCTCGGAACAGCCCCCGACTATGCATTAACTGTAGGTACTCGGAATTTTCGGGGAAGATTGAGCCCCTAGCCCCCTTGTATCTACAACTGCGTGGGGGAGGGGGTGAAATCTGCATACCTCTTTCGCGTGCACCTGTCTACGAATGTTTTGAATTAGGATGAAATTGTCCCTCGCCTCCTCGTAACCCACAGCATTGTTGCTCCATACACACCTAGTTTGGACTTATTTAGATCAGCCAAAAACCTAGCGATAATGTACTAAGTGATAGAAATTTGGTGATTTGACACGCCCCTGCTTTTGCAAACGCCACGGGCTTCGGCAGTTCCCCACCCATTTCTCCCGTGTTCAATCTGTAATTGAATTAATCAGACTCTAACATGATGAAGAATGTGTCAAGGAATGTTACAAAATTTCAGAGACAGAAGATTTGTATTAGTGTAATGGTCAGGCCATATCGCTCATATGTGAAAATGTATCCATATGTAGGAAGAGACCTCGCGGGCGCTGCGCACCTGCTCTGTAATAATTTACAGTGTATTCCTCAGTCAAGCGAAGGTTTTATATTCTATGTTATTGTTGATTGGAGATGCGTAAAATTCCAAGTTTCTGCTCTCAGTCATGATTGGTTCCTCGATAACTATTCAGCGAAATTTATTACCGGAGTCAATGGCTAATCATATGGTTTCTGTTTTATATAGCTATCATAATAAGTTAAGAAAAATAAAACACGAAGATATATTCACACCCTTCATCAAATCATGGAGTAAATATCAAAACAGTCCAGAACAGATAATAGCCCACACAAATGCCTTTAGATGAATCGTTAAAAATAAGATTGATCAGACAACAACGATATGGACCAACCAAAAGCAATCCGACAATACAACAAACCAGACCAGTATTTGTTGACAGACTTTTCTATTATTTCAGCCAAACACTAGCTAGTGGAATGGAAATTTCATAATACACTAGCTAGTGCTTGGCTGAAATAATAGAAAAGTCTGTCACACAAATACTGGTCTAGGTTGCTTATTGTGCATTGCTTTAGGTTAGAGGTACCAATATCGTTGTTGTCACGACATCCAATCTTATTTTTAACCATTAATGGAATGATAAAGGCATTTGTGTAAGCTCAATTCGATGTCTGGCTATACTAGGACTGAGAATTATTGATATTTACTCCATGATTCTGATGAAGGCTCCAAAATATAATCGTCAGTGTTTTTACATTTCCGGATCGAGGAGGCCAGGAACATCTTAGCAACTCATCATCATGCCCTCGCCGCAGCACTTCAAAACTTAGCTATCATAATACTTCACCGCATGAATGCATCCCTTCCGAAATCCGTCGAAGCTGATTCCTCAGGCATGCGCACAGTATTTACAAGCTGAGATGGTATCGAGGAGGTCTGCGATCCCCTCACTTTATCGCTACTTTGGTCAAGTTTTGTTATCCCTGCTGCCTGACCTAATTGCTTCACATGTCCTCTGATTCTAGGCGACTGCCCCCGGCACACCCAGCTTTCCCTGTCAGTGGTGCCCTTGAAGGTGCTGTCCGGCCGGCGCCCGCTCTTCTTGGGGTGGACACCACTGGAATGATGGCACGTACTTCTTTAGGCCATTTGCAGAATTTGAGACCATCTAACTGAATTTAGGATACTTGTTTTTTTCTTTGCTCTTTCGGTCAGAAGTTTCCTGGTGGTGTGACAAATACGATTACAGAATACTTGTTGGAGTTTAACGACGCACCAACTGTCAAGGTGATATGATGTCACCAATTCTCATCCTGTTGAGAGGGATTTGGGGATCAGATCGACTTATTCAGAGGCTCCACCGGGACTTGAACCCGGGACCGATGGCTCGGGAGATTTTGATGCTATCCACTAAGCCACCCATTCCCCCATAATAACAGAATACAGATTGCGCCGTTTCAAGTACGAAACTTGAGAAAATTGCCGATCTGTAGCCCGGTTTGCAGAGGAACTGCCAGTACTGGCCGGCCAAGTAACCAGCTGGCATGCGCGGTGCCAGGACTGACTTCTTTGGGGGAGGGGTAAGATGTATGATTACACTTCAGCACGAAAAACAGTTGTTTTTTCTGTACGGAACTCCCATCTTCTTAGAACACAAGTTTGAGTGTTGTATTGAAACCCCACTTATCACGGTGCTGAATGCGTGCTTGATTCTTCCTCGTCACTTCCATACGTGCGTCAAGCAACGAGACAAGTGGGGTATGAAGGCATCACTCGACTTTTTGTTTCTACAAAAATGGAAATTCTGTTCAGATGAAAACAACAGCTTTTCGAGCTCTAGCCTGATTTTACAGCTTACCTCCACAACTAAGTACCAAAAATCCCTCCTAAGCCTGTAACTATGATGATGATTCCGATGATGATGACGTTGGTAATGCTGATAAGGATGGCCCACAGAATTGGTAAGATGTCATTGATTGTACTGAACACGAGCAGTGGAGGGGTTCTAAAATCCCCCTTGAGATGTCGGAAATCAAGAGGTTAGAATAATGCCCGTTTGGCGTGTGTGGGTGCTGTGATGATCTACATTGTGTCCCTCTTTTATTGCCATAGGCCAATACCTCTAGCCCGGCACTGCCAGGGCTATTTTCGTACTAACCGCCGCATGGGGGGTCCGATGGGACCCCTAGGATCTCAAGAGCCGGAAGTGATACGGGAAAAATTGAGCGGCGCTGGAAGCGCTTTACCGTTTTCTAATCTGGAGCCGAGTTTGTACCATATCCGTTGATCCGTGACGTCACAGTGGGAAAAATTTAGAACCATTTAGAAAAGCCCTAGAAAAAAATCGGAAAAAAAAATCGGGAACCTCGAACCCTAGAACAAAACAAAAACATTAATATGCTTGTCTTGACCCAAGGATTCAAATGATGTGCGGAAAGACCTTGACCTTAGGTCAGTCTACCACCTTATTTCAAGGTTCAATAATTACCTTCTAAGGTCATTGTGCATATCATTAGAATCCTTGGGTCGTGCCATTACAATGATACCAAATTTGAGACTGCATCTCGTTTCGTTCAAAGTTATAAACACAATTTTCCCTAAAAATTGTGACCTTTGTTGACCTCTTTTGGCCTTGGTATTGATCTGACCTAAAAATAGATGACATCGTGTAGATTTTTCGCTTCAAGAGCTTTTGAATGAATTTTTAAAATTTCATCTAGCTCTTTAGAAGCTGCGTTACACCCTGATTTTGTCGACCTCATTTTAGAAGAATAGCATCGCCCTACATGGGTTTTGAAATGACGTCATAACTCATTGACCGGGCCTGACCTTATGCCAATTTTTGGTCAGAATTTGTCCAATTGATCACGCTAACGGTCCGAAAAAGTGACGTGCGATTCATTTGAATCGGGGCAGAATCTATTGTGAAAACGGAGGTCATAAAACATAAAAATAACGGAGGGCATGTGGGGAAGGCCTCATGCAATGTTTTCTGAAATTTTGGAGTAAAGTTCATTTTCATTTGCCTATGACGTCACAATGTTGTACGTCATAGTGGGCAGCGTTATCTGACCGGGAGCACTGTGACCAAGAATTTGAAAATACTGGTGTGACCTTGAACTGTGAAGTTTGCCCTTGACCTTGACCTTCATGTGAGGTGACATGGGCATATCCTCCCGCTTGAAAATCTAAGGTATGCACCCTTGAGCACAGCATTCATGGCCACCCTCAAGGCTTTGGCCAAAACCTGTGTGGCTTCAGAAGAAGAAAAATTATTTCAAATATAATATTCAATATAATTGAACTGAATGTTATCGAAACTATTGGTTGGAAATGGTAATGATTCCTCTATAGGAATCATTCCTACATTCATCACTTATTACCGGCAGCGGGTCATCTATATGCATTATTGATACAGTTACTAATATGTATTTAATACAGTGTTAATAAGATAAATGTAAATTAAGGTTATGTGGGAGAAAAAGTTTAACACTTTTGTCAGTAGGCTGATACCCAAAGGAGCAGATAGAAAAATACATTTGAAGCCACATGGCATAATATACGCCTAGTCCTAAAAGCAATATACGCTAAATATACGGTTGATATTGTGCCAGTAGGCTGATATTGAAATGAGCGTATAGCTAAATACATTTGAACACAGAATTTATAACAAAATCCTAGCAGCATACGGAACGTATTCTCTTATCCATGGCGGAAATTATTACGGAAAGAAAACTCACTCCGGAATACGCTTACAATGCTTTTATACGGAAATGGCTCATGGCAAAATGCGATAGAATGCATCATTTTTTACAATGCATTTGACCTAACTCTCTTCCTGGCATAAACTTCCCAGTGGCGTCAAACGTTTTGCATTCTTATTATTATCTTAGTGGATAAGACACGGTGGACGTCGATAAGACACGGTACGGACACGGTATTATACGACACGGTGGATGGTGATTAAATGTGATTTTGGAAACAATATTTGGTTATAAAAATGGTTTAGCTTAATAATGTTTGATAATGCTTTTAGTGATGGTCCATTATTATTATCATTTATTAAGGGAAGCATTTTCTCTTTTATTACAAAACATTTAGTACACCAGCCCTGTAACCATCTTGAACATAGAAATCTGCTATGAGTGTTGTTACTATGGGAGTTGTTCTACAAATAAAAAAGTATACCCAGTCACGAGCCATCCGGCTGAACCGAAAAACTGGCCTAAAAAATAAACTATTCATAGAACAATAACAAACTCATAAAACATAAAAACAAATAAAGAAACCAGTACAAACAAACAAACCAACTTCATCTTATACATAAACTACAAAATAAACAATAAAACATTAATGCTAAATAAACACTAAACATTAATCATACAAACATCTAAAAACAATATAATACTGTTAAGGATGATAAAACAGTATACCTTATCAATGTCTACTTTGCAGCATGTTTTATATAAAACAACTCGCCAAATTCGACTCCTTATGGAACATTTAGGACACCTAAAAAAGAAAAGGGTAATATTAGAACACACATTTACATCACCACAACAACAAACAAAGACTTCTAATAAAATTATTCATGTTTAAGACTCGGCAGAATGCAAAATTAAAAATCAATAGAAATGAAACCGTAATCACAATAAATAAGTAATTCTCCTGGCGCCTCTAAAAGTACCACACATACACCATACGTGTAAAGGAGGCACCACACGCCAACAATTTTCTGATCTCAGTCAAAATAAGAAAAGCCGGAAATTTTATATCAGCCGTGCGGAAGGCAACAAAGCCAAATTGAACAGTTTTTGGTACTGATTTGAAAGTTTTTGTCAGCATCAGTTTGAAGTTGGGCCCCCACTTCCGGTGGCACACTTATTCATACACTTATACATTAAGACCAAACACACGCATAACACACCACACCAAAATCCATCGCTGAAAATAGTTTACTCACTTTTACATCCATAGATTTTTAAGATTGTACTTATATGTGTGTTAGTTTCTGTAGCATGTAGTTTTTAGATGCCATTGCTTAAGTAACAAATATGTAGTTAGGTCATCACACTGTATCCTTCGCAAGATGTTAAAAAGTGTTTTCACGTGTATTGCATGCTGTTCGAAAACTAAAATTTAATTTTAAAATCATTGTTATCAATGACTTCAAATTCAAAACTTTTTGAAGAAGACACGTCGTCGAAATATGAATATATCTTTGGTGTTTTCAATTGCATTATATTATGAGCGATTGCCGATTAATCTTATATACATAATACTAGGGAGTAGGTACTATTACGAAGTAATTGAACATCTCTATGATTTCGATGTAGTCTATGCGTTTACCAATGACCGCAGCGGTTTTATTGAGATCGAGTTGGCGTTTTCTTGTGGTTTCTGTGGATAGGTATGTACGCTAGACCAGTGGCGACCTTATCAAGCTAAGTAATCGTACCAGATACTCCATCGCTGCATTGCCAATACTGACCCGTCGTATGAAATGACTGCAGGGGCTTTAATGTCTGGGAACTTTTTTAGATGAAATGCCACGGTGTTTTCAAGTTAGGACCAATCATTGGAGCTTTGCAGAGAATCTTTAAATATTGCAAGGATGCTGAAATGAAGCGCCGAAATATTTAAGATTAGGTATAGGCTGTTCTTTCTTCTGCTTGGCCACTTAACGTGCTCTCACCTTCAAATCCATACAAATTTGCGTCACTGTTCAGTGTTCGCACATTTAGTCTGAAATTAATATTGCAAAGATAGAAAAACGCAAAACACCTCGGATTCAGTAATATTGATAGATGTAAAGCCAGCCAGTCGACCCTTGATTCTCCCAGACATATAATGCAATGTGAAAAGACATCGTCTTATAAATTTGTAGCTGGCACCAGTCGCACCACGGGCATACCACTCGGGACAAGTACTGACGTTGGCGAGCTGTGAAGATGTCATGTTGTGCAACAGCATGGTAACACTACCGTTTTAACCCCTTTCGGCCCGTCATTGCTGAGGTTCGTGCCGTGCATGACGAAGTGACTACCTGAGGTAGGTCATGCACACACTCGGGGTGTACTGAATTTTGGCGAAGATCAACGGAGGAGGCGAGCATGAGATGACGAGGGGATAAACGAGAAAGAGGGAATGAGGCAGAAACAACAAAAAGCAGAGGAGAAAGAGAAATAGGACAGGGAGGAGAATGAAATGGAAAGCTGGATGTCAATGAGACAGGAGAAATGTATAAGCAATATTATTAGCAGATGGGCAGTCTTAAAGTCTGAAATGATAGAGACGTAACGCTGGGTTCCAAGCCAATGGTAACGTAATGTAATCCACGTGATTAGCGCCAGGCGACGTTTTGAAACACTTGGAAAAACAGTCTCGGTATAATTTGTAAATAAGAGAGATCACCGTCTAATCGGATCTGTCAATCAATCAACGCCAGGGTGGTTAAAGAGGTTGGTGTAATAAGCAGGTGGGTCCGAAATTATCCGTTCATCTCCTCGGGCAGCAGTCTTTGACGGTTGTGGTTGCGTCAGGACGAAGCGGTTACTTTGCCGTTAAACAGGAGGCGAAGAACCCCCGCTGATAATCGATTCTCATCGAGCGGCGAAGGAAATGAGGTTGCACCACCATTCCAGGCTTCTGGAAGACCACCGATTGAGCTGTTAAAGTAAAGTAGCCAGGATGACCCAAGTCTGAAAGCTCAAGATGGCCATGTTGATCACATGTCGTAAACCCAAGCAGAGAGGGGTAAAAAACGACCTCCAGGAAATGTCAATAAGGAGGCACTCCAACTCGTTGAGCCAAGGCTTTGCCTCGCAGGCACTTCGACGCTTTCAACGCCGGGCCATAACCCAGCTAAATAGTGTGTTCCGGGCAGGGCAGTATTTACTGCTGCTGAAGGACTGTTGTCGGTCTGTCAATGAATACGAGCAGGGAAAGCAACTCTGGTGATGTAATTCTGACTAATTAGCACTGCAGTACTGTGCCGGCTAGGGCAGCGGTATTGCCATTGCATTGGCAATAACGCCGCTTAGCCCACAGTATCATTTAGACTGACGATCATGTTCATATGTACGTAATGCATGTTGTTCATAGTATATGTTTTAGAAGATGTGCATCGTTGGTTCGGGCTCTAAGGACCAGTGTGGAAGGCCCCTGGATCAAAGCTGTCCCTCTGGAAACCTTTCCCTCGACCGCCTCCTACCCCGGAGATGACAATACATGGGATAATGTCTGTCTTGACTCGGGGCTGACTCTGACCAACCATCACCCTTGTTACTGGGAGGTCGGCCCCTAAACTGAGCCAGCAGTCCGGTGGCACCGCCCAAAGGGCACGACCTCGCTACGTATCACCAGAGCAGTCCTCTGTTCCGCCGGGCTCGAGAAATCTGGATAGCCCCGCCGTCTGGTACGGTGGGGTGCGTGAAAGGCAGCGTGCGGGCACGACTGCCCCTCAATGGTGCCGATAAGTGGAAAACCCCTGCCTTGTAGAAGGCGGGTGCGCGTGAATGTGTGCTGCAAACATTTACGATTTTGGCGGATCGGGAACAGAGAAATATTCTGGAAAATGTTAACGTAATCTTCCTACATAAACTATGCTGTAAGTTTAACGATCGGTGTCATTTTTAATTGTGATGTATTTTTGGTGATTTTGGGAAGAAATTAGCCATAAACCACACAGGTTTCTATATCATTTCTAAATTTAAAACCACATCACAAAGACTTGGTAACTTCTAGACTGCCATCACAAAGTGATGACAGTCTTGAAATTCGATTTTGTTTGCTTACATTATGCTTTGAATTTGCGCGGTTCGGTTTCCGGTAGATAGATAATCACAGAAGATAGATAAACTGAGCTATATAGCAGACTTGGATTCCACTGTGCCCTCCTTGTCTTTGACAGATGTTTCCCCGGGAGTCTCACCCTGACCGTGCCGATGTTTTTGTATACAAATTCGTGCTAGTTCAGCTAGCATCACGTTTCACCAATACGTCACAGCCAGTCGCGATAACGCCGTCATCCATCAAGATGGCATTACTCTGAAAAAGAAGGCGACGGTGCTGCTGTGAATTTGAGTGAGTGAGAATTCAAAAAAGCTCACACTCCTAAAAGGGGTTGTCTCCTTATGTAAGGAATGGTGTAACATCTTGTTTGCTTTTAGTGACAGTCATGTAAATTGTAGCATCGGCTTCTACTCATCAGTGTCGAGAAACGATGATGTTTAGTTCTTCTATATGGTAACCAAACCAGGATGTATGACGTTGAAACCCTCCCCTCAGCCAAGTCCTTCACTCATCATAAAGGCTCGCACATTTCCGTGAGCCTACTCTTCAGACCGTTCATACCATCAGAGGGAGTTTGACCCCCTTCTATTTCCCTTTGAAGGATGGCTTGATTCCCCCTGGATCTGCCCCTCCATACCATGCTCAGGATTGAAGGAGAATTGGAATGCCAAGTCTTTATGCCGAGTCACGAAACGTTGAACATCTGTATGGGATGCGAAAATTGTAGGTAAGTTTGTCATATTTATGTCACTTTAGTGAAAATTGTTTACATTTATTGGTGCAATATTAAACGTTATCTGCTGTTGGTCAATACAAATTATCGCTCATTTTTCTACCTTCGGTTTCCAATAGTTTGCACTCCCTGGAACTTCCAACATACAGAGTGAGATATATAGCGAAAGCTTTGGCAGGGCTGGGATTAAGAATAACTCACCCAAGCACTCGCTGCAGCCAGCTTGAACCAACATGTTCAGCTGCTTCTGCCTGTTCGGCAACATCGTCAGCGATGATTTAGGGGACAGTTATTGCTGTTTACCTCAAACCGTTGCTGCCTGTTGACTGGTGCCGCGCGCCACGCACCACCTTGATGGAGAAGTCAACGCTGGTGTCAAGGTCGCCGACTCCAAAAGATCTCTGGTATGGCGTCGGTCCTCGATGATTCGGACTCGATACATCCCTGACAGCTATTGGTCCATAAGTCCCGCCACTTTTGAGTCTGTTTGTCCTTCAAGGCTACGGCAGTGCGTAATTCTTGAGATCGCCGCGAGTGATTGGACACGTTACTTGGTTTCGGTGTGCGCCTCGCATCCTCAGTGAAACGTCAGTCGGAATTGATGGGTGTTTGGCGATGCCTGCCGGCTCAGCCCACCACTCAAACATCCGCCCCCATTTCTGGGTCAGGTTCAGTCGAGTCTATTGTAATATATCAGCGATGTCGGGTGTAGGTGCGAATTACCTTGACTGATGGTCCAGACAATGGTTGAGAGATTCACCTTTTCATGGACATCGCTTGACTCCACAAAAAGCTGAGTGGATGGCAAAGTGATTAACTATCACTGTGTGCACATAAAGGTGTAGAAAATGGTGTCTTATATAGTGTGCTCAGTGTGTCTAGATTGCACTACAAGACTTTACATTTCCCACGGAATTACCATTCAGCCTACAGGTACAGCACAGTATTTTATTTTATAGCAACTTATTTATCAAAAATAGAGTTTTGTGTGTCTAGATTTCCCTGTAGAATGCTACATTTACCAGAGACCTACTCTTGAGTATATATGCACACCAGGCTCAGGGCAAAAGTGTTCAGGTTGTCACCATTAAAATTGCCAAACCATAAATGTGTCAGCCCAGGCTGCAAATGTGGCACGTTTTGAGTTATTAGATACCAAGGATACGACCATCTTAGTTGTTGAAAAACAAATTGCATGTGTTTGTTTAAATTTCATGTGCAAATTTTGGCTATTTGTCCCGTTATTCGTCTGGAGCAAACATATCAGCTAATTTTTGTCACCTTGTCCACCTTGGTCTGGCACCATTTAGAATGCCAAAATGGTCAGTTTTCGACCCCTGACCAGGCTGTTTATTTAATTCATGCTTTGGTGCGTGAGTAAAGCACGCATATTGAATCACGTGGTTTATTCTCTTCGCTATTACTGTTCAACGCTCTCAGGTGTGATCCTATAACCGTGATAAGCGGTTGGGCTGCCAACCTGGGGCCTCATTTTAAAGTAACTTTGATAACCATTCCTATTCTTAGAATTCGAATCGGAATTCGGTGCCGAAGAGTCAAACACGATTCTCTCCTGATCCGCTTTATGAAAGCCCTCCTCCTGATGTGAGTGTATGGCATGGCATGCAGGGGCGTAGCCAAGGGGGGGGGCGGCAGGGACAGCCGCCCCCACCCTGAGGGTCCGAAAGGCCTCCCTGAGGACACGAGCCGCGCGACGCGCGGCTCGCCCGCACTATGCTCTGTGCCCAAATTGGAAATTTCCTACCAGACAGGGCCCTTTTAAGACCTCCTCAGCACTCTATTCTGTAACAAGCAGGACCCTTTTTACCCATAAGGGCCCTTTTTCGCTGCTGCAGGGGCCCTTTTCGAGGCGCCGACCCCCACCCCTCCCTGAGCGAAATCCTGGCTACGCCCCTAATGGCATGTGTATGTAGGAAGTCCGTGTCATGTGTAGGTATAGTGTTTAGTGTAGTGTACATGTATACATAGTATATGCTTCGTTAAAAATGATGTTAAAGTTAAAAACTTAGCTTTCGTTCTTTTTGAGTTAAGAGACTCAAGCTTGCAAATTAAGCATCTATCGTCTTGGTCAAATTGATGCAGAATTGAACTAAAGGCCATTACATGCGACGTTTCATTGTTACGAACAACATCTTCAGGCATAAGTGATTCATATAACACTAAAGTGATACATATATAGTGATAATAATAGCAAAATACAGTTCAAAACACTCATTGTCTAGGATCGAAAATGGTTAAGACTTCTTTGAATTAGTGGTTTAGAAATTTGAATTAAATCACACGAAATCGAACGGAGGGCGCTTATCATTAGATAGTTACCTTAACTCAAAAAGAACGAACGCTAAGTTCTCAGTCACTTTTAACGAAACATGTATCCAGAAAAACCTGCTCCCAAACTATACATAGTATAATGTATGTGTGGTAATGACAGGTCCTAATAACCCCCTCCTTTCCCCATCTTAGCTTCAACTCGGGTTGGCCGATAAATGCGAACGAAATTTGCTCGCTTGCTATAATTTTTTTATCAAGCAATGCCGCTGATTCTTTATAGCTAATGTCCAGGTTCAAGTCAGTATATACAAAACACGTCCCATTTTGGAATGCTAGGAATATCAGTTTTCAGCCACAGCTTCTGACTGAATTGAACAATTACAAATAAGGTTTCATCGTCGTTGCAGCTATCCCGCGAAGCCCAATCGAACGATGTGTGACCTAGTCATGCTAGGTCAAATTTCCCATTTTTACCTGATCCAGAGCCAGTTCTAGGTCAGCCCGGGACTTAGCGGCCAGGAGCAATGAAACAATGATTTCGAATGAAAGTTATATCTCTATTCAGTGTGAACTTATTGGATTTTACATCACGAAAGTCCTCAGTGACTCCATCGGTACCCCAAAGGTCCTGAGCCTTCGCTGAGTAGATCCATCGATAATGTTTCAAGGACGCATGAGCGACGATCTTCGCGTTCTGATATTTTTGCCTTTCATCAGCGAAATATCCGTATTCATTTCCTTCATATGCACGAAAAGAAGCATTCTTCGATTTTACCTTAGAATAAAAATGAGGAGCGTAGAAAATGCCTGTCCTTTGAGTCATTGAACCTGAAATCCGCGATGGAAGAGCTTAAGCCATTGCTGTTCCGTTGCCGTGGCAAAATATTCAAGTCCTTGGTTCAAAGGTATTCCTTTGCGCTGGTATGGTATTTCGCCTTATTGAGAGGCAGCGTCCTTGAACTAACCTAGTGACCCAACTTGAGATGACCGTGTCCCAAAATCATGAAAGAAATATGCGGGAGTGAACACTTAAAATGTAGGTCGAATGCCATTGCGCTGCGCACTGTTGTCCGCCCTTCTAAAGAAACTACAGGTAGGGGTTTATTCGAACACCCCTCCCTCAGCAGAAAGTATATAATTGACGATGAGTCCTTATCAAAAAATGAGTTCCGTTTATCATGCTGATTAGTCGTTGTTTTAGCTGAGAAAGTGGTCCCCCGTCGCTGCAACATCAGCTTTCTAGGTAGACATGCACAGGAATCGATGCATTTTCACTGGACAACAAAACCCACTCTGCGACAGAGCAGCGACAGTCTCGCTGATGGAGATTCGTGGAACATGCATCACTTTGAGGTGTTAGTTGGATTTGCGTCCTCAAAAGCAGAAGTCCCCGCTGGGAGTTGCCGTGCAGCATACCCCGCTCAGATAGGTAGCAGGCAGCGCCACCTGAGTTCGATCATAGCCATGTCTAATATAGATGTCGCTATTCACGATTTTGCCGTTGATTGATAAAGATGGACTTAGTGACCAATGGAGTCATAAAATTGAATTTGGTGATGTTTTCAGGGTGGTAATTCGTCTGAATTGGTGCAAATTTGAGGGGTCTATTCGGGATTTTTCTTACATTCATAGGCGGATCCAGGCGAGAGGACAGGGAGGTGCCCTCAATCGACCCACCCCGTGCTCCGGCGCCCCGTGTTCAAATGTATCACCTTAAAAATTGGTGCCGCCAGCCCAAACGACGCCTCCTTCAATCCCAGTGGCCATAGATGATCGTGGGGAAAGTTCAGGACCCCCTGGATTTTGGGTCTCCCATGGACTTTGTATAGGACCTGTATTGCCGTTCCAGCGTTAACCCATCATAGTACTCCCCTGGGTCGAGAAAAGATCCCCAGCCTTGCCAGTGGCGCCCCCAAACGACTCGAATGACATATTCTAACCAAGTGGTCCCTTCTGTGGAAAATCCTGGATCAGCCTATTTTAGAATTTATTTTGACGAAGTCTTAAAACCCATTTTATCAAAATGTGTGGAATAGTCAAAATCTAGAAGTGTCCAATGGGCTGTATATGACCATCCAGGTTGGCATGCCCTAAAGCCCAAAACATCAATCAGAGGTGTACTACAACCCTCCCCCTCAAACTCAGGGATTTGTGTCCTTGCCTATGTCCATTGCGTCAGTATCAGTCTAAATATGATTGCTTTTGGGAACAATGAGACCTAAAAAGATAAGCCAACTCCCAGGATACCACTTTAACATTGTTCAATCAAGCCGACCAATACAGCTCAAGCCTTGCCAATAACTCGGAGTGAAACCCGGGGAGTCACCAAATGGATCGGTTTTCATCATGCTGTGCTGGGAGATGGTTAGCTCTGCCCAGATATTGATACTTGATCAAATGATGACTTGGGTGGTGTGGCATGTCTTATCCTGCTCTATTTAGAAAATTATTATAGCCTTGGTTTGCGCTCTAATTGATTGAAGATCGCTTATCTTTATCGATATGTAGGTAGGCATGTACATTGCACACATCTACCTTTTACATAGTGCTCAACTTATCTTGGGAATTCTGGGAAGTTGGATAAATAAAACTGTGCATCGATGATCATCAAGTAATTTACAGTCTTTAACACATATTTATATTTATTTATCAGTTAAAAATATTGACGTTTTCATTTTTTTCCTGCAGTTGATGCCATGCATGCTCTACCATCATTCAAGGTCAGCAGTGCCTTTTTCCAAATTTTCTCGAAGGTAGAGTCAGGAGGTATCGCGACACATTTTCGTAAGTATTAATGTTCGTAGCGCATATGTTCGTTAGATGTTCACATGCTAGCATGCACTAATATTCGTAACTGTTGATTTTCGCGTCATTTTGTTCGTATGCACAAGTATTTGTTTGTGCAAATACTCATTTTGTCGTTGTTCTTAGACAGTGTTTCAAAATCTGCCCTCCTTTGACGTAGCTTTCTGGGAAAAATCTGGACGACACACTTTTGAAGCTGGACATATTTGTTTGCCCTCATTTTATCTGAAATTTTACGCATATTTATTTTTTCATAGTTGAAAGTCGCCTTGAATAGGCAAAGCACGAAACTCTAGCAATGTTATTGGTGAAAATATGCCTTAAACGCCATGTTCGATGCAAATAATTTCACAGCTCTGCGTTCCACAGCTCCAACATGAATTGAGATGGAACCAAACTATTTTATCCAAAGGCTTGCTATGTAGGTTGGCTTTCAAAACATGGCCTGGAACTTAGGAATATATTCCTCATGATGCCAATATTCTCGATAATGTCGATACAAGTGACCAGTGCTGTTCATCGCAGAGTTATAGTCCGTGATTCCGCGAAACCGCAATCGCGGACAACCCAAAATCGATTGTGGAATTAAAGCCCCAGTCACACTACACGATCCGACCGGATTTCGACAGCTTACGACTGCTCGTACGGTCACAATCGAAGATAGGTCTGCGATTGCTCGGCAACGAGTCGGGAGTCGGCAAGTGGTCGGCCATGATCGTAAACCTCTCGAATGTGTCCCGACCGGTTTTATGAACGGTTCGCAATATCGGCCGCCGGCTAATTAAAGGGACATTCGCGAAAAAATTATTATTGTGGTTTCTTGCTATTTGAAAAATCCTGATAACGAAACTATCAATTATTTTTGTATCTTCGGCAAAATTTTGGGAGGCCACTCACTTATTATCGAAATAGGTTACCAGTTTCGATAAAATGCCCATCACTTACCCATGCCCATACCCATCACTTACTTTTCGAAAACTATTTAAAGTTGAAAAGTAATGTTTTTATAATACAAATGTCTGTTCTCCTGTATTTGTATTTGAATTAATTTTAAAAAGCTTTAAAAACTACAAAATGAATTAATTTTCCCTAGAAACGGAAAAAACATAATTACTCAAGTCTTCAGCGGTTTCGTACCGCGGGTCTTGAGACATTTTCTGCTTCAGCCCCAGGATGACAAAACTGTTGCGTCAGATAGGTCACGTGACCCCGGTTTGAGAATTCCTAGGCTTCGATTGGTTAATTGTGATTTCTTTTAAGCCCTATCTTTCTGTTTCAAAAGAGTTTTGGAATGTTGTTTTTTTAATTAATTTTTTCTGTAGAAGTCCAAAGTTCTACATCACTATTTAGGATAGATATGACCTAATTCTGAGAGAAATTGATAGCCTTGGCCGTGTGTACGTCATATACATCGATATGAGGTGTGCCGGTAAAGTCGTCTAGAAATGTTGACTTTGAGATCAATTTTAAGGCATTTGCAGGCCGAATTCGCAAAAATGAGAATGGGACTTCTGAAACAACTTTTGTAACCTTTTCATATAGCCAATAAATTTTTTCGCGTATCTCCCTTTAAGTCGTCGATGGGGCTCAAGCGGTCTGCGACCATTCGGAGACTTGTCGCAGACAACTCTGCGGTCATTCGATGATTAATACTTTCCTTGAGTAAAACAGCAGACACCGATCCATCGGCGACCAGTCTGCGACCGTTCCCTGACTAATCCACGACTGGTCTAAACCTGTCTGTCTGCATACTCGCTCGGTCGGGGTGCGGTCTTAGAACTGTTGACGATCGAGGCGACCTATCTGCGATCAGTCTGCGAGCGTATGGGGTGGGAGAAGGTTGGTAGTCATACATACCTGACACAACATATTTCCATTTTTTCTTCTGCCTATAATTTTACAGGTGTCTTGTCATTTGCATCACTGCATTAGATGTAAATCACAGGGCACGCCCCTCACCCCTCTCGCTTGGCATCATCGTCAGTATTAATTATCCACATCAGACATCACTCATTGCAGCCGCTGAGTGGTGGGACATGACATGGTACAATGAATATGATAAAAAGAAAAAGAGGTTAATGGAGAAATACAAAAATTAAATAACGTAAAATAAAGACGGGGATTGGGTGGCGTACAATAGATCGGTACCAGTAAAGTTAACCTAAGAAAAAACGTGTATTTGTTAAATATAGTTTTAGACGAAACACTTGATTTGCACATTTGGAACCGAGCCAAGATACGACGATGCCAAGGAGACAAAAAGGAGGGAGTGTTCCCGCACCACAGGTGAGGAGCCCCCAGCCGGGAAGAAGAATGCGGTATCTAACCACCTGTCAGAGCAAGATGAACAAAGTATTGCAGAGTGGTTTGAAGACTACCCCGAGTTCTATGACCAAGCCTGTAGGAACTTCCGCAACATGGAGCTGAAGAATCAGTTGCTGGATGAGAAGGCAGGGAAGTGGGACGGGCCATGAACTGTCACAGTAGTTCTGCAGTATGCGAACAATGTTCGGTCGATGTTCGATGTTCGATGTTCATGCATAGTTATGTCATGCATGTGACACTAGTGGGTGGAAAACTGCTGGGGGGATGAGGTGGCTTAGTGGATAGCACCCTTGTCTTCTAAGCCACCGGTCCCGGGTTCAAGTCCCGGCGGAGCCTCTGAATAAGTCGATCTGATCCCCAAAATCCCTTCCAACAGGGTGAGAGTTGGCGACGCCGTATGACCCTGGCAGTTGGTGCGTTGTTAAACCCCAACAATTATTATTGGAAAACTGCTGGATCAGCACATTCTTGCGTTTCTAAAATAATTTTGATGGTACTCGAGTATGTCAGAGAAAACAGCCACAAGAAATAATCCATACACTCGAGCAATAAGTCCATAAACCAATACAAATTTCGGGATCAACACATTTTTAGGGCTTCTAAAATAGTTTTGAAAGTAATCCAGCATGTCAGACAAAAGCATCATAGGCAACAATTCATTAACTTGAGAGAGAGAGAGGGGGGGCAGATTCTAATGATACACATGAAAATAGTAAACAGAGCATATATTTAATGCACATCTTATTAGAAACACCACCAAGAAATCCACATAATGAGTGAAATTATCACCGGTATCATATCTGGAAAGGAGCACAGCATCGACGGACTCTCGATGACGCGCAAACTTCACTTCCCCGGCAGCACAAGCTTGATTTGCCATGAGACACGACCAACTTCAGAGTTATAGTAGTGCTTCAGGTACAGTCGCTGTCGCCTGACCTCTTTCGACTCTCGGTTTCCGCCGGCTACGGCCTCCATGTCATCCAGGTTACCATCCTGTTTCCAAGTTCCAGGTATGAAATCATGCCCTTCGTCTTCCCGGTCGAGAGCGGAATACTGTAACGCTGGGTACCGTATTCGCATCAGGTCGTGCAGACACATGACCGCTAAGACGATGGTTGTGACAGTTTCTGGCTCTTGTGTCTTAGTTCCCAAGAGGCACTAGAAAGGGATTAGAGAGAATGCCAAATGCATTCTCCACAATCTGCCTGGCCCTAGATAATCTGTAGTTGAAGATCCTTTCTTCTGCCGTCATGTTTCGCTTGGAGAAAGGCTTCATCAACCATGATCTCAGAGGGAATGCATCATCGCCAACAATGAATTACGGCATGTCCTTGTCGTCGTGAGGTAGTGGCTCCGGACCTGGGATGTTCAGAACTTCGGACTCGATACCACCACGAAGTGTAGATCGGTTGAAAACAGAACAGTCTGAAGTCGAGCCATTGGCACCAACATCAGCCCAGAGGAACTTGTACTCAGCGTCTACGAGAGCGAGCAGTATGATGGAGCCTTATAGTTGTGGTACACAGAACCGGAATCTGAGGGACATTTGATTGCTATGAGCTTGCCATCAATCGCTCCAAGGCAGTGATGAAACTGCCATCAATTAGAGAAATGTTCAGCGATGCGCTCCCATTCATCTTTACTTGATGAGGGAGAGACAACTTCTTCGTGGAACTCTTCAAAGATCTGTTCACAAACCTCATTCAGTAAGACCGAAATGGTGTTATGTGACACTCTAAATTGAAAGGCCAGGCTGTGGTAGCTCTCCTCAGTAGCCAAGTGACGCAGGGTGATGGCCAACTTGAGTCCAGGTTCCAATGGTTCTCTGAAGGAAGCAGACTTCTTCTTGATTCGCTCAGAGATACGCATGGCAAGTTCCCTGAACATCGACGGTTCCATCCTCATGTAGTTGATGAAATCAACCCCAGATTCAGCTTTCAGTTCCCGCATCAGACAAAGATAGGACCTGTACTGCAACCACCTCTCCAGCCAGGGTCGGATTCAGAAACGCCGCCTATTCTTAGCCTTGTTTCTTTGGTACAGCCATCCCGCTATCAGCACTGGCACCTCTTGCTCCAAACGAAGAGTTGGAAAATAAGGCAGGTCAGAGGCGAAATCCCGTCCATATCAGCTTTCACGGTCGGGAGGCACAGATCAAATGGCCCTTCACATCGATGGTTCGCAATTTTATGCATCGGCCAGATGGTCGAAAACAGTTCAATACCACTCTCCAACTGATCTCGCAGAGGTTCCAACCATTATAAACTTATCTGCGACCAATCTTCAATAGGCTCCGACTACTCCCCGTCTGTTCACCCCAGTACGCGATAAGTCGTGATAAGGTCTGAGAACTTGAGGCGACTGATCGCGGACCGCACCAATATCATCAGCGACAGCTCCCCGACTGGTCGCACCCGATTCAATTTTTGCAGTCACATTGACATTCGTGATCTCGCCCGATCAGTGACCGATAGGTCGGTCATCGACTCAATGTGACCGCAACCGATCTGACCGGTCGGAGAGCAGTTCAGACCACTAGCCGATCAGAATCGGCTACCGCTCGCCGACAAGGGCTCTAGTGTGACTGGGGCCTAAGTCGTCATCTCGAATGAGGGTCACGCCCAAGCTCAAAGTTCATAGGTCAAGGTCATACCAGAATAATTTAGTATACGGCTAGGACTGCATTTCCTACCAAATCTAGAACACCCTGGACGACGTCATCTCATTTTCCTACAAAATTCTAGGAGACTATGCCAAGCTGTGGGCTCATCTGGTAGAACATGCCAAGTTTCGGTGCTTACCTTCTGGCAGCATGCAAGTACCTGTAAGTCCAAATCATCCTCCTTCACCCTCAAAACTCAAGCCTTGAAGTGAGAGAAATTACCGTGGGTATCGTGTTCCAACACTAAACGGTTTGGCTCATCTGGGTCCATCCGGTTTCGGCTTGGCGGGTTGCAGCCGGGGACCTTGTGCCCCTGCATCTCTCCTCGAATGACGCATATTATACATGTCGGTGGTTCAGCACACAGTGTTGAGTCACACTGTGGTCCTCCGACGCTTGACACACAAAAACTCAAAATAATGCTCTCATCTTCAGCCGCTCGCACCTCATCATCCGACAAAACTCAAAACAGGTGGGTATAGACTTAGCGTTTTTCTTTTTCTGTTTTTTTTACACGACATTTAGCTCGAAAACTAGACGAGGAAATCATTTATTCTCTCCGTTGCCCCTGAAGGCTGATAAAACAGGTTTCATCTAGCTTGCTGGCCCGACGGGGCAACGGAGGGAATATACTCAGTCATGCTCACATTTTCAGTCTCTCTCACCTCATCATCATCAAAAATACAAAACAAGTCACTGTATGACGGACATCAAACATGCCTGTGCTGTAGTTCAGCAACCGGTGTCATCCCGTCCGCTGTGGGGTTTACACAAGGAACAAAAATTATTTTTAAAAAAATCACAAGACCTCTTGAGAAAAAAACTAAAAATTCCACCCAAGAATAAGCATTAAGTCCATCTGCACCGACCAGTCGCACGTACACACCAATGGGCCGTGACTTGGAAAACTTTCGGGGCAGATTAACGTATTAAAGTATTAACGTAAGGTAACTTACGGGGCAGGTACCTGACATGTTGTCAACACCTGGATGTTGTCACACTGCAATGTGGCAATCCAGTGCACTGGATTTTGGATGTTAACATAAATTCATTTGCAAGCATTGGGAAATATTGTTATCAAAAAACCAATATAAAAACAACAAAGTCGATCAACATCGTACTCTTCCTTCGGGCCGCAGTCGGAGACGGCGTCTCAGGTAGCGCTGTCGTCTATCTTGGCCACCTGCCTACGGAGGCATTTGTGCAGATAAAACAAGTTGTAGCCATTATGCTGGTGTTGAACACTGGCTTGTTTATTAAAAAAACGCAGTAGTGCTGAATAATACCTACAAAATTGTGCGCAGCTGTCCATTAAACAATTAGCTGTCCATAACAACAACATTAAAGCACAAACATTAAAACAACAGCGCACGTCCATTAGCTCGATTGCTACACAGTAGCAATCAATGCACGGACGCAAGATCAGACTAGATGGCAGGACTAGAGACCCATTGTGTAGATGTCCGCGTATGTTAGATGTATTAGATGCTAATTCGCCTAAAACATGATATTCTTAACAGTTTTGAGGCGACCTTTTCTGTTGTTGCGGACGCCTGGAATGTCGTTCATTGGTATCGGAATCAAAGTTATTTTGGGGGAAAGTGAGTTTTAAGCGGAAAAGTTGAAACAATGCTAACGCCACATGGAGAGGGCACTGTGATTAGGATAACTGATGGGAAATTTTGATCGTCGTTTCGAACAAGAATGATAGGCGAACATCACCTCCCGTCAAGTTGTACGATTTTTTGTTTTGTCCATAATTCTACGCCATACTCCCCATGGAATGTGACATGTGGTGTGGCGATGCTTGACGATCAGTGCATGAAACTATGCTAAATTTATTGACCTTTGGTAAAGTCACCCTTCCAATCTAGCCATATCAGATGCATGATCCAGGCTATTGCTTAATTTGTCCCAAATACTTGATCTGTGTAGCCCACTCCATACTTTTACCAGCTAGAGTAATACGGGAGAGATTGTCACACCAACCAGCAGCTTTAAATGGGAGTTGATGTCCAAGAAAAATGATAAAGACACTGGTTTCTGTGAATCAAACTTAATGTTACGCATTTGTGCAAATTTTAAAAGCACACCCACTAACAGCCAGAGGCCCGATTGGGTGGACTAGGCAGTACGATGCCATAATATTCACTATGCTTGTAAGAAGTCATATTTAACTTCTATGAAAAGGATAACTGTCGGCTGACTGACCCCCCGCCTGAAGAGCAACTGTATACAAATATAACCAGTACATTGAATTTCAATTTTGTATTAGGGAATCTTCCAGAGCAGCCGTGCCTTCAGGCTATCGAGAACACTTGACTTGGTCTCCCGGCGTTTGGTTTTTCTCCCTGGCTGATACTTTGACTCTCTTGGAAGTTATTCGGAACCTGTCTGGCGCCGGACTCCGCCGCATTCTCCAGTGTCAGCACGTGATTTCGCCCTACTGTTCGATCTCCTTCTTGGATCCTGCTCTCCTGGCCTCCACCAGTCTTTTCGCGACACAGCATGGCTTTCATGGCCTCCTTAAGCTCGGCATTCAAACAGAACACCCACGTATCGAGGATGTGGTACAAGGTCCGGATAAAGCCTAGCAGATCGATCAGGGATCGAGTCAGGGCCGCACCAACAGCGTGGGCCATGATGCAAAGGCGGAACGGAAGCGTACAGCCTAGGAACAGACAGGCCAGCTTCAGTATGAAGAGGAATATCCGCAGGTTGCGTCTTCTGTGTACTTCTTTCTGGATGTGCAGTGGCGTAGCTGGTACCGGCCCCGTTTGTTTGGCCTGGAAAAGAGCAGTGCTTATTCAGAAACTGTGACGGCCCAGGTTGGAGTTCAGTACCGTCACGCGGATTTGTTAGTGGTCAACACAGAAACAGTTCGTAGGTTGAATAGCAGATATCACGACTAGAGAAACGTGACAAGAGTCGTTACTAATATATCAACTGAACCGTATCACTGGTCAGCAATACCGTCGAGATTCCCTTAGCCCTCGTTTGTATTTTTTTGTGCTTTTGTGCCCGGTATAGTTTTGATTGTCAGTACGTTTGGCCAGTCGCGAATAACCAACCGCACACATAATGTGATACCTCACCTTTGCAGCGATGCGCAAAACGGCGATGGAGTAGACTACAGTTCCAGTGTCCAGAATGATGTTCAGGCTGAAGCTAACTGCAGTAGTCACAGCATACCGAGGATCAAGCAGCCAGAATATGGGGTCGCACACCAGGTAGAGGTTGTACAGGTCGAAACCATGGAAAAAGGTTCTGGAAAGCACGACGCCAGTAGCGTGCAAAACTCCATACGAGATGGCAATAATCGAGTGCTTCCGGACGGTAGAAGATGGAGAGATTGTGTTGTATAGAAGCGGGTACTTGACAGAAATATAGCGATCTTTCGCTAAACTCAACAGAAGGCAGTTTATGGCATTCATAGAGGCGAATAAGATAATTTCCATGGCGGAGCAAGCCAGACCAGGAGCTCCGCCATAGTTGTAAAACAGCAGTGGTGATGACAGCGTCATCACAAGAATTCCGCATCCGAAGGAACAGTCGAAGAAGCACAGCATCATCACGTAGAAGTAGGAGGTTCGATGTAGGTGTGGCGTCCGCAATATTGTCACTGCTGGCAAACCCGAGCACATGATAATGCCGCTGCCGAACGCAAAGCCGAAGATTGTTTGGACGAAATCAAATGAAGGAACCCTGTTGCCGTTGCTGGACGCATCTTCCATGTGCGTGTTGTTGACGATTTGCGCGGTGGAGCTGAAGGACATGTTTGTCTGTTGCTTTCAGAACATCGGCATGTGTGAAGGAAAACTTTCTCGCACGTTACAACCACCTGAAACAAGATGGGATTTAATAAAAAAACGGCATGTGTATATAAGCCTTGACGTGGCGACCCATGATAAATCAGCACAGGCATGGTGTAAAACTGGGTAATTTGTAGAGCCGTCAGAGCCGTCCGTCACGCAAGTCTGCATCTGGCGGACGCTGCAATGGGTAGCGCGGCAACAATAACGGTTTCTTTCATCAAGATGTAGTCGGATGGCAGGTAGTGTCTCAAAAGAATTCAAAACCACTACCGCTACCGTCAGCCTGTTAAGGGGAACATTGTCCACAAAAATAGGAAATGGCGATTAAGAGGGATGTTTGCACCGTCACAGAAATAGTAGGAGATCGAATGGATGCTTTTTGTGTAATTTTATTCGGTGGCGGATCCAGGGGTTGGGCGGAAAAGGCATTTGTTCTCCCCCAAACAGAAAAGCTCGAGGTAAAGCTATGTTTTTTTCCCAGAGCTGTCAATCTCCTTTTGCCCCGACTCCTTTTTAGTTTATAAGCAAGGTTTGGAGGCTTCAGCTCTCAACTTCAAACATAACCAGGCAACTTCAGTGTAAACCTCGTGCCTTGGATAGCAAAACGAGTACCTTGTGGCCACATGTTTGACCCCGCGACGTTTTTTTATCGTCTCTTGGGTTTACCCTCAAAACCTACTGCTCAGTTAAATTGTCGCATACTGTCACCGCGTGACGCTTTGTTTTTGCTTATCGACTTTGGCTTGCCCCCCGTCCAAAACTACCGGATAGATCCACCACTGATTTTAGTAGCATATATTCCGATAAGACTGATAATTTCGGGCATCTCGTATCGTCATTTATCACACATTAGTCACTTAAATACTTATTACAGGTGAAGTAAATAAATATAGAATACATAATGGCCCAAGCGCTAGAAGTATTAAATTATAATGCACATCATACCAAAAGCTGGTTCTGCTGCCACGTTTTTATTCGATCTGCTCGAAAGATCACGGATAAGAGCCTGCTCACACTTGGCAGAATCTGCCGGCCGAAATTACAAAAGCACGTGAAGAGATTGAAGGTAAAACATACTGACAGATTCTGTTGATAGATTCTACCAAGTGTGAATAAATGCTAATTTGCTATTGTGTGTATGGTGCAGTGCAGTAATCCAATATATTATTGGATGCCATGTAAAAACATGTCGACTATGCTTATAGGCGCGAGATGCGTGTAAAAACTCCCGATGCGACAGCGTTCACATTACGAGATGTTATATGAAATAACGTTGAACGTGAAAGTCTGGTCAATCTAGGAGTAATATGAACTGTAAAGCTGTCTAAAAATGGGATGTGTCAATAAGACACATACAAAATCTAGCATAAGCCATGTCAATTTGCTAACGTCTTTCTGGTAAAAGTCGTGCTCTGTAAAAGAGAAGAAACGGCTTAATCACGGGAGGGATCAGTGGGCTTAGTATTGCTCGCAAGCCACTTAAAACAAATTGTGTTGCACCCTCTCCACGCAAACTATATGTCATCTGGCTGCACCGTGCCAGAGAACTGAATAGTATTATGAAATAGATCAAACATTTGAATTGTAAACGGGTATGGTAGCACGTCAGTCTAGTTTGCACCGGGTGAGGCAGACTGAAAAGTTTTGGACTTCATTTGGGGAGTCAATATACACAAAAAGTCACTTCATCAGCAGACATAAAACACTGGTGGAAATAGTAGATGGAAAGTAGTTCACAAAGAGAAAGAACAACAAAGACGAGATGCTACCTTACACAAGAGGTGTTACCAGAGTAAACAGTATTTCATGATGTATCTTAACACGCGCATTGACGGGGGGCGGGTACCCGCCCCCTCCGGTTTTTCGGAGATAGTAGAAAAACGGCGGCGCGTAGCGCCGCCGTACCTGGCATACCTTTTCCCTCATCATTTTTACAGCTTCTGTGAAAATTTTAAGGTTAGGTCATCCAAGGTCAGGTCACCAGTACAGGTCAAGTGGCCCGACCTCAAAAAAAGTTTAAGATAGCATAAGTCGGAGCAGGGTGAACGTATCTGATTGAAACTCATATCACATAATGGCCCCACCGAGTTCTCTAAAATATCTTCCGGTATTTCTTATATCGATGACCTAAGGTCAGGTACGAGGCATGACCTCTCCATTGGAAATACATGGGAAAAATGGTTTTTATGGAATAACTCAGTAACGGATGGTGATAGAGCATTTATTTTAGCTGCATTAGACTCGCTTGGGCTTTGCGGTTCTAATGATATGCATTTTATATAATTTGACCCTGACCTGACCTCAGGTCAGGTCAAATCCTTGTTTTGACCTAGCAAGGTCAAATTATATATCATTCGATTCGGCTTGCTGAGAGGATTCATATAAATTAAGTCATTTTGCTTTATCTTTACTTGTTCAGTTAAAATGACCAAAAAACTGAATTTACATGTTATCCCTATGACGGCTGTTTTTGACCTCTCGTGACCTTAAATGTGACCTGACAAAAAATGGTTCCAATGTTTTCGATGGAGAAGTGGATGGGCAGCCCAACGCCGTTTACCGTTTTTCGCTACCTACCGTGGTTCTCGAGATCTTAGGGGGGCAGGTACCCGCCCCCGTCAATGCGAAGGTGGCTCAGACCCCCGTCAATGCGCGTGTTAAATGAATTCAAAGGAATATTATTACTTATGCATATGACTTCATAAAATTTACAATTTTATTCAGGCACGTGTCGCCAGGTGCAAAGCTAGTTGAGATTTGAGCAGTTACTGGTATAGGTACTGATAAAGGTGCCAAATGATCAGCTTTTGACACCGATCTATCCTATATATTTTTTCGAGGATTTACAGGAAAATACACTGAACTGATTCTCGATGCGAAAAATAACGATTTCTTTTCACACAAGGCATAAAATGGCTACCAAACACGATAATATTGTATTTTTCTCTAGATGGCTTCTTCGACTGCCAAGCAATTCCTTGGCACTACCAAGACAGAAGACACTCTACTAAAAACGACTCGGAAGTCGCTCCTGTTCATATATTTTTGCAAATAGATTAGTGTATAAATCTACTCTGAAAAATATAAAATGAGGCAATTTTCCGTATTCACTGGTTATATTTGAAAATGGAAACATAAAGGTTGGGTTTAAAGGGCTGCAACAACATTCACGCGCTGGTCCGTACTTGAAAATAGGGAAATTGGGAATCCAAAACATAAAATCGCGGGTAAAATAACATTTTTTGCGGGAAAAATGTTGCAAAAAATGAAATAAGGAAAGACATCCAATTATTTTGGAACAGTTAACCAGCCACAGCCAGCGGGTGATTCGTTTTACGTGTGTTTTACTGTTAATTAAAGATATAGTGCTGTCGCGTTCATGCAGGTATCTGAAAATAGCTGCACTATTTTCCGCTTTTGAGGTACCCCCACCCCAGTTTAGACCCTTATTATGCTCATAGGAGATTTTTTATCTAAATTTCTGTGTCAGGAAGTGTCCTTCCTTAACCCTGCACCGTCTGGGCTCTTTTGGTACACACCACCGCCTGGGGGTCCGATCGGACCTCCTTCGATCTCGGGAACCGGAAGTGATACGGAAAACATTGAAACAGTGCTGGAAGCGCTATACCATCTTCTACACTGGAACTATCCGTTGATCCGTAACGGCACAGTGGGCCAAAATGGGTCAAACTTAGACCCATTTAGAAATTCCTTTATAGCTCGGGAATCATTAATCTTTGTTTGACAACTTTTCTCGACAGACTTGTTCTGTGCAACTGTATCTGATGCATCTAATGCACTGAGTCACCCTTGTCTCTACTGGGACGTTTGTGACATTGTGACAACAAGATGCAGCTGCTTACTCATCTTGCTCTTGACTCCAATGTTTGTGACATTGTGGCAGCAGGATACAGCAACTTACTCACCTTGCACTCGACTCGAATGTTTGTGACATGACAGCAGATAGCCTTACTCATTACATTGCGACAGCAAGATGCAGCTACTTACTCATCTTGCTCTCGATTCGAATGTTTGTGACACTGGGACAGTAAGATGCAGCTTCTTACTCACCGTGCTCTCGACTCGAATGTTTGTGACAATGGGACAGTAAGATGCAGCTACTTACTCATCTTGCTCTCGACTCGAATGTTTGTGACTTTGGGACAGTAAGATGCAGCTTCTTACTCACCGTGCTCTCGACTCGAATGTTTGTGACACTGGGACAGTAAGATGCAGCTACTTACTCATCTTGCTCTCGACTCGAATGTTTGTGACACTGGGAGAGTAAGATGCAGCTTCTTACTCACCGTGCTCTCGACTCGAATGTTTGTGACACTGGGACAGTAAGATGCAGCTACTTACTCACCTTGTTCTCGACTCGAATGTCTGTGACATTGTGACAGCAGGATACAGCTACTTACTCACCTTGTTCTCGACTCGAATGTCTGTGACATTGTGACAGCAGGATGCAGCTACTACTCACCTTGTTCTCGACTCGAATGTCTGTGACATTGTGACAGCAGGATGCAGCTACTTACTCATCCTGCTCTCGATTCGAATGTTTGTGACACTGGGACAGTAAGATGCAGCTTCTTACTCACCGTGCTCTCGACTCGAATGTCTGTGACATTGTGACAGCAGGATGCAGCTACTTACTCACCTTGTTCTCGACTCGAATGTCTGTGACATTGTGACAGCAGGATGCAGCTACTTACTCACCTTGTTCTCGACTCGAATGTCTGTGACATTGTGACAGCAGGATGCAGCTACTTACTCACCTTGTTCTCGACTCGAATGTTTGTGACATTGTGACATCAGGAGGCAGCTACTTACTCACATTGTTCTCGACTCGAATGTCTGTGACATTGTGACAGCAGGATGCAGCTACTTACTCACCTTGTTCTCGACTCGAATGTCGGTGACATTGTGACAGCAGGATGCAGCTACTTACTCACCTTGTTCTCGACTCGAATGTTTGTGACATTGTGACATCAGGAGGCAGCTACTTACTCACATTGTTCTCGACTCGAATGTCTGTGACATTGTGACAGCAGGATGCAGCTACTTACTCACCGTGCTCTCGACTCGAATGTCTGTGACATTGTGACAGCAGGATGCAGCTACTTACTCACCGTGCTCTCGACTCGAATGTCTGTGACATTGTGACAGCAGGATACAGCTACTTACTCACCGTGCTCTCGACTCGAATGTCTGTGACATTGTGACAGCAGGATACAGCAGCTGCTCGTCGAGATTCGGCACCGGAGCTATATAAAAGCTCAGAAAACCGCTGAAAATCTGCTAATGGATTACTTTCAGTGCCCGAAGGCATCGACGTTTATACCAATCATTACCATTGCTGGGATAAAGGGGTGCACCGACTTGCGATGCTATCGTGGGAGTAGCGATCGCCCATAAGGCGATTTGTCTGAGCACCTCACTATAGTTACCGCCATAACTCGGTTCTCTGTCTGGTTTTAAATGGCGTAGCAAACATTGGTCCGTATGTTGACAGAAATTGCGCGCCTGATTTCTAGTTACATATATTTTGTTGTGCTAGTGCTACGTCTGGTGAAATTTCCTGGAGTGATGTGTTTAACCCTTGCCCCGGTGGCGGGTAGGAGCCACCTTTGCCCTGGTGGGGGGCTAAAAAGGACCCCCCACGATCTCAAAAACTAAGAGAGCTAGAAAAAAGCGCAAAACGGCAATCGAAAGCTCTTCAAAAATGATATCGAAAATACTTCAGTCATTTTTCTTGTCAGGTCAATATCAAGGTCACCAGAGGTCAAAATAGGTCAAAATCGCTAATATGAGGTGTACTAAGAAAACCTCATATATCTCAGAAAGTATGATAGCTAGAAACATTTTTCTAACACCATTCGAAAGCTCTTGCGATGCTCTTTCATTAAAGTGCTATTCATTTATTTTCGTGTCAGATCAAAGCCTAGGTAGCTACAGGTCACTGAACATTGGGCATATTCTTGGGAATGTCCCTAGCCACCCATGCATAAGGGCGTTTACTTTTTCGCTAATAGCTTCCAAACCAAACAAGATACAGCCATAGTTTATGCACCATTGCAATCCTCTTGTCAATACGAATCGAATGATATATGATATTGCTATGTCAGGTCAAATTTAAGAATTTGACCTGACCCAGGTCAACGGTCTGACCCAACTTACCTGGTATAGTCATGATGTATATCATTTGACTTGCAGTGACTATACAAACACTTTGGTGACAAAATAAAAGTTCTATCTTAGTTTATTTAAAATTTATAGAGTAAAACACCAAAAAATGTTTTTCGACCTAAGATGACCTTTTAAAGGTCACAAGTCAAAATTTTTGGCATCAACTTCGGAAATGGACTAAGAACAAGTCGTAACCGATGTTTGAAGTTAATTCCATCCATACTTACTGAGAAAAGCTCATTTCGTGATTTTCCCATGTATTTACAATGGGGAGGTCATGCTCAGCACATGACCTTAGGTCACCAATATAAAAATCCCGGAACGTATGTTGTAGCTCCTGGTGAGCCCAATGTGTGGTATGAGTTTGAACTTGATCAATTAACCCTTCTTTTAGTTATGCAATCCTAAGCATTTTTGAGGTGAGGTCACTTCACCTGGCCTGGTGACCTGACCTGATATGACCTTGAGCTGAAATTTTCAGGAAAGATGTAAAAATAATGCAGGAAGAGCTAGACCAAGTTTTGTGGTGCTGCGCGCCGCCGTTTTTTAGTCGCTTCGGAAAAACCCGAGGGGGGTCTAAAAAGACCCACACCCGGGCGAAGGTTAATAATAATGAATTATTCAGCGAAAAACACACCAGATGTCGACTTCAAAATCGCTTATGAGACATTCAAAAAATCTCGATACATCTTAGAGCCGAAATGGCGCCATTCAGACGCCTTATTAACACGCGCCTCCCTTGGGGGTGAAATTCTCCCCCTCCTGGGTTTCCCCAGATAACGGAAAAACAAAGAGACGCAGAACAACAAAACCTAGATTTCCTTATCCCTGCTCAATGTTACGCATCTGATCAAATTATTTATGTCTGGTCATGTCAGGTCAAGGAGCTATCCAAGATCAAACGACCCGACCTCAAAACCTAAAATTACGAGTTTGAAGCGGCACCTAAGGAGCATCAGCCAACCGGTCAGTTTGAAACTTTCACATTATGATGAGGCCATTAGGGTCTACAAATCTGCTATCTCGGAATTTTGATATTGTTGACCTAAGGTGGGGTCAATTTTTTGGTCACCCCGTTATAAGTCTATGGTGAAAAATAGAAAGGGTTTGTTTTCAGTAAATACCGGATAGATAAAACTGAAAATCCTCCAACCGTTTATTCTTACCACGATCTTGACCATAAAGTTGACTTTTTGACCATTTGAGCTCTCAAATGTCATGTCAGGTCACAGGAGCATACAGTGATTGTTTTGCCAATAACTTCTCACTGAATTGGGTTAAAGCTCCTATTTTGCTTGAATTGTCCTTATATTGTCACGAGGAGTCGATTAATATGTAACATGACCATACCAGGTCACCCTGTGATCCTGACCTAGCTCGATGGCAAGTCATTTTCACAATTTGACCTAGCAAGGTCATATACATCATTCTATTTGTCACGATGAGAGGAATCCAATGATGCATAAATACTTGCTCTAGCTCCGCTGAGTAAAAATCTAGAGGGGAAAACGTACACTACCCTATTGTTAGTCTATGACAATTTCTTTGACGTATGCTGACCTCAATATTGAACTGACATAAACATACTTCTATAATTTCTCTTCGTCTCGTCAAGAGCTTTTAAACACCATCCGCAATTTTTATTTAACTTCCCTGGGAAATGAGATACGAAGGGGAGTGGGCGATATACGCCTCCCAGCGGGGCGCGACATGCCAGGAACCCAAGCGGGGCGCGTGTTAATCTATCATACAATATGTGCTCCCTCTAATATCGTATTTTTCTTCAGGATCAGTGCCAAGACGAAGTCTACCAATGCTATTTCGGGAGTCATTTCCAGTGACCAGTGCCGTTTCGGGTCTAAGATGTATCAAGGTTATTTTAAATGTCTTATAAGCGATTTTAAAGTCGACACCTGGTGTGTTTCTCCACTGGATCTTTTGTTTGTCTTAATGATTTGATTTCCAAGTTCGCATCAGTGTTTTTTGTCCCGACTTATTGACATTGTTTTTATGTAAAGATGTGTTAAGAATCAAACACATGCTCTCTGGGGTTGATATAAGCATAAACCAATGTCCTCACATTATCATTTCCCAATGGGTCCCAGCATAAACCCAGTTTATCCCGGCAAAGTACCGGTCGGCATTGGCATGGGGTCCTAGCACAAATATGTCGAAATTTAAGGTAAAATCTCTATTAACACGCGCATTGAAGGGGGCGGATACCCGCCCCCCCTCGGGTTTTTCGGAGAGAACAGAAAAACGGCGGCGCGTGGCGCCGCCGTACTTGGAATACCTTTTCCCTCATCATTTTTAAAACTTCTGTAAACATTTATTTTAAGGTTAGGTCATCTCAGGTCAGGTCACCAGTACAGGTCAAGTGAGCTGACCTAAAAAAAGTTTAAGATAGCATAAGTCGGAACAGGGTGAACTTCTCCGATTGAAACTCATATCATATAATGGGCCCACCGAGTTCTCTAAAATATGTTCCGGTATTTCTTATATCGATGACCTAAGGTCAGGTA
The DNA here is from genome assembly GCA_034440635.1 of Lepas anatifera. Classification (NCBI taxonomy): domain Eukaryota; kingdom Metazoa; phylum Arthropoda; class Thecostraca; family Lepadidae; genus Lepas; species Lepas anatifera. The sequence continues at coordinate 461,203 of JAOTON010001566.1, read as the reverse complement.
CGAAGCATGACCTCTCCACTAGAAATACATGGGAAAAATAGTTTTTACTAAATAACTCAGTAACAAATAGTGATAGAGCGTTTATTTTAGCTGCATCAGACTTGCCTTGGCTTTGCAGTTCTAATGATATGTATTTGATATAATTTGACCTTGACCTCACCGCAGTTTAGGTCAAATCCTTGATTTGACCTAGCAAGGTCAAATTATATATCATTCGATTCGGCTTGCTGCGAGGATTCATATAGTTTAAGTCGTTTTGCTCTATCTTGTTCAGAAGTAATGGCCGAAAACCTTAATTTACATGTTATCCCTATGACGGCATGTTTTGACCTCTCGTGACCTTAAATGTGAGCTGACAAAATGGTTCAAATATTTTCGATTGAGAAGTGAATGGGCTACCCAACGCCGTTTACCGTTTTTCGCTACCTACCGTGGTTCGCGAGATCTTGGGGGGGGCGGGAACCCGCCACCCCCCGTCAAAGCGAAGGTGGCTCAGACCCCCGTCAATGCGCGTGTTAACAGGCCAGCCCATTAAAAGCCTATTCCACGGGCTCACATGGGACACAAAAGAATGGAACACGCTGCCTATTTAACTCTGAATACTAAGTGCTGCAACTTTCAAACAAATAAAAAACCCTGAAGATTTCGGACAGATGCCCGCCTCAAATTATTTCGCTTTGGGCCCTAAAATTGGTAACAAACTTGACAAACAAAACGTTTAAGAACAATCAAGGTCTGAAAACTAGGGAACAACATTTTTCCCTCACTTTCAAACGCTAAAAACATAAATCTCTCCTCTTTTCTAACCATATGTGACGTCATCAAAATAACACTTTAAATAACCACTGAAATCTCAAACATTGATCATAGACTTGCTATAAATCTCCATTTACAGCGATTCTGCATGTCAAAATTCGCATGCAGTACAAAAAGCACTGGTGCAAAAACTGAACGACAGATGTTGTTACGGCGGCCGAGTTTATTCAGTGGTGGAAAGATTATGCATATGTCTGAGAGAAACAATTTCAGAGTTGGATATTTACAAAAAACTTAATACTTGTTTTGCCAGAGGGAGGATGTGATGTGTATCGCGGTCATTGGGTTATTTTTGGCCCAATGACGCTCTTCAATGGACGACTACTCGTCTGGAGTTTCCGGTCGACAGGCAGCTGCATGCTGGCTCAGTCGCTAGCATGGTATTTCCAGCGAGTGGGCCTGGCGTAGAGCTTACGACTAATCGGATTACTGCAACCATATATCGGGTATTCCTTCAGGGATTGAAATAAGGCAATAAGCCCCTTTACTTTGAGCTTAAAAGATGGCGGTAATTTCATACCGAGAGCTTTGAGTGAAATTAGATATGCCAAAAGTGGTGTCTCAACACGTTCTACAAAACTGCTATCTCAGTTCAAAACCCATTATAAAAGCGGGACACTCCCTTGAAATACCTTCTTATAACAACGTGCGGGCTGATTTTTTCACATATATACACCATGAGGCCACAATCTCCAATTACATTTCCCTCAAGCGCAACTTGATCTGCTTATATCCGTTACTGACCTGGATGTGCACAGCGGGCGAGAAGTGGCCAAGGCATTCCAAAAATTCTTACCAAAACAAGAAGATTCTCTTCAGACTTTCGGAAGGGTAACGGGGCTCCGGCTGGCTCGGTGGCGGGCGCTAGTCAGGTGGTGGTCGCGTCCGGTGGGCTCCCGCCCGTGGAGCTGTCGCCATCGGAGCAGCGCCATGAAATCGGCTGGTCCTGGGGCTGTTTTGTATAGGATGTATGTTTTGATGTATGGTTTTTGTTTGTATTGTACTGTTTTGTTTGTTTGTTGTTTTTTATTGTTCTTTTTGTTTGTATGTGTGTATAAGTGAATTTATCTATAGATTAAAGCGCTCGTGGGAGCGGCGCAAATACTTCAGCCCATTACGGCTTTTGCGCCAATCTCTACTCTGTTTTTGTGATGTCTTTGTATGTCAATAAACGTATCTGTAGGTACCTGTGCAGAACCGGTCCCGGGCGCAGGAATTCAGTCCATGTTGATTAGTGGTATCCCCATTCTGGACAACCTTAGTGAATTCACTGCCCGCCTTAGATTTCCGTGTGAGCAGCTTTAATAGCTTGTTAACGCGTGAGTTTCACCGCCCACGAATGAATCGTGGATAAGAATACCTACGTTGGGGATCTATCAACTTACTATATAGCCCTTACTCTCTGCAAAATTTATCCTCCTTCATGTCTTTAGGCTGAATAATCTAATCGTGTAATGTTGGGGGGGCTAAATTGAGGAAAGATCGCGAAAACATAACATTTTTAAAGAAAAAAAGGTTAAAACTTGATCCTTTTGGGGGAAAAATATACTGCTTTAGGCTTCGGAGGGAGCCACGGTCCCTTCCCCCATTGGATCCGCCAGTACGTATATGTGTTAAACTGTCTAAATTCAGGGGAGCAGTTCGCCGCCCTCCTCCGCCCTGTAGCGCCAGCTATCCTACCTACCTACTCACGTGTATGCGGAAAGATGGCAGCACCACCGCGTCGAATGCGCTCCGGGAGTGACCGACTCTTTGCCCGGCTACATTATTTCGATGCTTGGACGTTTTTGGAGTCTCTAGCTCCTGAGCTACCCATTATGCACAAATATGCCTCTAAATATATCCTTGGTGGCGCTGTTCACCGAGGAAGAGGTCTAGCTAAACGTTCTAAATGTATCCCTTTAACATGTAAAGTGCGAAAACGTTTCTTAATTCCTTCCCCACCAAAACTTGAAAGCTAGAATTTGTTAAGAATCGGTGTAACATAATCAATACAGTACTCCGACCAGCTTCGAACGTAAGGCTTATAGCGTGAGAAGCATGTGCTCTCTACGTTCAAAATGGTGAAAGGGTAAAATTTGACGACTGCGAAAGAGAGTCTCGATTGTGGCGTGACATAGCGTCAGTTTTTCGTCGTATGTGAAAATTGTTCCGTCAATATTTTTAAACTGACCCTGGAACCGAAAATCTTATGAACTGGCCTTGCATATGATGTAAAATGCATTACTCAATACATCCCAAGTTTTCCGCTGGAGATTTTCCACAATGACCCATTTGGCACGCGCGGAGGCTGGTCATCAGAAGTGGTTACTTTGTGGAGATATGGGGGAGAATACAGTTTTGCTTTGTGGAATTAAAACAGCTCTATCCGGTGTACTGGGAAGTCCTTCCATTGGATCAAAATGCAGAAATCTTGTTAGCGTGGCTCAAAAGTCACTTTTGGGCGTCCATGATCGCCAGATATCCTCACACGCGGCGGGGCGATGAAAGCAATAACGGGATCAATGATGTTGCTTCATAACCTGGCCATTTTATCCTGGACCTCTTTGATAAGGTCTTATTCCTAGTTCTGGCAGGCTCTTGGTTACACATATTCTTGTCGGGGTAGGGGGAGGCCCAGATTCGCCTCCACCTAAGATCTTAAAATTTACTCGTAAGACTTAAAAATACGCGGGATCCATTTTTTAAACTGAATGCAATTTTAGAAAACCAATCCAATTTTTTTAGCCATGGACTTGTACAACGTAGGTACATTTTTGAAATGTTTTCGATTATCCATAACCATCGGCCCGGTTGTATGATCTTGACAAAACATTTTGACGGATGATTGTGCAAAATTATAATACTTTTGTTATGTGTAAATGAAAAATTTAATGGCGGTTCCAGGACCAAAACTATATGGTGAAGTATATATATCTTACAAAAAACGATACCAACAGTTACTTTTTTTTTTTTATTTACAATTTTAAATTTAATTCATGTTTTATTATATACTTTAATAATATCTATTATAATTCCTGGTAATATACTACCCGTTATAAACATTATCATATATATATATATATATATATATATATATATAAAATAATTTTCCAGTTTTCTGTTGCATTGATAAGCAAATGTCTTTTTAGCTCTTGTACCTTTTTCGGATGAATTTTTATGTCGTGTTTTAGCATGAGGCTATTTTATTGGGCAGTGTTTCCGCAAGGAATAGTTTTAGGTGTCTCATTTTAATTCCACCATTTGTTTTTACTTTTGCAGTTTTCTCTATCGCACTGGTGACTACTATTGGAAAGGAGGGTTAAATAGATGAGTTTCGGTTCTTGTACGTTTTTTCTTTCAGTATGTTAGACACTTTCTATTTATCCTTTAAGTATTTTCTAAGCGATAGGCCATTGATTTCTTAATATTTTATATAGTGTCCCATCTCCAGCAAGCAATCCGGGAAGTTTAAATACATTATAAACCCACATTTTGAGCTACTGGAGCCGACTCGGTTAATAATTATGTGAAAATGTAAATAAACTTTTACCTGACATTCATAATATTAAAATACGGAAACTGCTCAATACTGTTACGGACGACTTTGCTGTACGAAAACGCTCCATGCATGATCATATTCGATTTTTAAAATAAATTCTCCCTAAATTCCGAGCCATAGCTCTCTCCCTGACAATATATAATGTAAATATGTAAAGAGAATCTGCCCAATTTAGTTTTAGGAAAAAACCAGAAAATTTAAAAAGCGTATCGCGAACTGCTTTGGATGTATCCAGGAAAAAACATAAGGGATGGGTGGAATCCGCCCCCTGAGAGGAGGAGGGTTAAGGTGTGGAATACAACCAAAAATTGTTTGATAATGCTATTATTTATATTAGCATTGAATAATTTAATCATTGAAGGATAATGCTATCTAGGCACATCTTTTATATTCACTGGGCCCATTTTGGGCCCATCGTTAACATAAGATCTTCTTCAAGCAGATATTTCTTAACTTTGGGTCTATAGCATCAACTGTGAGCAGTGTACCTACTGGCTTTTCCAGGAATCCGGAACCATTCAAAAATATACCCAAGGGCAGGCGGGAGTCGCGTAGGATTTATTGCCCTTTGATCAGGTGGGTTTCCTCTAATTTATTTGACTTTTCAAGTAGTTAACCTTTCCACCTGATACATCGCAGCGTCAACATCGCCAATGCCAAAAATCCGTCACGGCTCCGTCAGTATCGACGCATCGGTACACGGACGCCAGGCCGGGCGGCGCAGAACCAACATTGGAGCACCTCCCACCGATTGAGACATAACTCTGGGGCTGAAATACTGGATGCTGCATGTTTAGACGTCTCGACGGAGGCTGACTTTTCACGTGCCAAGTCGTCAATCGCGGCTTCTTTTTAGGAGCAAGTTAGCAGGAAACAAATCGTGTCCCAGGTGTCCCGGGAGGGGTCGTATTTCCTCTTCTGGTGAGCGTGAAGTGGTGGGGCTGATATTTCCGGCACCTGCAAACACTGCCAAGAAAAATATCTGGCCTTAGGCTCCGAGTGTATCCGTCTCCTGATGTCAGTACCCAAGGTCGATCCTCTTCAGTAACTCTGAAACGTTTCGATAAGTATAGCTATCCTATAAGCATTCTATAAATCTATCTCTCTTCTATAAACCTCGATAGTTCCGTGCAAAGAAATGCCCCCTACGGCTTCGGTTGCCCATCGTCATGCAGTGTTGCAATAAGAAGATAATCCTTTCTCTTGATGTCCAATTGTTATACAGGAATCGGAATCCGATGATACTGTGCAGTGTATACCAAACTACTGGGACTTATGGTTGGCAAACAACTGTACGGCCTGATTTTCGCGATGCACTGCTATGGTTCGTATTCGGGCAAGTAGCAGTTTGATCATTTGTCTCGTCGTCTTATCATTGGTCTTCGCTTACCTCTCGGTTCCAGCTGAATGGGTTTATTATGTTCGCAAGAAAAGGTGGGGCGCGAGCAACGTTAACAACCGAAGATCTCTGTGTACGCCGAGCAGCATAATGCTCAAAGCGTGACTTCCATCTTCGACGCTGAGAAGGGGGGGGTTGAATCTGGCTGATGTTTACTTTTTGGAAACCTCCCTCTCGTTCCAGCTTTGCCATCCCGTATAAATATACACAGGCACGATCGCAAACTCTGAAGTAGGAACATGATAGTAGAAAGCACTTCTGGAGCCGTATGTAACACTGAAATGGATGGGAGCTCATCGTTTGAACATTCACCTCAAAACAGACACAACATGCGATGACGTACGGTCAAGAAAATGCAGGGCAGGATCCCGAAGGACTCTTTGCACATTTTCATCCCCTTTGACACTATTTTGACTTATAATAAGCCTGGACTTGGCTGCGTTTCAGAGTTCTGGACGGATAGTGCTCTGGGTGGACCGCGGCAGTGTCCCAAAACCTGGGGTGCGGCAGAACGACACCTAGTCAAGCAAAATTTTCCACTCACTTTTATATTTTTTTGCTGAATTTTCCACTCACTTCCAACAGTAACAATACTTACTACAATTGAATTTTACTCAACAATACTTACTACAAAGGCCAGTTCCATTGCCTCCTCTACCAACGTCCACTGGAAAAAGAGCAGGAGAATCAACTAGAAGATCGCCAAAATAACTCGGCTCATATGCACTTCTTTCGCTTTTCTGAAAGAAAATCCGGCGATTTCTATTTTCTGGCCAATTATACCAGGCATCATTATCTCCACCGCTTTCAGTAGAACAACTGAATCGAAATTCTGGCGCGGGCAAGACGCTCAGTCCCCCTGCCCCACCGGAGAAAGTTCCAATGGTGAACACCGAAACTAAATTCACCACCACAAAATTGGTGAGTGGAAAATTAACACCCTAGCCTTTCTAGCCAAAAATGAGCTAACCGCTTTGAAAGATATATTTTGGAAAGCAGTTTATCTGCACATGATTTCTAGGCTTACGTCCTTGAAACGTTGTTTTTGTATTTCTGGAACCGAGAATAGGAAAAACCATTTATGGTCATCTTGTTGTTAAAAGCAATTATCTTGAAATTTGTATTTTAAGCAGCATATTTTTTGACATTGTATCGTAGAAAATTGACCATTTATTGGGAAGAAAATAATTTTTATCCATATCAGCCCTTCATTGCTGCGTCCACGCCGTGTGACACCCAAATTCACTCACGACACCCTACGACATAAATACTCTGATATTTAAGTTGAACTGAAAGTGTCCGGCATTTGAATACATTGCAACTCTACATTTTCATTAAATGATTTTTTGGGCAACAAGAATGCATCCAGTTACCCTTCAAACATCGGCACTTCTTTGTATGGCTGGTCTACGGCGTGGACTTACCAAAACGCCGTCTTTACATCTGCTAAATAAAAGCGGCATCTTTAGGCTTTTTGAAAGGCAGGTTTCATATTCGTTATTGACAAAACATTGTTAGTATTCCTCTTTGTGTGCTTTTAGTTGTATAATTTTCTAATCTATAAGGATTTAGAAAATTAATTTAGAGCAATTTTTGTAATGCAAATTATGTAGCTCAGGCGACCGGCAAGCGGCAACCGATCAGAAATTTAAAGTAGTAGTCGCTCTGACGCTGTCGCAACACGCCGCGCCTGGCTGATTGTAGACGAAAGGAAGAAACAACAACAGCAGCAGAAAGAAAAAGGCTGTAGCTTTGATTAGATTCATAGAAAGCAGCATCTTTATATGAAGGTGAGTATATATGTGAAGAGGAGCAGGGAATTGACAGGTAAAGAAAAGAACCTTTTAGCAAGAGTCTGGAAGAGTTTATTGCCATGATAGAAAGTTTGTAGTTTTGTCTGGTTAGTTAAGTGCAAACCAAGGCTCTACTGGGCCCTAGCATAGGTGTATGCGAGGTGCAGTGATTGAGGTCAGAAGTGGCCTCCAAAATTCCGATAACTATAGGTATAGGTATAAGAGGGGCGTTGTCCCGGACAAAAAACTATACAGTGTATGCTTAGATAATTAATTTTGGCACTAGGTATTGCTCGAAAAAATCCCCTTTCATTTTTCATTACCTGCCGGTCTCAGAGGCCCTCTCGCAAAGTTAGTCTAAGGGGGCCCCGATATTTCGTCTCAGGGGCCCTTTAGAGCTGGTCGTGAGAGGAGAGGAGGGGCACAAGAGTTGGTCTAGGGAAGCCCCCACCCCCAAGAGTTGATCTTCATCCCAGAAATGGTAGTATTGGTGGCTCCCAGGGTTCTTTCCCCCAAAGGCTGGTCTCAGAGGCCCTCCAAAAAGTTTTTTATTTGTGGCAATTCACCAATTCCTTAAAAAATAATTGAAACTGCATCAAGGGGTTTCCAGTTGGTAAAGATTTACCTGCTTAACCCAAATTTTTCACATGGTAATGGTCAAACAATTCTGCTTGAGATGATTAAAAATATTTACTTTGGAAAATTAAAGGAAATATCCATCCCTCAGTTCAAACAAGGGCTTTGAGAGTTTCCCACCTGAGTACCCAAATTGGAAAATTTTTATTCCGCCATACATTTTGAGGGAATTTTCCACTCACTCGCCATATATTCCGAGCTGAATTTTCCCCTCGACACCCTAGCGCAAAACCTATTTTGGGTCACTGGACCGCGGCCTCGTCCGAGGAAACTCGCGACTGCACGCCAAGTTCCCAGTGGCCGGAAGTTACCGAACCCTGCTGTAAATCTTCTCTCTTTGTTTAACGTTGACTCCAGCCTGTTATGACAGACAGGAATGGATGATATAAATACCATTCATCTGACAGCACCTGAGAAAATCTGAAGAGAGACGCCACATGCCGGTCTCCCAGCTGTTCTGATGGTGCTTATCAGTAGCGCGCCACAATGTCATGAGCAGAGCTACGAAAAGCTACGGCTCGCCAGATATCCGTGAGATTCGGACACCTGTTAACCTGTCCCACAGTTGGGGTGCCTGAAACGACGAACAGTGGGAGTTTGCTTGTCTAGAACGAGCCGCGGCAGCTTATTTAAGTCCAAGTATTCTCCATATTCCAGCACCCTAGTATCTGAGAAGCTTGATCACAGTCGCCACTATGTTGGTGCAGCTCGCCTTACTCCTCTCGTCAGCCGTCGCCGAAGGAACGCCCCTCTGCCCAGACTTCTGGCTGGAGATGCAGGGCCAGTGCTACTGGGCATCCGACTTCGCCGTGCCCTGGCACTCTATCTCCACCGAGTGCCAGCTGCTGTCGCCTGCTTCACGTCCTGCGTCCGTGCACAGCATGCTGGAGAACGCGGCGCTGATGTCGCTCCTTTTTGACCGAGAGGCCTGGCTGGGGCTCCATCGCAACAGCAGCAGCGGTAACTTCAGCTGGTTGGACAGCACCGCAGTCGACTTCACTTTCTGGGAGGAAGGCCAGCCGGGCAGGGACGGCATCTGCGTCAGCATCAACGCCAACAACGTCACCGGCCAGTGGGCGGCCATCAGGTGCGACTGGTTGAACGGGTTTGTGTGCCAGATGCCTGCCGGGGACGTCTGCCCGGAAGGATGGTGGCGATACGACAGCGGATGCTACCTCCTGAACACGACGCAGATACACGGGTACGAAGTGTCCAGCGCCTGCAGCGGCATTCATCCTGCCGCTCAGCCCATTTCCATCCACAGCAGCGAGGCTAACGAGCACTTCATGCGCCAGCTGGACGGCCTGGATAACGCCGCTTGGATCGGACTGCGTGAACAGAGGCCCGGAGGAGACTGGTCCTGGGAGGACGGGTCTCCACTGGACTACCAGCGCTGGCAGGACCCGACCTCCGGCACTCACCTGTACGTGGCCGTGGCCAACTCCAACTACAGGGGGTCCTGGTACACCTACAACAGTCGCTTGACGTGGTCCTTCTTCTGCCAGATAATTCTATAAGAACAAGTGGTTCTGGTGAACGTGAGGATACGGTATGATAGTGATATATATTGAGAATAGTTTAATAGTATCGAGATAATGTGATTTCCAAGAGAAAAATCGCTGATCAGCCTTCCCTCGTTTACCGAGATGTAAGAACGCCGCAAGCTTCAGATGCCTGACAAGCAGTTATGGGTTTGGCAGGGAGGTAGAACCCATGGAAAGTTTTCCAAATGTAATCTTGATTGCATGCGTCATAATCCTGAACCGACAGTATATTAACACCCCATTTTCATCACCTTCCGAGCCAAATCGTATTCATTAGCAGCTTCAATTTTTTGGGTCATTAACACGCGCCCCGCTGGGGTCCCTGGCATGACGCGCCCCGCTGGGGGGCGTTTTTTGCCCCTCCGTATCTTATTCCCCATGAAAGCTAAAGGAAAATTACGGGCGGCGTTAGAAAGCTCTTGACAAGACGAAGAGATTTTATACGAATAATTTTATGTCAGGTCAATATTGAGGTCAGCACAGGTCAAAGAAGGTTCCATAGGCTTACAACAGAGCAGTGTACGTTTCTCTCTCTAGATCTGCCCTCAGGGGAGCTAGAGCAAATATTTATGCATCATTGGATTCTCATGCGGCGAATCTAATGATGTATGATATGACCTTGCTAGGTCAAATAATGAAAATGACCTGACCTCGATCTAGGTCAGGGTCACAGAGTGACCTGGTATGGTCATGTTGCATATCAATCGACTCCTCGTGACAATATAAGTACAATGCAAGCAAAATGGCAGCTTTATCTCAATTCAGTGATAAGTTATTGGCAAAACAGTCACTCTTTGCTCCCGTGACCTGACATGACCTTTGAGAGGTCAGATGCTCAAAATCTCAATTTTATGGCCAAGATCGTGGTAAGAATAGACGGTTTGAGCATTTTCAGCTTTATCTATGCAGTATTTACTGAAAACGAGCCCATTCTATTTTTCACCATAGACTTATAATGGGCTGACCAAAAAATTGACCCCACCTTATGTCAACAATATCAAAATTCCGAGATAGCAGATTTGTAGGTCCTAATGACCTTATCGTATTGAGGAAGTTTCAAACTGATCGGTTGGCTGATGTTCCCTGGGCGCCGCTTCAAACTCGTGATTTTAGGTTTTGAGGTTGGGTGACTTGACCTTGAATAGCTCCTTGACCTGACATGACCTTAACTCAAAAAAATTGGTCAGATGTGTAAAATTGATTAGGGATAAGGTACTGTAAGTTTCGTTGTTCTGCGTCACTTCCTTTTTGAGCTATCTGGGGAAAACCAGGAGGGGGCGAATTTCGCCCCCTCCGGGGCGCGTGATGGGTTAAAATAGATCCTGAATAATGGGTTAGACATACCGAGCCGGCTATGTCTAACCCATCAGTGAGGACGGGTAGCTGCATGAAGTATCCGCAGCTAGCATACGTTTATTCAAACAGCGAGAGGAAACTAAAACCAGCGATGATAAAATTGATAGGCAATAAGACTAAACAACTTTTAAAGAACTGAAACGTTTTATTCTTTCGTGCTCCTCCCGCTCCGGTACTCCTTCTGGATTTCATTCCCTTATCAGCAGGTCTTCAGTTTTCAATATTATTTATGAAATATATTGCAGGGGAGGAAAATACGTGGATCCTTTAAGGGAAAAACAAAAATCCATGGTCGCGTTTAAATAAAGTTCATCATTAAGAGACACGCTTCGTTTGCAGCATTCGATAAATTTCTATGGTGTGCAAGATTCGGTATTTTCAGTAGAAACGCGTAGCCATGGAACATGACAAAGGGCCGCCTGGAGCCTTAAGGGGGACTCACTTGGTCCAATGGTAGACCCTGTTTACGACTGCCCCCCTCTCCCGAGTGCCGCAGGGACGTCATATATGCTACATGGGGATCGCTGGGATGCTGGGTCAGGTTACCCTGCAACTAAAATGTAGCCTAGGCCTTGTAGATTGGAGTGTCGTTTCTTTGGGAGGGTCCTCCAGCCCCCCCCCCTCCCTCGAACCACGGAACGAAGTTGCGCAACACCATGATTCGTGACATTCGTGACACAGTGATCAGCCAACGACGAACCATGAGAACAATCGGCGGACAGTGCCAGCTGTTGAAGGCGCGGCGGCGTCCGATGTATTCTGGGCCTGGCGTTAAACAGCAGTGCCCCAAACCGACACTTCCAGCTGAGATGTTTGCTTTTGTACCATCACCACTAGTGAGCTATGGTCCTCTCTGTGGCCTCGAATTACACGCGACGTGTTGGTCTTGGCTGCAGCCGAGACAGCCTTTTATCTTCGCCGGAGATGGACGCTAATTATAATCCGGTTCATTACACCACGGGAAGTGGGAGTGATACCCGCAGTCCCATTCGGAGGATCATTGTTAGGTTCGGCTTGAGAGCCGATTGGAAGATAGAAAGCAAGTAGTTATGCCTTATTATTTTCAGCAGAAAGATAAAGCAATAGGAAAGGCTACAGCGTATTGTGTAGGTTAGAAGAGATGAACGCAATGTTGGTACAGACAGCTTTGCTGGTCACAGGGTCCTGTTCATTAGAGGGCCTTTGAGGCCAATTGCTACCTGCAAGGGCTATGCCGGTCACAGAGGCCCCTACTGCTCAGTGTTCCTTGGTCAGAGAAGCCAGCAGACTACACCATCGGCCCGTATCCTGAGAAGACCCTTCGAGTCCTCAGGGGAGGGCGAGGGAGCCGGCCAAATCCCTGAACGTCCCAGTTAGCAGGGATTGCGCTGCGTACGTCCGTCTGAGCTGACACGGTGCCTCCCCTGCCGACTTTTCAGAGGAGCGCCGTCACCGCCGACAGGGGACAGGTGACGAGTGAGCAGCTGTTAACGAGGCCCGTCTGACCTATGCCACCTAGCGGCCAAACAGGCAACCCGACACCTGACCGCCCCGGCACTTCCATCTCGCCCTTCCAAGTACTGGGTCACAATGGTCTGTCTGACTTTGTGGCAGTGTAATACGGATGAGGTGCTTAGCGGGACTCCGTTCTTGATTTTTTTCTCTGATAGTGACGTATGTGGTGGTAATTTGTGGATGATTTCTCTTGGCCGGACTGTTTGTCTTTTTTCCTAAGCAAGTAAAACATTTCAGCCGCATGTTTAGGGCCATTTTTAATAGCAACGACGAAAAAATTACGCCGCGCTCTGATTTCTGCCGGCTCCTCAGAGCTGCCACTCTCATCCATCGGCGCGGCAGTCGCTGCGGGGAGCGGGCTGGCCATTTACACACCGCCGCGACACCGCATTGGCAGCTGCTGCGGCCGGAGGTCGAGGGCGACGTCACCGACTCACCCCAAACGACGCGTCGCATCGTTTTCGACGCGACGTATCGCGCGCTGGCGGCGCGCCAGATCGCGTCGACGCAGCCGCCCGGATCTGTCACAGAATTGAGAATCGGCCCCGCCACATCAGCTTAAAAAACGGCGAGGATGATGTAGAAACGATGCTAGAAGAGGCCGTTCACTGCCTGTAGCTATTGGACGCGCTGAACGACAAATGCTGTAACTCAGTGACAGCGTGCTGCGGCTTAGGTCAGTTCTCTAGCACAGCTTTTTCCCATTTAAGTTATTAGAAACCGGAACACCTGTAGGGAGGAAAAAGGCCCAATTCCATTCTTGAATGAACTGAAATAAATACTATGCTGTGCGTAAGTATATTTTCATTGCAAAAGGCTCATGGTTTGTATTCAACGCTAGACAGAAATTCGGAATGCACGCAACGGGTTTAATTGCTATAAACAATCGGAAAGAAGGATGCTATAAATTCATTTGAAACCATGCAAATGAATCTAGAAGCAAAATTTACGACTTATTCAAAGAACGCTCAGCTTCATGTTTTAATCCGCTCATTGACCGTAATCAACCTTCAGCGATCTCTAACAAAACGTGGTGTTTCCAAAACCTGTCCAAGCACACTAATAGTTACTCGAAAATCCTAGCCATTTGTGATCTTAGTTTCTTATCTCTCCTCTAGATATGCATGAAACCAGAATCTGCGAACATGTCATCATTAGAACGGTATTTCTTAGTCTGGATTCTTTCACAAAGATAATTACAACACCGGGTTAACCACGCTTGTTTTGAGGTGAACACAGTCGAACTCCAATATCATATAAACCGATTTAAGAGAAGTAAATTCAACAGTACGCACGTAGTAGACACGTTGGCAGGCACATAATTCGGCAGTTTTCAATGTTAAGCTTGGGAAGTTCAGTAAAATCAAACGTTATAAAGTAAGAAAAAACGGCATAAACCACTCCACACCAGTCTGAACACCACAAACAATGCGCTTCATAAAGGTCATGTATATTTCAGTGAGTTTGCATAGCACTTCTTCCTTGGCTATGATCACTTTTTCTTTCCAGATAGCCCAGCCCCGGCGTTAAACTTGAAGTAGATGATGTCGCCATCTTCAACCACGTACGTCTTGCCCTGCTGGCGGTACCCGCCAGCTGCCTGGAAGGGGGCGGCCATGTGTTATACATATGCATCCCGACTGTGGATAGGCAGTGGCACATTGCTTTTTACGTTACAGGCGCAGAGAACTTACAGTGGACTTCACACACACGAGAGTGCGAGTCTGCGTATAGATATCCTCTCTCTCTCTCTCTCTCTCTCTCTCTCTCTCTCTCTCTCTCTCTCTCTCTCTCTCTCTCTCTCTCTCTCTCTCTGTTGGGGGGGCTGTTATTACCCCCCGAAACAGCTACACGTTATGGGGCGCTATTCTTCCCGGGTGAAGCAATAGCCAGGAGGCTTGTGGGATCCCCAACCGCCAAACAGATTCTTGGGGGAAGCTTGTGGGGCCCTAAACAGGAATCGCAGTAAGCTACCCACCCGAGCAGGTGATGGGGCCCAACCGTGAACGAAGACCTCCTCGACAGACCATACCCTCGTACTGGACTACCAGGCAGGTAGTGATAAATGCTCCACTTTATAACACATTGACTGGAGGGTCCTCAGCTCTGTATTCAACGCCCGCTCGAGAAATTTAGGAGTGGGGAACTACCCCCGTAACCTAACGCCACGACACATTCTGACATATTCTTTGAATGCTTTGGATAAAGATCTACAAAACTTTAATCACGAAAACCCATACATCTTAACAGTTACTGAAATAGAAATTCCAGAGAACAGACTTACCCTAGAATAATAAATATATCAAAATATGTCCCAAGATAGCTGTTTAGACAGTTTTGGTCACAGTGCAATCAGTTCTTATAGGAACGTAGTGATAATACATGATAATATTGACTTAAGATTTCCATCCAACGGCCCCCATCGGAAATTAAATACAGGTCTATCACATACCGTCCTTATTTGCCACTCAGATCAGCTGACATAAGTGGTGCAATTGAGCACGGCCAGCGGCCGCGCGGGAGTTGGCTGTGGAGGTATTGCTGGTGTCAGGGTGTGAAGCACACCCAGACTAAACCTGTCAGTATGAAGATGTACCAGACATGCGGACAATTTTGAAACCTTTTCCCCAAACAGGGACGGCTACCACGAACAAATATTCCAGATTTACCTAAAAACACGCGCAGTGGCAATGCTGCAGGGACTAGGACCTCGCTAATTTTCGTGAATGAGGCGTCAACCCCCGCGAACCCACCGATATTCATCCCAGGAATATTATACTGTTCCCTACTTTCACCTTTTTGCCAGCCCCTACTGAGATTCGCCCTCGGGTATATCGCTGCTTCTGAATAATTGTAGGGGGGTTTAAAGGGAAACAAGCTAAAAATGTATTCAGAAGTCCTATTTTCATTTTTGCGAATTCGGCCTCCAAATGCCTTAAAATAGCTCTGAAAGTCAACATTTCTAGACGACTCATCGATAATTCTCACTATCGATTAAATAAAGTAGGCTTGGCTATGACCATCAATTTCTCTAAGAATTAGGTCATATCTGTCCTAAACAGTGATGTAGAACTTTGGAACTATCACACATAAGAAATTATTGAAAAAGCTACATATCAAAACTCTTTTAGAACATAAATATAGGACTTCAAAGAAACCACGATTGACCAATAAGAAGCCAAGGAATTCTCATACCTGGGTCACGTGACGTATCTGACGCAAAAGTTTCGTCATCCTGGGAATTTTGTAGAAAACGATTGAAGACTTGAGTAATTATTTTATGCTCCACTTTTAGGGCAAACTGATTCATTTCGTGGTTTTTATGGGCTATGTAGAATTGATTCAAATACAAATACAGAAGAGCAGACATTTTCATTACAAAAATAATTACTTTTAAACTTTAAATAGCTTTTGAAAAGTTAGTGATGAAGAGCAAGTTCCAGCCTTGTACCGGTATCGTTAACATATTTAAATAATAGTTGAGTGGCCTCCAAAAGTTCTGCCGAAGATACAAAAATAATTGACAGTTTCGTAATCAAGATTTTTCAAATAGCAAGAAACCACAATATTTTTTCGCTTATCTCCCTTTAACAACGGACCAACCGTTAGGGTTTTACCGCGTCGCCAACTCCCACCCTATTGGGAGGGATTTGGGGGAACATATTAACTTAATGAGAGGCTATGCCGGGACAAAACTCGGGATCTGCGGCTCAGGAGATAGGTGCTCTACAACTGAGCCACGCATCCATTCACTGCCACCGAATCATTTCAAAACTATGCGAAAATATATTCACATCTGTTCTAAATTCAGCCAGGTTGCAGCCCCCTCCTAAAGCTTTGCCGTCACTCACAACCCCTCCCGAGATGGTGAGCATAATCTCCAAGCTCTTGTCGAGAGCCGTTTATTTTTCGGCAATAGTGATGAATCACTCTTGTCTTTTCCGTCAAAACAGCCGGCGGGGAGTAGCAGATCATTGTTGTGCTTCCACGCAACCGGTGGCTCTCACTGTAGAAAGCAGCTTCTATTTATATCGGCAGCCGCTGGTAAACAGTATCCAAATCTGACCACTTCATCAGGTCGGCACGTGCCAGAGCTCACAGCCAACCCGCTCGTTCAGACGAGTGAGACTGCTCGCTCCTTCCTCAGCTCCAGGAAGGAGTGCCGTTTACGTTCCAGATTGGGCTCTCATGGGGGGGGTTAAGTATAACACTCTAGGGAGGCTTGGTATGATTAGCCAAACGTTAGAATTCCACTGGAAACGAAATAAAAATAGTGATAGTGCGTTCACATTTCTCTCACCCAATAAAAATCCTTGCTGCGTGATGGATTTCTGCACGATATGACATCAGGCAGTTTTAAATATCCCACAATAAAATGATACGTTAATTTGCAATTGCGCCGTGTCATTGGCAATCCATACTCATGTAACCACAACCATGGAGGATCAAAGAACAGTGGGGCCCTTAGTGTGATATTTCGCCTCCCCCAATGACCCGATAAAGGGGATAATTGCGAAACTATTGAAGAAAAGGCATCGTATTTACCGTTGAATGCTGAAGTGGCACTCATTGCATCCTGCAGCCTCAATTATTATGATTGTATCCATTAGACATCATGAAATGGTACAGCCCACTCCACCCGCAAAAAAATCGGCCAAGTTTCTCCAATCTCCACTCCTATATTAGCAAGTATTACTCGCAGAGGTGGGGGGCAGTAATTTGCCATCAATGCTGTGACGTAACGCCGGCTTGAAGGAATTTCTCAGTGTGGGTAGAAGGGTAAGTACAAAAAAGATCACTTATCCTACAATACTGTGTTGGATTATCCTTTGAAAGAACAGAATGAAAATTTTGAAACGTTTCGAAACTGGTATTAGTATTGTTCGAAACTGATATTTGTATCAGGATATCAACATTTCTTTTCATACTTATGCGCGGCGAATAGAGGTCTGAAAACAGCTCAAATTGAAGGAAAGATTCCCTGCAAAAGTTAATGCTTTTTCCTCCATCTTCCATTCGATTGAGGGAAAACTCCACTAATTGCTACCACTATTGCCTCAACTTCTAAGTCTGTGTCAGGTGTAATTTTCCTACTGGCTGTTGAAAACATGTTATTTTCTTTATTGAACATTGTCGCCCGTAAAATTACATCGATGTAATCGAACTAAAAGCAGAACAAATTGACTTCCAGACTCCACCAAGGTGCACTACCCGCCCTCCTCCGCCTGCTCGCCGTCCAGCGCCACCGAGACAGGCGGTGGCGACCGCCTTCCATCACGCGGTGAAGGTGTCCACCAAGAAGCGAAACCCGGAGCCAGATGGTGAGCCTTATGATGAGCTTCTTGAAGCTACAACCATCAAGGTTGTCCACGGACAGGTCCGGTACGTACTTCGTGCCCAGTCCCTCCTGCAAGCGCGGCACATGCTGCCTCACAGCTCGCTCAAACGCAGACCACAGCGCCGCGTCGAGCTACTGGGCCGTTTACCAGACATCAGAGGGCAGCAGAGGGATAGACGGTAATCCGTCTTGTGGGCGAGGGACCTGTGTAACGCCACCCACAGCGCCTGGCTGTCCTCGGGAAGGATACTCGTCACCTTCTCCACGCCCCTAACCACCTCAGCCGTCTTCTCCTTCAGGGACCTCACAACAAACTTAGCATTGCCAAAAGGAATTCCGTAGCAGTCGAAGCCAGGCTCGAATACCCCATTCACCACCAAGCCGGCTCTCTTCAGCTCAGGTGGGGTATTGCGGGGGAGGTCGCCCCCAGGCCAAAAGTTTAGTCTTCTCTTTCTACAGGGCGAGGTTACATTCCTCCCGGAGCTCCCTCCCGAACCTGGCAATAGACCACATCCCGAGTACCGCAGCTATAGCCTTCGTCATTGCCGAACCTGGCAGAGCCGCCAGCCGCACTCAGCGCTGCATCAAAGGTATCAAAGCAGGGGCACAAAGCCGAGATCCTGGGACGAGGATGAGGGGGTTTCTCATGCCCAGGGGCCTCACCGTCTCCCTCTTCTCTATCTTGAAGAGCTACCACAGAGATAGAGCATACTGAACTCCTTTAGTAGAGCCATGGAGTCCTCCCACACGTCCGCCAAGCATGTCAGGTAATCGTCTCGCAGCCCTCCAATGCAAGGGGAGACACCTGTGGGTAAACCTTCATCTCTCCTAGGGAGTAAACGGGCTGCTCCATGCTGACGGTTGCAGGCAAGTCCTTCCCCCTGGACACGTATTTCAACCTCAGTGAAACCATTACCGTGGGTTCGCCCGTGCTGGCCACTCAAAAGAACACGAGTCTGCTACCTTGCTAACATCCCTCATCTAGAGATGTGGCAGAGACACGCCCCTGTCCCTCTTTTATCTCCTCCTCTGAGTTGTCTCCTTGATCTCCCTGCGTGATCCCCACTATCCCCTTCATCGCGCTCTCTGTCCACCAGGACAAGGTGCCGTAGTCCTCCTCCATGGCGGTGTTGAAGCGCCTTGCCATGGAGCTACATCCGGCCTAAATAACCCGCGCTTGGGTTTTAGTTTTACACAAACCTTTGCAAGTCAAGCGAGGAAGGGTGGATGCAATACTCAATACTCAAAATAAGACGATTGCGCTTCAGAGCTCATATTTCACCAGCAGAATGGGTAATTTTACGAAATTCCATTCCGACTCCATCGCATGTAGATCAGTAGTTGAGATACTGAGCCAAAAATAGTCCAGCGACAGAGGCACATGAATACGGCTGCGTTTCAACACCGTACTGGCGACCGTCTGACTACAACGCCGCCTCTGAACTACAATGGGGGCGAGAACAACAGACAGGCATCATTTGGAGCAGACTTCAAAGGTATCAATGGAGGAACAGCCGGCAGGCCTGGCAACTCAACAGCACCCATGTTAATCACAGGCTATTCAGTAGACCCACACCATCTATAAATGTTGTCAGTTTCATTCATTCTGTTTATTTGGTTGGTTATATTTATCTTAATCGTCTCTACAAAAACACTATCACAATACAGCCAAGGGTTTCATATAAATAATTTTGGTGGTTATTTTTAGCTCAAGTCAAGGTGTATATTAATGTAAATCAGTATGAGTTTAGAATGGAATATACAATATTTATATTTTTATGTGTATCTCACAGGCGCGTTTCGTTTTCATTTCTTTCCTCAGCCGGCGAAAATAAGCTAAGCTGGCCCATATTTCCCCAAGTGAGGAAGTTGACAAGACGAAACGCGTCTGTGAGATATAAATAAAACTACATAAACATCACAACCTTCTGTATTCAAGGTGTACATCTATCTACTGAAAGGGTGGACTAAGATAGGAAAACCTTAAATACTCTGCAGACCCAAGCGGAGCCATGGGCAAAAGCTGACCAAGGTTACGAGGAACCGGTGAATACGTCAGTGAGGCAGCCGCCGGCGACACAGGGGCGAGAGCGACAGCTCACCCGGATCCCTCTGAACCCTTTCCGGAGGGTGGGCGGGTCAGATAGCCTCGGGCGATGACTAATGACCTCGCAGCTGACCGGGCTCATCACCCACTACGTCAGCCAGGGGGGCGGCGGACGGGCCAACGCCAACACTGACCGCCAACATATCGGCCGGCCGAATCCCGGCACACGGTGTGCGCGCTTGTCTGTCCAGACTTTGGAGGTGCGTTACTGATTAGAGGTCAGAAATTAGAGGTCACACCTCAGATTCGGAAATGATGAGTTAGCCGCAAACATCTCAATCAATGAAAGAGAACGGGTAAAACAAGTTGAGGTACCACAATGAGTATAGATGACGTGCTTAGTTATAGCGGGGTTGTTCTTAATCGGCCTGCATGTGTCAGAAAAATATTGATGAGGACCGCATTTCCGCCCGACGCGAGTAGCTGTCATACATCAAGCACTTCAGACCAAAATAGAATGGCGCGCCGTCGTCTTCGGCCGCGTCCTACCACCTTCTCTCAACAGCTCTCTAGTGAACAACAGCGTTTAGGCATATCGCCCACAATCCGATGATGGAAACGGCAGCTCAAAGAAGTCTGCCGCCAACCAGCTTGTGCGCATGGGCGGCCCCACCGCGGAACAGGGGTGGGCGAATTGCCCTCCCCTGAAACTAGAAACTTGAACACTAACCCGGGAGGCCTTGGGCGAAATAAAATGGGTTGGTAATGTTGGCCGCGCCCGAAATCCTGAGACTACATCGCCACTGCTTCTGCGTCCAACTTTTTTCATACGAGGGCGGGGAAAGATAGTGATTCATACCTCAGGTCAGAGTTTTTTTCTGAATGACGTCATCAAGTGATCAAGTGGAAAAGTGCGCTGAACGTGCAAAATATATGAAAAAAACCGGGAAGGAATGTAAATACTAAAGTTGTGGGACCTGTTTTAGAGGATGATATTATCTGTGCCATATACTTTTTTCTGGTGCTCAAACACAACTTTGCTGGCTTAGTAGGGGAGGTGGGAAAATTCCAACCCTCCTCCTGCAATGATTAAATTCTGAACTACACTAAAAAGTTTTCCACGCTCGAATGAAAAGCTCAGGAAATCAAACATAAAGGCCAGGAGCGCTGATCATTTCTGTTGCTAATGACATTTCTGCCGCCACTCAGTTCATTAGGGCAGCAGTTATGGAACAAGGTTATCCGTCATGCTACTATTTTTTAAATTTGTGTTTTCTGGGTCTCAAGTCATCGGGGTCCGGGCCCTCCACAACTCATGGGTTGTTTAGAGCCAGTTCGTCCCACCGGACGCCCCCCAGGTCACCTCTCACAGTCAGTTCCGCGCCGTACGTCGGGTATTGGCGCCGGAGCGTCCGGGACGATCGCGGGCGCTTCCCATCGGCACGACCGGGCCAACGCTCCCGAGCTACCGGGGCGGCAAGTTTTGACCCACAAGTTCAGATAAAAATAAAGCAAGCCAAGTATGTTGATATGGTGAGCTGGCAGCGTTATTATAACAAGCTGAATACCACCAGCATTGTCTACCAGGAGTCCTTGGAATGACTCAGGCTGAATAAAGACCAAGTCAATTTGCCAACAAAAGAAGAATGTTTTGTACTGAAAATCACATACGCGTGGTGTAAATTGTAAACCAGGGTATGAATTTGCAGCTCACGTGAACCTTGGGACATACTGTTCTGACATATTTTGAAGGCATTTCAGTGAACCAAATTCCATAAATGAATAAACAAAAAACTTCTTTTTTTCTTTTTATCTATTCTTTGACTGAGAGTACACTATATTTACCTAGCTATCTGAAAGTTTGAAGCCCAGCTGTAGGGTGCAAGAGAGAGACTCCATTTCACCCCAGCATATGTTGTGAGAAATCCAACATTCCGGACAATAGTAGGCCATGAAAAAGCTGATACGGTTCTGTAAAATATCATTTTCCCCGCCCATCACATTCCAATACAGGCAGTGGCGTAGCCAGGGTTCGGCCAAGGGGGGGGGGTCCGACTACCGTCGGGGGCCCCCTTAGTAGCCGGAGTCCATCTCCTATATTTGTCGTATACTATTTTGGCATTATAACATTCACACGACGGAAATTTTCCTATGCCTTTTGTAAGTGTTTGTTCTCATTTCGTTTATAGTTTGATTATTACTCGATCCGAATAATTGTTGGTAAATTTAGGTCACCAATTATTAAGGCTGGCCCATACCTATATGGCAGCGTGGCTATAATAAAGTTTTGTGGCACATTTCGGGAAATTAAATGTTGCTGCGTGCATGATGTTAAACCTGACTCTACCTCAATTCACTCTGGTAATCAGGCATGAAGTTATGGAAGGTCAGTCGTTTTGAGTACGAAGAAATGGTCTTCTACAGGGAAATGATTACCAATTCTTTCCGGGTGTCGAATTCATGAACTCTTTATTCAGAAAATTTCCAACGGAATGGAAAAAAATGAATAAAAATACAAGGGATATGGTAGTGTGTTCCGGACGTGATATAACGTCCATTCCGCGGAAAGATCATGATGAATTCACCACAGTTACTTTCTTACCCTTGCTATGTTGTAAATGAGCAAATTACCAAAACAATACGCGCCTGAGATATCTATCGCCTTGGATCACTCTGTCATTGTTATTTTCAACCTTCCATACCAATTTTTCCTTTTGGGATTATGCTCATCAATTTCTGTCATTGCCCTTGTTTGTCTGACTTGCTACGAAAATATTTGAAAGTTGTTTATTTCAGAATATTTAGGAAGGTAGTTATTGGGATTAAGCTAATATATTGAAAATCAGCTGAAGTGCCAAATTCTCTGTTCGATTTGCTATTATGGATGCTAAAACTTAACTAATTTTAGCCTTTCCTTCGATAATGGTGCCTGATCGACATGTTTCAAATGGTATTTTTTGGTCCGCAATGGGCATAGATACATTTTTCCGAGGCATATGATTTTCGAAAATCTGCTTTGAGCCTAGGATCTCAAGCGATATCTCTGGATTGTATTCTAAAATCTAAAAGAAATGGAAAGGAAAAAAGACGTTCAATAAAAGGGATAAAGGAGTGTGCCCCAGATGCTATATAGAACCTATTCCGTGGACTGATGAACCGTCCTACTGATGAAACCGCTCACTTACTCCTCCCTAACCATGATCCCGGGGGCTTGGGGAGGTGAGTATTCCTTGGACTTTGGGTGGACCACCACCCACCACTCCCTCCCCTGCCTTCTGGGTGGAGTAGAGATCTTCAGGGGCCTAGCACTTCACATGGCGCCGAAACCAGTATCTGGGGACCCCCGAAAACAACACTTTTCCCGCAAATTAGTACTTACGTCCCCCAAAACCAGCATTTCGGGGTACCATGAGACTACCTACTGGGACCCCCTGGAACTTACTCTCGTGAGGCATTGAGGATAACTCTGAGCGGGGGGAGGAAGGGGAGGATTACTCGCTGAGACTAGCTCTCGCGGGACACCTGAGGGCAGCCTCAGGGGACCCCTGAGACTAACTCCTGGAGACCTCGTGAGACTAATTTTCGGATCTCTGAGATTAGCTCTCCGGCCCTCCTTACACTATAACTAATAAGGTCCCCTGAAAATAACTCGGGCCTCCGAGATCAGTTCTTGGGGACCTGAGACTAGCTCTGGGGCCGCGTAAGACCAGCACTTGGCGACACTCACAATGTTAATTCCCGGCCCCTCTCCCGATGAGATCTCAGGGGGTCTCTGAGACTG
Source organism: Lepas anatifera (assembly GCA_034440635.1). Classification (NCBI taxonomy): domain Eukaryota; kingdom Metazoa; phylum Arthropoda; class Thecostraca; family Lepadidae; genus Lepas; species Lepas anatifera. Next base: position 437,458 of record JAOTON010001566.1, on the reverse strand, counting down.
ATTCACGGCACCTCTTGATCAAAATTAGGGGTCCCTGAGAATCTCTTGGGGCCCCTTAGATTAGTTATGGGCAGCACCTCTGGGACTAATTATCGGGCCCCCAGATTTGCTCTGGGGAGGGGGGAGCTGAGACTGACTCTCGGGACCATCCAGATTAGCTCTTGGGGGTCCCCTGAGGCTGTCTCTGGGGTGGGGGGGGAGGCTGGAAATGACTTCCGACGGCCCTCTGAGACTAACCCTGGGGCTTCCCCTGAGACTAGCACTCGAGGGGGAGGTGTGGAAGCACCCCTGAGACTAAGTCTTTGGCACGGCACTCCTGAGACTGCCTCTTGGAAGCCCAGATTAGCCTTCAGAGGCTTAAGGCTAACTCGGGGCCCGTGAGACCAAAATTCGGGAGCACTCTGGGAATTACTCTCAAAGCCCAAAAATTAGCTCTCGGACGTACCTGAGACCAACTCCCGGGAGCACTCTGAGACTAACTTTTGGGTGCTCCCTGATATTGACTCTCAGGGGCCCCTTATGAAAAAACTCTGCACAGTCTGAGGCTAAATCTCGGGGGTTCCCAAGATTACCCCTCGGGGGCCTCCTGAGACCAGCACTCTGCGGATCAAATGAGACCAACTCTCGGACCCCCCACATTAACTCTCGGGGCCATCTGAAAGTAAATATTGACTCCTGAGAGAGACGCCCGTAAGACTACGGGGCCCCCTGAGACCGAATCTCGGGGGTCCTCTAAGACTGACTCTCGGGGTCCCCTTGACCGAATCTAGGGGTTCTCTGAGACTGGCTCTCAGGTGCCCCTTGAAATAGACTTTCACTGGGCCCTGAGACCCACACTTTGGGGGCCCCTGGGACTAGCTCGGGGCCCCCTGAGACTGACCCTCGGGGGCCCTGATACCAATTTTTAGTGCCCCCTGAGACCAACTCTTGGGGGCCCCTAAGACCGAGTCTCGGGGGTCCCCCGAGGGGTCCCCTTGACCGACTCTCAGGGCGGGGCCCTGAGGCCGACTCAGGGACGCCCTGAGAACGAATCTTCAGGGGCTTCTGAGACTGACTCTGGGGCCCCGTGATCAGAGAATCCTTTGCAGTGGTTCAGACTGGCCCAAGGGGGTCCTCGGACTCCTAGGACCCCTTGGCTACGCCATTGCATCCACACATCCGGGGGCCCGCCGAGATCAGCATTTGGAGGCCCCTGAAATAATTGCTTCCCCCGATACCAATACTCCGGAGCCCCTGGATACTGGTGCGCAGGGCTCCTAAAACCAAGCTTGGGGTCCCACTTAGATCAGGCTCGGGGCATCCTTAGGCCCGTAACTAGTCACCGATGTTCGGGGGTCCCCAGATCAACATTCGGAGCCCCCCCCGAGACTAATGCTCGATACTCTGGCGCCCCTCGATACCAATGCTCGGGGGAGGCCTGAGCCCAAGCCTTGGGCCCCCTGAGACCAAACTCTGGGTCCCATGAGGCCAATTCTCGTGCCTCACTCATAAGTCTCTCGATATCGATAGTCGGGAGCACCCCGAGATCAATATTGCCCCCCCCCCCACTTCCCGAGATCAATGCCGCCCGGTAGCAGTTGGTGAGCGTTGGGCCCGGCCCGCTGCTGAACATGCAGTGGCAGTGCATGTCCGTGCTTGGGATCGGTTCCGAGACCTCCGGCGCAATAGTTACCGACGTACAGGTCGGCTGGCAACTGATGGTGAGAGGTGACCTGAGCGGGCGGCCGTCCCTGTGCTTTTGGGACGTTAAACTTGGCTTCTAAATTAACCTCCATTGAGGAGTTGCTCGTTCGGGTGGTGGGGTCGGGGTCTCCGTGACAAGTCCCTATGACTTAGTGAGACTCGACTCCACCAGTCGTACTAGGAACAACTGAACAAAATTTATATAAAAAAATTTCGGTACTCCCGAGCCATCGATACCGATGCTCGGGGGGATCCCTGAGACCAGCTCTGGGGCCCGTTGAGACCAAGCTCAGGGGCCCCCCTGAGACCAAACTCGGAGGACCCCTGAGACCAAGATTGAAAGGCCCGTGAGACCAACCTTGGGGCCCCCTGAGACCAAGCTCGGAAGGCCCGTGAGACCAAGCTCGGGGCCCTGAGACAAAACTTGGGGCCCTGATGCCAAGCTTTGGGACCCCTGAGACCAAGATCGGGGCCCCTGAGAGCAAGCTTGGGGGCCTGAGACCAAGCTCGGGAGTCCCCTGGGACCAAACTCGGAGGGCCCAGTGACACTAAGCTCGGGGTCCCCCTGAGACCAAGATAGAAAGGCACGTGAGACTTAAGCTCGGGGGGCCCCTTAGACCAAGCTCAGGGGCCCCTGAGACCGAGCTCAGGGGACCCCCCCGAGATCAATGTTCGGTACTCTGGAGCCCTCGATACCGATGATCGGGGGCCCCTGAGACCAAGTTCGGAAGGCCCGTGAGAACAAGCTCGGGGGCCCCTGAGACCAAGCTCGGGGGCCCTGAGACAAAACTAGGAGGTCCCCTGAGACCAAGATCGAAAGGCCCGTGAGATTAAGCTCGGGGCCCTGAGACCATGCTCGGGGGCCCCCTGAAACCGAGCTCAGGGGCCCCCGAGATCAATGTTGGGTACTCTGGAGCCCTCGATACCGATGATCGGGGGCCCCCTGAGACCAAGCTCGGAAGGCCCGTGAGACCAAGCTCGGGGAGGTGAGACCAAGCTCGGGGGCCCCTGAGACCAAGTTCGGAGGTCCCTTGAGACCAAGCTCGGGGGCCTTCTGAGACCAAGCTCGGGGGCCCTCTGAGACCGAGCTCGGGGCCCCCAGAGACCAAGCTCAGGGGGACCCACGAGACCAATGCTCGTGTTTTCCAGTGCATAAAGTCAGCCCAAGGGTCCGCGGACCCTAGGGACCCCCCTTGGCTACGCCACTGAATACAGGGAACTTTGTCCAGCTGGGCCTCGTTCAGACTTCAAACTAATTGTTCAGTTTGGATTTTTGGGCGCTGGGCTCCTCTCACCCAGATTTCTGTTAAATACTAGAGCGCATAATTCTAACTGGTGGTATCACCCTGTGGGCTGAGCCTTATGCGACGTGAACTTTTCATTTTAACATGTTTTGGGGGATGGTATGACAGCAGAAGAGCTCGAGCGAATGAGGTCATCATAAGAATGGCGCGAACTTGGTTTATATTGATTAGATGTGTTTTTCTTCCTTTACTTGCATGAGCCCAATATGTTTTATCACGCTGACGTGAAAAGGTAAAAGCCACGATTATATAGACCTTTGACAAATATACTGAAGATGAGTTTAAGCCTGCGTGGAAACTTGTTCGGCGGGTAGAAGGGACAGTGAAAATGACACCAGCGTGTTCACTGCAGTTCCAGGTCCAGAAACTCTCAACCCTCAGAGCGGAATCAAGATTGAAGAGGCTTCATCTTGAGTGTAGGGGCTCCTATCCCTTAACCAGCGGTGAAAGGACCCCATGATAACAATAACTAAAAAGAGCACCTAGCGTTCGCATCAATATAACATATTAAATCCATCGCGTTTGGTTCATGATCCGCAATCACTGAATAAAAAAGTAACCTGCACTCTCCGGCCCAAAATAGAATATTTCCTCTCTTCTGTTGAAAGAACTCCCATGTTCAATCCCGTAAAAACCACAAACACTATAAACTTACTCACTCGGCCTGCTTTATCAATATCAACGTTCTGGTTATTCAAACCAATGACAGACACTCCAGACGAAAAACAAAGTCTTGTTGTTCTTAACACTGAAAGATCAACGGAAGCGCCTAAGTAAACCGAAGCTTCACCGTATCTCTTCGCCAATTAACAATCCAGAAGCTACACGCACGATCCACAAACGTGGCAGCGTCGATCCGGTCTAACGCGTCCGAAATTGGCCGGGAGCACCCAGTTCAGTCAGCACCAGTTCAGCTACAGTGACGGGGGAAAGATCGCACCCTGTGCCAGCCCGGGTCCGCCTCACGCCGATCGTGCGCCCGGGAGACCGCGCTGCGAACATTCGTCGGAGAGCAGGCGGCCCGGCCACATCGAAACCGACGACCGACGGCAGGATGTGGGCGCGAGTGCTGACCGGTTAGTGACTACAGAAACAGTGCACGCGCCAGCTTTTGGAAGAGCTGAACGAAAAGATCCATAGATGGTCGAAGGCTGTGTGGTTTTACAAAAAAAGTAAACACTCTGTTCTTGAGTATTCTTGCTGAGTGGAACCATTTGTACGAAATGGAAGCAGTTCAAAAGGAAACCCCCGACACGAGTGTCAATTAAATAATCAATCAATAAAAGCGTGATGTCCTTAAATTAAAGCGATCTCATCACCACCGTCACAGAAAGTGACTCACAATTCCAGTGGACAACGTATCCGGTAAACTCCAGCAGTAACTACTGAGTCAGGTGTGCCTGAACAGTGCCGCGCCGCCACTCAACACCGCCCGGCGTGACTCGGACCGGACGGGCGTCACGGGAACCCGACTGCAGCAGAAACCGGAGACCGACCTCTCACCACCCCCGCCCAGCCATGGTTGGTAAGCTGCCCATTATGAAAGCACGGACACCGCCTCCGCCGCGAACGGAGGCCAGTGGAGGGCAGCCGCCGCCGCCACAGTCACAGATAAACCTCCGGCGCCGCCGGTGAAGCCCAAGCCGGAGCACAAGATACGGTGGCATTCAGCTGGAGAGGCTAAAACCAATCTGGCCAGACGAGCCAGCAGCGTCATACACCGAGGCACGCCGAAGGACACTGCGACAGTGGTTACCGCGGTGGCGGTGCGGACCACTGACGGCGTTGTAACATCGTCACCACCTGCTGAAGCAGCTTCTGCGGCATCGCAGACGCCAGCTCAGGGGCCCAGCGTGCGGCCGAGGGCTGACACATCCCCCAGCTCGGTACTGATGGGCCGGAGGCGGCAGCAGCAGGCGGTGAGTCCGGAGACAGCTGACGTGTTACGTCGGCCGGTGGAGCCGCCGCCGCCTCCTCCAACGTCATCAGACAGGCTGTCACCCGCCGCGTGTCTCACCACTCCCCCGCTACCACCGAGCACAAGAACAGGCGAAAAGGGCGCGTCCTGCAACGTTACCAGACCACCCGGCGCGCCAGAATCTGGCGCCACCAGAAAACGCGCCAGACGTTCCCGCCACTCCTTCATCAGCGCGCCGACGGTGCAGTCGGCCCGAGCCTGTGTATGACACCGTTTCTGAGACGCCGCCAACGACAGCGCACCGGCTGCGTCACCGTCGCCGCTGCACCGTCTGCCGCGCCACAGACGCCGCCGCCGCCGCCGAGCAGTGGCGCGCCATCCGCGCCGAACTCGCCGCGGCACACCACCACTGTCGCAGCTGCGATGCTGGCTCCGCCGAACATAAAAGCGGCAATCCAGGATGTAATCCAGCTAGCATGAAGGCAAACGCAACTTCGGCACTGGGTTCTTCCACAGGAGCAACATCAAAGACAAGCCCCAGCGCGGCCAGTGAGGAAACCACGCCGGATTCAATCGACCTGGAGGGGCCGGGGCCGTCGGCACGTGCTCTTCACGCGGGCTACTCCTGGTTACCGTGCGGTCTGCCCGAGGGCGCGGTCAGCGAGTACATGCGACAGCTTCCCGAGGAGCAGCGACCTCTGCTGCGATCGCCGGGACAGCGCGAAAGGACCCGAAGACTGCTGCGGCAGATGCCGGCTCACGACCTCGCCGCCGCCTGCTGCCGACATCTCAGCGAAGACCAGGTGGTCGTGTTTGAGCAGTTCGCCAACGCCAGGAGGCAGCTGGCTTTGGACGTGGGTGGGGCCGAGCGCCTGACGGCAAACACCACCTGCAAACAGTGCGGCTTGAAACTGGCCGCGGGCCAGATCGTGGTGACGACGCGACGGTTCCCGCGGTGGGCCTGGCACCCGGCCTGTTTCGCCTGTGCAGAGTGTGGCGAGACTCTGGCCGATCTGGTGTTCGGCGAGCTGGCGGGACGGCCGCTGTGTCTGCGCCATCACGCCGAGAAGCTACAGCCTCGCTGCGCCGCCTGCGACGAGCTGGTCTGGCAGGGGGAGTTCGTGCGCGCCCTCGGGCTGAGCTGGCACCGAGACCACCTCGTCTGCGAGCGATGCGAACTGCCTCTGTCCGGCCGACAGTTTGCCCTGCGGCAGGGATCTCCTCTCTGTCTGAGCTGCTACAGCGTAGCTGGCGCCCCGTCCTGCCGCGCGTGCAAGCTCCCCATCCCGCTGGGAGTGAAGGAGCTGGCGTATGGCGGTCACCACTGGCACGCCATCTGTTTCAGGTGTCGTATGTGCAACGCTCCGCTGGAGGGCAGGCCGTTCGCGCTGAGGACCGACGGGCAGATCCTTTGCGCTGGATGCCGCGGTGACGGCGGCGAGGCCAAATGTGCGCAGTGTGCGCGCGACATCCCGGCAGGCACCCCGCAGATGGTCTACAAAGGTCACCAGTGGCACCAGACGTGTTTCACCTGTTGCGTGTGTCGCACCACGCTCGGGGCGCGCACGTTCCTGCCCCAGGACGGCCGGCTCTACTGTCCGCGCTGCTACGAGGAGACTTTCGCCGCCCGGTGTCACCGATGTCGTGGCACCATCACCAGTCTGGGAGTGACATATCAGGGGGAGACGTGGCACAGGGAGTGCTTCACCTGCGCCGAGTGTGACGCGCCGCTGGCCGGTCACAAGTTCAGGAGCCGAGAGCACCGGCCCTTCTGCGGCGACTGCTATACCAAGCTGTTCGCGATCAGGTGCGATAAATGCCGCGAGCCGATAGTGAGGGAGACCGGCACCAAGTACAGCGTGTTCCAGGGTCGATCCTGGCACAACGGCTGCTTCACGTGCACCACCTGCGGGACCTCGCTGGTGGGCAAGGGCTTCATCGATGCTGATGGTGAGCTGCTGTGTGCTAAAACAGATTGTGCGCGCCGCCGCCTCGCCGCCGATGACACCTAGCGGGTAGTTTTAGAAGTTAAGGTGCGTGTGCCAGCCACGCGGTGCAGGGATTTATTGTGATTAAGTGATGTATGCGCTGAGGAGGTATAAGATGGAGGATTGCGAACCTTCTGGTCTTGTGGGACCGATGTTCGCTCCATAACAGCTTTGTCTTTGATAATGTGTGCCATGAAGCAATACAATTATGTTGATGCCTAAGTACCATTTGGAATGCTAATTTAGAAAACAGCTAAAACTTCATATATTCCGTCTATAATTATAAGAGACAGGGAGCTGGAAGCAACCAATGTCGAGTGAGTAGGTTCTTTTTATTTCCCGAACTCGCTGAAGGCGTAAATATGAGGTCGAAAAAGCGCATAACCACATCAACATCAATTAGACTCGTTCTCTCTCCACAATAATACTGTGTATATGACGTGTTTCCAAGTTAGGTACAAATTGAGAAACCTTAATGTTTTTAAGCTATTAAATAATATCATTTGGACCTATTAACGTGTGAAGCCCAACTGGCAGCACGCCTCTTGCATCAATACAAGGGTGTTGGACTTAATGCGCAGCATGGGGCGACTTCCCAGAGAATAAGAACCAGATTAAGCACGTGAATGACAGAGACGACTGACCCACACATCTTCCATGGTTGTGTGGTTTAGGGTTTTAGGGTGTTTCAGCGTCACATGGCAAGAGAGAGAGAGAGAGAGAGAGAGAGAGAGAGAGAGAGAGAGAGAGAGAGAGAGAGAGAGAGAGAGAGAGAGAGAGAGAGAGAGAAGAAGAGACAGAGACAGAGACAGAGACAGAACAGACAGAGAAGAACCAAACAAGCAAACAGAGAAAAAACAGAACAGAAAAGACAGAGACAGAGACAGAGACAGAGACAGAGACAGAGACAGAGACAGAGACAGAGAGAGAGAGAGAGAGAGAGAGAGAGAGAGAGAGAGAGAGAGCTTAAGTTACGGCATTCTTGCGCCCCTCATACGATGATAAGGACCATCATCCAGTTGAGAATAGCAAAGCAAGATAATTTAGATTAGAACCAATTTAGGACGTACCAGCGTTTTCATCGGCGTTATGACCGTGTAACAATTAATAGCTGTTGAAGGAAAAGATGTACCTGCCGCCTTCGAATTATCCGAATTTGGGAGGACACAATGCTGCCTGCAGTGATTCCCCACTGGAGTGAAACTGAAGGGCCTCCTACCTCTACAACGCCATCTATATGGGGAGTCTTAAACTAAAGATTTCACGCAACCCCGCACCGTACTCGGGGAGGACATAAACCAAAACCGAAGACGGTCACAAGCTCCTCTTTCTTCTCGTTCTGTCACTGAGGCTATCATAATTTTGATGAATTTTTGATGAAGTATGCAGATAATCTTTGCCTGAAATTCCAGCCAACAAATCATAAGTCATGCATTCTTGGCTAATCATGTGTCGATAATTATGTTCCTGCCATCACCAGTCAGGTCACACTCGATCAAGGCGGGGGTAAAAGGCGTGAAAATATCCGATAGAACGAATGCCAAAGTCGATCTGCTCCCCAAAATCCCCTCCCAACCAAGTGAGAGTTGGCGACGCCGTATAACCTTGGCAGTTGGCGTGTCGTTAAACCCCAACAATTATTATTAGAGCAAACGGTAGGGTTCGATCATATTTCAAAAAATCAATATTTCTAGAGTCTTTTACTTAGAGCCTTCCATTTTCATTGGCTACCTTGACCATACAGAGTCGGGCCCCACGTTCTATCCGGAATTACACTGATGCCCGCCAATCAATATTGGTGCGTTTGGAACTGCAGCACCATTGTTTGCGTGCAGAACTGCAAGACCATTCATCGCCTCCCCTATGAAAGAAGGCTGGGGACAATCGTTATTTTTACCTTACCTGCCACCGGTCACTGGACCAGAGCCAGCAAAAGGGAATGTGTTCTCTCAAAACATAATATTTTCTCCAGTTTTAACCAATTTTGGTTACCCCCCTCCTCCCCACACACACACACACACATTGTTCCATTTGAAAGTTTCAGCGTGCTACCTCCCGGGAGAATTTGTTTTATCGTATTTGTTGTATGTATGATTTATGTGTGACTTACTCTGTATGCATGATTTTTCTGTCTTTTATCCCAAGTTTTTATCTTATCTTAAGTGTTGCCTTCTTAATGACGACGAAACAGAAAAGTCACCCCATGTTTTTAGCTCGTGGGATTGTTTCAAACGAACGAACTGAACGAGAACAGACGATAATGATGTGGTCTAAAATCGCTCCTCCCAAACGCGTCACCGTTTTGATGCAGTTGCAGCCGCTCCGTCCGCCTAACACGCCTCCATTATCATCATTTTCCGAGCGTTCTACATACCTTGACAGCCGCCTCCGATCCGAGTTCGTGAAAGTCCTTGTACTTCATCACCTCGGCCATGATGAAGCCCTTCTCGAAGTCGGTGTGGATCCGGCCCGCTGCCTGCGGCGCCTTGGTGCCGGTCTGTTCGACAGAAGCAAGAGGGCGAGTTGGCCACTGTGACGTCACTGGCAAGACTGTGGGAGGGTTAATGGAGTCCATGGCGAAATTATCAAGAAATGTTCGATCGATAATGGAAATCGCAATAAAACGCAGTTGGAGGAGCATCATTGTTACATACAAGAGGAAACCATGAAAGCATTAAATATCGAACAAACGGGAGACCACAATGTTCAGGACAAAAATCCTACTCGTAAGTATAACAGGGACCAAAGATCGATAAATGGTTCTAAGCTGATATGCAGTTTTGCACGGTTGCTATCAGATCTGGCACCAATTCACTTAAAACATATTGTCCGGCATCATAATTCAAGGGTATATCAGTTAAAAGGGCCTACCAGGTAAAGAGAAACCGACAGGATAGTAGCCATGATATGGAACAAACTCAAATCGACTTTGGCTGAAGCTTTAGGTTACCAAAGCCACCACCAACATCGATATACCACAACTATTGCCCAGCGGGCGGTTAGCGCTCGCGAGATTTCTCTCCCTGCAATGGATACAATTTCACTAAAGAGCGACCCAATGCTAATTGAACCCCTACGCTAATTGGGGTTATAATTAAATGCTAATAAACCCCAACGATAATTGAAGGGAACGCGGCACATTGGTGCTATTTCAGACTGCAGTGGCCTTAGTGACATTTATTATTAGACATAATGAATTCGGCCTTATCGGCCTTATTTCTGCCAAAAAATGTTTTAAAACCCAATATTAGTGTCTTCTTTAATTTCCCTTTTCTAAAGGTAAAAGGCCTAAGTACATATCAGCGTGTCGCCATATTCTGGTAGTGTTTTGTGCTGGTAATGATTGCACCTCTTTTAGTTGCGCCAAGAATGAACACCATACAAATGAAATGTTTTTGGCTAAAAGGCTATTATTAGGACCCGAAGAGATACTTATTTCTGTTATTCTTCTTGATATATTAAAACAAGTCTCACGTTTCGAAGTCATCATTGCAGAAAGTACTACGCATTTATAGCCGTCAATATCAAAGTCACGTTTAGCACGTAGGTTTATAAGAGGTCTAATCGAGCAACAAGGTTAGTAGAACATTTAGAGAGAAGGCTGCAGTTTTGGTGACGAAAGTTTCAGCATGTAAGTTCGCCGGGGCGAACGAATCGAAAAGATTTGTTCGCACAGCGAAACTTGAGCAATACGTAACGTTCCCAAGGTCACCTCATAGCACGTGACCATCCGGGAGAACGGGGTCGATAGGGGTGAATCTTTCCTTTTCTTCTCCGCGAACGGTAAGTCTTGGAACATATGAAACATCGATTAAGCATTTTCTCCGTATGCTCTATCATATGGCTAACTCAGTTCAAATCCCAGCATTAAGGTGTTACTTGCCCTTTAAAGGTTCATTCATCTGTCAATAGGTATTGCACCAGAATGAAACTGCACTCATGGGAAGTGAAATCAATTAAAACACCGGCATTACAATTTAGGCCAGAGCTGTAACCCTATATACAAGGGATGTGCGTTTCCCAGAGACCGTGCAACACTCCAAACAATGATTTTGAGATGTTTCAACGCTGGAAATCCTTGGAAATCCAAAATATTCTCAGCAGGAATAAGCTCCTAGACTTCAGAAGGGACAGCGAGTCCCAGTCACCTTTGTTTAAAGTATGCAATCAAAGTCCCGCCCGTGGAGAGCCCAATCTGCTAATCCCCGCACGACAGGTGTCCTCCTACAAAACCAAATCGACAAGTCAACTGGCCAACCCAAAGAGTGTCTTCTGGCTAGCAGCAGAGTAAGCCGTTTGCCTTCAGATCCCACCTGAGCACAGCATGGCCCCACAGCACAGTTGCAGGTTTTCCAGCTCCCGCCCGCGAGTCCCCACTCGGAGTGTAACTATAATTACACACGGGACGACCACAAACCACCGAGCCCAGTGTTCGTACAAACCGCTGAGCGTTCATTATGGAATTAGAGTCTGTGACGCCAAACACGCACATTAGAAACGCGGTGGGCCACGCACACTGGCGTCGGTGACATCACAGAGTGTTCACGCCGGGCCCAGGTGGGTTTGGGGTTGCGTTTTCGTCGTTCAAGCCATCCAGCGTTTATGTAACAACTGGTGAAAATGGGCGTGTACCCAGATTGTTCATGAGCAATACAGTCTAGAGTCTAGATGACACACAATTCGGACAGCTGAGCCTGACCTGGAAAAATATTGTGCTCGACACAATCTAAGCGCAATCGCCAAGCTTCCAATTTCAGAGCCTCACAACTCCGCCGTTTGATACACCTCTCCAGTACCCGCCGCGTCCCCGCCGCCGACCCCGGGAGGCGCGGCAGCCCCGCCGTTCCGTCCCCTCGCCCCATAGACCGGCGGGCACTAAATCAGCTGGTGGTGGCGCCACAGTGGAGGCGTCTCCTCGGGGCTGGCCCTGTTCCCACGGCGGCGGCCCCCTTAGATCGCCCCCACCCCCGCCGCTCTATTTACTAAACACCTGTATTAATCAGTGCCCAGACGGTGAGGCGGGTGCGTGCGCGTGCAAACGCCTCTAACCGGCGGCCGTCCGGCGCTTGTATGCATTCCGGGAGGCGCCAGCCCCACCCCCTCCCCCACTTCAAACGGACGCCGCCGACAGTCACGTGGTTCTGCGCAAAAGTACAGGTGTAGCGTCACGTGACTGTTCGGTAAGTAATTAACACCCTTCCATTCGTTGTGCACAATGACGAGAGAAGGTTGATTTTATGAGGACGGATTGCGGCGGAGGGATCTGTAACTGCAAAAGACGACCACAAAGGCCGAGCTCTGGCAACTTCGACCCAGTGTATCGTGTTTGTGGTTTTAGAGTGATGATGAATAATACGGAACTATGCAATGATGAAAATCTACGGAACTCACTATACGGAACTATGCGATGATGAAAATCTACGGAACTCACTGATCGCTAATGAGTTCCGTAGAGATACATGTGAACGAGAACATTGGTGTAGGTGTACAATATGAGAAGACTTGGAGCTCAAGTACCATTGGTTTTCATCTACAGGACCTAGAAAATTACCACGGAAAATATTCACGAACTCACCCATCGAAAGCACGGTATCGAATGACAAACAGTAACATGAGCAACATCGCAATAGGAAAATGTTCGAAGATAAGGCGAATTTTATGGTGTACCCACATTACCTCTCTTGCTGTTAAAATTACAAGCCGGAATGCAGGAAGTGCAAGAAAGCCGCCTTGTCTTTAAGTCTGCACGAGGCAGCGAACACTAGCAGCGGTCGCCGCGCTCTCCCCTCTCTTTTCCACAACTACCAAGAAGGGCAGTGAGAGGTGTTCCAGCCCGCGTGCGACTTACACAGGTGTACGGAGATCGGTTTATACCCACATTTTTTACTTAACTGGTCTGATTTAGAACTGATTGGAAGGGTAACGCAGACAAGGTGCCTCACATCGGTTTACTTCCGACAATACTCAAAGTACGCCGCTTCACGTATCCACTAAATAATTTACTTTACGTGTGATATTCTCGCGTCCTTGAATTCGATGGTCTTTCCATTTTCGGGGGCATTGCAACCAGCTGTCAGAGAAGCCAGTCTCACGAACTTTTCCTCCCAGATGCTCAAGTATGAGTCTGTACCATAGACAAACGCTGACTAGGTGCCCAAATTCATGATTTATTTTGAAGGCCGTAGTTCTTCATCGTCATGCAATTTCAGTCCCCTTGACAGTCCGCACGCCTGTCGCAAAATTATTGGTCGCGGTAGAGATTTCGAATTCACACGGTTCAAATCTGTCTTATTTCATAGTCTGTGCTTAATATCGTATACTGCGTGCAGTGCGTTCGACATTCCGCTATTGAATCGCAATCACTGAGATATATTTGGGCCACTGTCACATCCCATTAAACAAATACCACAGTGCGACCTTTGGGCCCTAGATGTTATTACGAATCGATCTATCGGATTATCTAGGTAGTCCAATCAGCCGGCCAATTTTCCGGCTCACTTTCAGCCACATACCCCCGGGCGTACAATCGGGAACAGGGAGGTAATGGAGGACGGCCGGCTTTCGCTGGCGATTCGAGTAAGTAAAGAGCAGATCTGACGAAATCAGGACTATCACACGCCGAGCTTATTCAGGCTTTCAATGTAGATTAAATGCTAATTTTTCTTCTAGTGAAGAAATCAGATGTTATCCGATTCCAGCCCTCGTTTTCAAATCCGATACGTTATCTAGCAGTATGTTGTGGGAATGACCTAAGACCCTATAAAGACGATAAAGCAGAAAACAGTAAATACGCTAAAAGACTTAAAACCCATCTGTCGGCAAAAAGACCAAACAAGCTTAAATATAAAATCGTAAGACGATGGCAGCCAGAAAAAGCCCAGTCCAGAAACTAAAACGTCTAAACTCTAAAAAGCCCAAAAAGGCACTCCTCGCCTGACGACGGTCAAAGACTGAAACGTTGCGTTTACCGCATCCCACGCCTTTTTTCTTTATCTTTACTTTGTCTATGCATTTTTGGGGATTTTTAGGGTTAAGACGTTTTAGTTTCTGGACTAGGGCTTTTTGGCTGCCATCGTCTTATGATTTCATGTTTCAGCTTTTTTTGGCTTTTTTTGCCGACATGTGGGTTTTAAGTCTTTAGCGCTTTTACTGTCTTGTTTTATCGTCTTTATAGGATCCTAGGTCATTCCCACAACACTTTGCGGTTTATGGCACCCTATCTACAGCAGGCCTTCCGAGAGCTTATTATCTTGCTGTGTACCAGTTTAGTCCGGACAAATATAAACAAAAGGCCACCAAGAATATCTCTGTTTAAGGAAGGACCTTTGCTTGCTGGTCTTAAAATATCCATGAATCACGATTTCGCAACCATTTCCAAAGATTTGGAAACATTTATCAACACGCGATGAGGGAAGCTACCTATCCTCTCAGATAAGACGTGCAAATTTCTGTCATAACCACTAGCGGCAAAGAGCAGATATCGACGTCGAATAAGTCATTCAAGGCAGAAACTTGCACAACCAGCATGACTTTCGCGCTACACAACAAAGAGCCTTCTGACAAACCAGGACACTGATAGCACGTGACCCACCCTAAAGCCTCGCCCAGCTGCCGAATCCCTTTCTCCTGCCTCATTAGCGCATCGCATCGCGTCACTGCCTCAGACGGGCACAATTTTACAGCAGACAGCGGCGAACAACACTCGGAATCGCTTCCAGGGCACGCGACATGCGTCCAAATAGCTCCGGCTCCCCAAATTGGCCGGCCCACTGCCGCCCCCTTTACCCCGGCCCACGGTTCTTATGCTAATCCCGCAGTTACCGACCGGTCGCGCGATTTAAATTCATTAAGCCTTTGTCGGCGTGGAGCGGAGCGGCGTTTAGAATGCGCGCGGCGCGCCGCAGGAACGGGGTTCGGAGCGCGCGACACGCACGGCTCGGACGGGGTGACAAGGCATCGGCGACACCCGCCGCTGCGCCAATAATCGGGGCGATCTGAGCGGCTCACTGGTGACGACGTCAGTGGAAGGCAGTGATTCTCCAAAAACAGGTACATTATATCTGCTGGTCGTCAGTATATGCGTTGGTTCCCCCACCTATTATTTGTTGTAATGGGTATGCACAAGTCATCAAGATACCCCAACAATAATAACGCATCTACATCTACCATGTACTGACCAAAGTACTTTCCCTGATTATTACGTCAATTCGCCTTTGTTGGCGTTAACTCTCTTCGATCGCAGACGACCCCATGGCATAAAGGCTTGCGTATTGTTCATACATGTCATCATGTTGGTTTGCCGGTCCACGAGCGTTGACCACATAATGACAACAGGGTCACTGAAGTTGTTGCTACTGACGGCTGGCGAGCATTGGTCAAAGTTAAAGATTTCAAAAGTTCCAAAACATAGATATCGCTGCAAACGCATCCGTGGCATGGCAGCGCTTCCAATTTTTTTTTCAATGTCTATGTGACATAAAACCAACCAACAGGGCCGCACCCGGAGTTGATAGTTATACGGAGCGCTGTTGTCTAGGAAATTTATAGTGTGAAAAACAGTAACAGTGATAGTCGGATTTGAACTAAGATTGATAGAGCATGTCGGGAAACTACATGCTCGATATTTTATTTGTGCCAGAGCTTATCTTAAGGCATCATGACCGACCACGTCCTCCCCGTATGCTGACACGGCGACCTGAGGCAATTGACGTCATGCTCAAGCCCCGCTGCGCGTGCTCCGCGGACAAAATTTCCTTGCTTGGACATCCTTAAAGCCCACCTGCTAAACATGATGCTGATTCTCTCGATTATAAATGCTTATAACTTGTTTTCTTGACTCGTTTGAAACTTGAAATGTATTAATATTCCAAGAAATAGAAGAAATTGATGTCACTTTGGTTCCTAAGGGTAACCTCTTTTAGCTAAAAACGAGCCATGTGTATTCGCATTCATTGTTGGCGTAAATGAAACAGGTTCACTCTGTAACGAAGCATTACTAGCTCATACGCCTATTTGACGTCAGTCCAAGTTTGATATTTCATATTGTTATTAGTCATTTTTGGGAAGAAATAAGGTAAAATACACTATTTTAAAGAGAGATTACCCTTAAAACTCCCGGAGCCTGAAATTACACCAGGCTGCCACATTCCCTTCAATTTGTTTTACCTGCAGCAATAGTGGTTTTGCAACTATTTTTAAAGCATCTGAGTATGTATTTACATATTTTACTGTACTGTACAACTGTATTTTACGAAAATCATCTGGGCAGTCCTACCTCTTTAACATGTCTCTACCACCCCCACCCCCATCGCCGCGGTACACGCACTGGCGGATCTAAACGGATGATCGAGGGGAGGGGGCAAGAGGGCCGAAAATAGTGAAAAACGTGGTTTTATTTAAAGAAAGTTGGAGAAGATTAGAGGGTTTCGGAGTGGACGCACATTCCTCTTGTACCCGCTGGATCCCCCAGAGGGCAGGTTCTCTCACCTGGATGGTCCACGCTTTGACCTCGTCAGGTCCACTGGTGAAGAAGTACTGCAGCTGCAGCGCCTTGTACCCCGCCACGATGATCTTCTCCAGTTGACTGCAACGGAGAGGAGGCAGAAGCTGTCAGAAGTTCTGCCGCTGAGGTGGCTGGTGCTCGGCACGAAACAGTACAGACGTTTGAATGATAGTGACGAGGATTTGAGGTGGGTTTGACGAAGATTGAGGTGAAACATCGCCTATAGAGACACGTGTAAAACATGGAAAACTGCCACGCATTAAAATAAATGTGTCACATTCAAAATGAGTTTTTTTAACTTAGATGGTAGTTTAATAGTGCATGTCGAGAAACCACTACACAACATTCAGGTCGTTTCACGAGAAAGGAAAAAATATTTTCCAGGCGGACAACAAAGTTGTGCGACAAAAAACATCCGATAGGACTTCCAAATCTAATATATATATAATGCTTATTCCACGCCGGCGATACTCCCCATACTTCGCTAGGACAGAGTTACGCGGATAGGCACTCTGGGGACCTTGGAAGTTCTTTTACCATGACAGATGCAAACAAACAGGGAAAAACAGATTCGCAGTCCACCGTTGACTTGATGGTTTATTGAGCAGTCTTGACTACGAAGGCATTAAAAAATGTACGTCGTACTGACCACGTCTTCGTGAACTACTAGTACGACGTTGACCAGCGGCAGATCTAGGCAAAACGTCTGGCGCGTGGGGGGGGAAGGCAGCCAGGGCAAAATCCTTAATATATTTTTTAATCGGCCAAGATCGGCTAAAACTAGAAAAAATTTGACCACTTTAGGGGACCATGTCCCACTAAAGTGTTCCCCTCGATCCACCCCTGACGTTGACCTGTGACCTTTGGCCTTAAACTTGTCTCCATGTGAGGTGCCCTTGATATATAATCCCGAATAATGGCATTATGACGTCCCCACTTGTCTACAATGTAAGTGGACTGGTGTGACCGCGTGTTGTGGCGATCTCAAAATATAGACCTAACTATGAAGGCCTAGTAAAAATTACAGACCGGTAATCAATTTTTCACCGATCGACGAGCTCATGTATGTGTATCTGTAACGCATTTGAGTATCGTATGTATCTGAGTAACGTTTTATGCTGCCAGTAGTTCTCCGACTAACTCGGAAAGCAGGCGGGGGGGACCTTTACGACCTTTACGGGGGGACCTCCCTCCACTGCGCGTGTTTACGCCCGAGCAGCGATCCCTCGCTAGTCGAGACTGTTCAGCTATCGTTTAACCGACCTATACCGTTCTTCAACGGCAATACAGCGAACTTAGCAGCAAATTACCTCTTAAAAACTATTTAATACTGCTACTGTTTCTGATTGATCACACAAGTTCGCAGAGATTAAAAAAGCGACGCACACACCTATTGACATATAGTTGTAGCAGAATATTCTACCTCATCTGACATAGAGCTCAATACCTACTCGTCCTCCGGAGCTCCAGGAATGGGGACGGTAATGGGTATGCTCTGCTTCTTTTGCACCCTCCAGGTGCCCTTTTGCCTTCCCCATGTTCTATAGGGTTTGCAGCAGGGCTGATTCTGTCTCAGACGTTTGAAAAACCACTTTAAGGATGGAAGTGTTTGTAATAAACTATAAAGATAATGACTTAAAGCCGCAGGGTGATATCTAGCTCAGATGGATACAGACTCGGCACTTCATGAAAAAGACGGTTGGCACGACTAGGGAACGGTAAAAAAACTGCAGATGACACTGAACTGGCAACTGGCTCTGAACCGTTTCAGACACCATCAGAATCCAATGGGACGGGAGGCGGGACGTTGGGAATCAATTGCAGACGTGCTCCGGCATCTTTTCCCTCCTTCTCGAGTTTTGTTTGTTTATTTGTTTGTTTATTGAGCATAATCAGCAACAGGCATGCACCCAATCATAGCTGAAGTCGAGGTCAACATCGGATGAATGTATGTACATGAGAGACGTTGAGATAATAAGACTGTAAAATTGTACGGGTTAAAAATTTAAAATAAACAGGGAAAACACTGCACTTCACATCACGGAAACAAATAAATCTACCGCTCTTTAAACATTTAAAGTGGATGGCTTCGCATATGTTTCTTGACACTGGATTTAAAAGCTGTTAATGTTGAATTGAAAAGGTCGGCTTCCGGATGTCGCGTAACATGACTTCTAAAACACAGCAACGCCCGAGAAAACAAACCACGCCTTATTGTTTCCACGCGTGGCACCGGAACATGGAGCAATTGCTCTCTCATAGACCTGGTTCGCCGCTTAGGTACATGTAAGGGGAACGCCTCGAGCAGTGGGGCGGAGTCAATTTTCCCGGAAATAACTTTAAAA
Organism: Lepas anatifera; assembly: GCA_034440635.1. NCBI lineage: Eukaryota > Metazoa > Arthropoda > Thecostraca > Lepadidae > Lepas > Lepas anatifera. The sequence continues at coordinate 418,718 of JAOTON010001566.1, read as the reverse complement.
ACAAAGTATACATCATACTGGAGCCTCCTCTCGGACACACATTTTGAGGGGGATGTGTGGGACAAAATGTGTGGGGTTTCTTTTAAGGGAACCCCAAACATTTTGAACATTCTCAAAAACCCTGCCTTTCCATGGCGCATCTCCAGACCTCGAAACAATCTTTGGTCAGTGTTGAAAATTTCGGCGTTGGAATGTTCGGGAAATTTCGGTACACTAACCCCTTCAGTGGGGACAACCGGAATTTCATATATATATTTATATATATATATATATATATATATATATATATATATATATATATATATATATATATATATATATAATACGCAAAACAATTCGGATGCAAAGCTCCGTCCTCAAATACATATTCATTATGCAAGCAATTGACACATAATCATATAAAAATACGATACAATATAACACTGTTCGCAAGTCAGAAGGCCGCACGATTCCGAACAGTATGTTCGGCCCTCTGTTCGGAAGGTTAGAGCCATGAAGTTTCCAAGTCCATACCCCTTCCCCCCTCCCCACCCACTTCGAACAAACCAAAACTTTAAGAATTGACTGAAGAATCTCACCGGTAATATAGTTAACTTATTAGCTTTCTGAAATATGCAAGACCATTCGGAAGAAAATCTCTTTCATCAGTTAATATCGATTATGCAAGCAATTCACACATAATCCTACAAAAACACGATACAATATCACAGGTCACATGTTAAAATGTCGCATCTTTCGAACAGAAGGTACAACCTTCTGTTCGAAAGATGCCATCTTCGGACATGTAAACATTGCGATGTTATGGTGTTTTTGTATGATGTGTGAATTTTTCGCATAACTAATATCTAACTAACTATTGAGCTTTCCACCCGAAGCTTCTTGCATATTACAGAAAAATACAATATATCAAATAAACTTTATTATCCGTGTGATTCTTCAGCGGATTTTTAGAGTTTGGTTCGTTCGAGGTGTTTTTTATCGACCCCCAACATTTATAAATGGATTTTCTCATAGTGAGAGGAGCAAATTTGGAGTGATACTTTTTATTTTCGAAAAAAACAGTGATCTTAAGGGACATGACTACCCTTATAAGGAATCCATGGGCTGGTTGTTAACTTTTTGTTATGTTAATGGTAAGAAGCACTATCAGCGGAGCTTCTCTGTCGAGCATAAAGAAAGAAAAATGAGATTCTGTCAGCTCCATAGCCGATTCCTTTTAATATTCTTTTGAGATTCGTCTTTTTGAAGATTAAACAATTCTGAACATATGTTTTAAGATAAGAAAATGTCCGGTAATTACTGTGCTTTTCAGCAATGATCAGTTTTAGGTTACCTAGATTTTGACTTTATAAGGTGAGCTACTTTTAGGACGCATATTGTCTTGCTTGTTCTACCATAGATAGATACATCTACATGTACATACATCTACATGTCATGCATGCATGTATCTTTTGACTTCGTCTGCCAGTGTACTTAATCTTTTGGCGATTGAACTGAACAAATCAAATACAATTCACTGTAATGTATCAAGAGCATACTAAAAAGAACCTAGTCTTGTTACGTTTCAGTCCTTCGTTTCCATATCAACGATTTCTAGGGCGATACATCTTTCCCAAATGGGTCGTTAAAGGCTTTTCCTTCTTCATTACCAATTTCGTCATTTCACGACCCCTTCAATCGGATTAAGTGGGAGGCGCACACACGGCGCTACCATTGTCACCCGGGCCGACCGGGGCGGTGCAGCAGGCACGAGCCACGCTGGGACAACAGTGTTGGGAGCCGCACCTCCCGCCCGCCCACTCCAGCCCACACGCCGACAAAAACGCCACCCCATCGCCAGCGCCTGTGATTCCAGCGCGCCAAATACAATGATCACGGCGATAGCACCCTACCCGACAGCCCCACCGGCCCACGATAGGGCCGCGATGGCGCACCGCCGGTGCCTGGAACTGCCGCGCCGCCGCGGTGGCCCGCCACAAACAGCCGACCAATTATAACGCTCGGTTTGATCGTGTAACCGGCCGGCTCGCTTCACTGCCGGCGGCCGCAGCTCCGGCGCGGGCTTTTTCTCGCGGCGCGGCGCGCCATTCCGGTCAGCTGGTGCGCCGCCGGCGCCGCAACCGCGCCGCATGCGCCACCGCCGCCGGCTAATTATGTTTTCGATCTCATGGTGCGGCCGGATAATGACATATCATGTAACGGCTACGGCTATCATTTCCGTCGATTTGGCCGCCGCCAAATGACATTCTTTTTCCCAGTGCGCAATGACAATGATTGAGCGCGCGGCCGACTGGTGCGCCGTAATTGGCGCAGCGGCGGCGAGCCGCGCCACAATGGCCGCGGCGCGCCAACACCGCGCTGGCGCGGATGTGCGATTGCGAGCTGGCGTTGGAACGAACTGTTTGTCCCTGCATTGTCGCACAAGCAATAGGATGGACACTGTTGTCGGTTTTCTCGCGTAGGAAGTCGAAGAAGAACTTGACCTCACTGACCTTATCGAATTACAAACCCAGCCCCTTCGACTTAATCGCACCCTGTTTGCACGTGCATCTGTCTTATGCATCGTCTTATGCTGCAACGTATCGTGCAGGGACATATTTGCCACCATCCTGTGTCAAGCGGGGTACGACCCGTTTTATGCATATGCACGCGGCGGATGTTTACCACGTCACCCGTGCATCGTTATTAATACAAGGATAATTTGTTAAAATAATGTAAGTGCTGGAGGCCAACGCCACTACTTCTACAGCTACCGTGCACGGCCATCGCCCCAGGCTATTGTCAACAACACCCTCTCAGTAGGGTTGCGAGGAGCCGACCACGCCTTCTCCAAGGGAATGACTGAGATTGGAACCCAGGACACTTCCCTCGGCAGGCGTGCTATTGCCAGCAGGGGCGTGGATTTCCGAAAATGACTGGGGGTGCCGGGATTTGAAACAATGTCAGTGGGTACCAAGAGATCATAGTAGTATCCCTGTTTACCACCCGCGAAGACAGTTTGAAATAGATAAAACAAATTCACACTCCCGCGAAGACTTTTTGAAATAGATATAACAAATGCATAGTCCTAAAAATGAAGAATAGCAAAATATGGAGATTCTAACATTTAGACGGCCTTTTATTGGTGGTGCCCGGGCATCCCCAAAGTTTTATAAATCCACAGCCCTGACTAACAGAGTCGCTGAATCACCCATGTCTAATATCATTCTGCGTCAGTGCTACCAAACTTACACGGAACTAACTCTCGCGTGTAATGTCTGGACATTGAGAGTGTTGAAACGATGCGACACACCATGGCAGCAACACACCGCAAGAACACAACTCTTGCAAAAACATTACAGTGCCGCCTCTGAGGTGTTAACAGTTATTGAGGTGTTTCGTTCCAGAGCCTGGCTGTGCCACCATGTCGAAACGCCGCCAAAACGCCGACGCAACACAGCCATCATCTCCAGCAGCTCACGGAAGTGCCAGATAACGGCTCGGACAACTCTGTGACAGTCAGACTCTCGATGTCCAGCGGAATCCCACCATACAGCAACACCATCCCAGACAACTTCATCCTGCCGCGATAGCCGTTCGACAGGTCGAGACACTCCCGTGACGCGTCCGTGACGACTCCGTGACGCCGTGGCGTCCGCGTCACGGTCCCGGCGACGGCCTGGGGCCGCGTGACGATTCCGTCCCGCCCGTCCCGCCAGCGAAGATCGTCGCCGCCAATTTTGTCATTATGGCCACATTAGGCATGATTTATCGGGCGGCTGGGCTTGCCATTAGTCTTGTTGAGCGCCCTGGGCTGGCGGAGGCGGCGACACGGTGCGGCCCCACGACTCGGCAGGATGTATAGTCGCAGACCGGGGGAACGACACTCGACGGCGCAGCTTTCAATCCTAATTTGATTTTTTACCATGGAGACGGGGCATGTTTCATTCTTACGATGCTACTACCCCGTCCCTCTCCCCCATCCTCCGTCGATCTACCTGGTCTAAATTTCAGCAAGATTCCCGGTCGGTAAAAATATGCCAACATATCTAAAGCTTGGGCCCTAATTTTCCACTCTAACTTTCACAAGCTCCAAATCTGTCTGGTTCACTTTCAGAAGCTTTCAGATATAGAATCAAAATCCATCTGCCCAGCTTCCTCTGATCCAGTGGGCCATTTCAGAGTGATCTATGCCAATACGCCAAATGGAAGAAGGCAGAGTGGCATAGGTCGCCGCAGTGTGAATTTCGTTAAATATTCGACCCATCTGCTTCATCGGAGGCGAACGATGGATTCGCTTGCGGTTTGTTCTGAGCTTTAAGAACACCATTCACATCGAAGGGTACTAAGGAGAACATGGGCTTCGTCCCATGAATAGTTCTTGGAAAAAATTATGTTTCTATGAAATATGACATATCCACAAACTGACTTTGGAAAAACTTAAAACGGTATTAGTGTTTTAACACCAACGCTGATGGAAAAGCTATTAATCATCGCAAATATAGCTGATTCTGCTCTTAATTGGGTTCATAGCTCAATCATGTTTTAAGAAAAATTAGGGAACCCCATCCATAATTTTACTTGAGTTCTCTAAAAGAAACCAGTATCTTATATCAAAACAGCAAATCAATCCGGCCATTCATACTTCTAGTTCCAAAGCCTGCCATTTTCAAGTATTGTGTGACATACTATTCCTGGACACACCCTCTCCCGTTCGAAACCAGTCACCAATACATTTGTGTACGAAAATCGGATATAACCGACAACTACGTCATTTTCATAAATACGAGAATCTGCGCAGGACAGAGTGAGAGTAAAAATCTGACATCCAAAGAAAATTGCGTGCCACGATTTGAAATAACCTCCTGTCCAGGAGTGATCGTAACAAGAGGCAACGCACCGCTAACAGCTTGGTATCGACACTACATCGACCCGGCACCCAACGCTAGAAATCTCTTCTCGACCCAGGGGAGGGGGCCCTGGATGGGTTAATGCTGACATGGCAATACAAGCCCTATGCAAAGCCTATGGGAGACTCAAAATCCAGGGGGAGTCCTGACCCCCAGCCTCCCCGAATCTCCCGACTGGGGCATTCCACGACAAATCAACAAGTCGATAACACCCTCAAGTCGCAGATTTCGGTGTATTTTTTGTCAGAGGGCTATTGATGGAGCTGATGACGATTTTCGTATTCATTTTCCTCCCTGACTTACGGTTTGAAAATTATAGCCTGAGGCATTTTGACCATACCCACTTGCATGTCTTTTTTAAATACGAAATTTTACCTGTATGCTTCTATAAATGCCATAAAATCATGATCTAGGTATCCTAAGTACGAATTACGGCTCATTAGAAATATAATTCAAAAAATTAAGTTTTAAATATATTATACATTCTTCAATTTTTCAAAATCTATAAAAATTATTTTCCTATGAATTATTTTAAACTTCTTGAGGCTCACATTACTCTTTATACTTTTCTCTATAAGATTCAGTAATAAAAAGAATGGAGACTTTAACAGAAAGCGAGATCTGAGCTCCCAAACGTCCCGATCCCCACTTTTGTGAGGTTCGTGCGCCAGCGCGGCCCGCCGTCGCTGCAACTATCAAACGTCTCTGGTCACGAAAAAGGTGTCAATGGTGGAATTGGTCGGCAATGAGGGTAAGGATGTATTAAAACAATAAATTGTAATCAATGTCCCATTCCTTAACACCCACATTGGAGAGGCGTCCGACACTTACGGGCACTGGAGGGGGGAACTGGTAGGCCCCCTGAGCTCTTGGAAACTAGGAGGCTTGGAAAAACTCCGGTTGGGGACTGGGTGGGAACTATTGACATCTATATTATGACTGATCTTAATTGACCTAGGTCAGTATCGTCAAGTTCAAACGAAGTCATAAAGGTCAAGTATTAGCCGTGCTGGATATACATCTGGAAATGCCGTGATTAAAGGGAATGTGGCATCTTGGTCGAATCCTGGAATTCAGTGTTATTAGGCGTACTTTTAGTCAAAAATAATGAAACCACTCACAATTTCTCTGAAAAAATGTACAATAAGCTCAATATTTGGTTTTTATAAAAATACTCCTCTAGAAAAAGAAATAAATATCAGCCTGTGGATGATGTCACGATCTGGTAACCACTACCATACTTGAAACGCTTCAAGGGCTTCGATTGGCTGATGCTAATCGTGACGTCAGCATATGTCGTCACACCAGTAGCTCACAACAATGGCCGCCGGCGACGGGCGGCTGAGGGGGGCTGGTGTCAGGTAGGTTTTAGCTTTTTCTACGGAAATATCGAGTTCCAAGACAAATGAGATACGGAGTACCGGGTTTTCCGACCTGCTTTACAACTTGGCTATCTCAGTTAAAATCACGTTGTGAAGGTGCCACATTCCCTTTAAGCTCAAAGAAGTCTAGCATGCACTAAAAACAGAGAGAGGTCATAGTGAGAACGTCCCAAGAATTGTAAACCTAATTTTTGGGGTTAAGGTCATTCCAGGTCATTGACATATGATGTCACACTATGACATATTCCCCTTATTTACAGCATGACTAGCACCATAGCAACCGTTGGACGGGAAATGGGCATTGACCTTTACCCATGACATTTTAATTATACCTCTGACCTTGACCTTTAAATTGAGTTATCTTAACTTTGACGTTGTAGCACAATATACGTCATACTGGGTAACGCCATGCGACCGGAAGCACCGGACCAATGACTTTGAGAATGCTGGTATGGCCTTGAAATGTGACCTCGACCTTCATGAGGGGTGAAATTGACATATAATCTTATTTTATATGGCGCTATAACGTTGCCAGTTGGTCTTTGATGCACGCGAACTGGTGCAACCGCGCGATTGCAGCGATCTCAAAATAAAGGGTTTAACTTTGAAAGCCTATAATTACAGATTGGGGCCGATTTTCAAGGTTATTTGACCAATCGACGTGCCATTAAATATTCTCAAAAATAGCGACATAGCGTTTTTTTGGCCACGAGGGGTTCTCCGGCCACCTAGAAAAAGTAGGTGGGGGCCTCCGAGGCTCCGCTCCAGTGTCCTTTTTAACACGCGCTGGTATGAGGCCCCGGACCACCTTTACTGGCAGGAGGGTTGCCCATCCCCTTACGATCTCAGCAAACATGCTTGGAAGGGAACACGGAAAGCAGTGTTCCATTGCTTGCTTCGATCTCTACCAAAAATGCTTCAACAAAAAGTACTCCAATTAGCTACTGAGCTCAGAAAACGCTTCAATAAGGCAGGCGCGAGAAAAGGAACATTTAAGATTCACAAGTTCGTACCGGCTGACTCGAAGACCGTATATTGCCCATGAGCTCTCGAATGATGAGGGACAGAAGGTTCGAGTTTCAAATTTAATCTGTGAAGTTCAATGGCACCATGTGATGGAGTCGTTCTTCCGATCCGTGGGTCAGATCTTAAATAAAGCAGTATGTCTTAATCTTATATGTTCGAAAAGCAGTTGTCGCGTGGGCGCTATGTGGATTTTTGTTTGTGATGTGTGCTTTCTAATATAAATTGAACTGGGATACATGCAACTTTTTTAGGGTATCGGTAGAGAAAAACTATCTAAAACAAACCTAAGACAACAGTAATAATCGGCTTTTGACGCATAATCCTCCCACTACATTTTCCACCAAATGCGCCAGAGTGTCGGAATTGTTCCGAATGTTCCGGTAATACGTTCAGTTTTTTTCGGAACGACTCAAATTTTTATGTTAGCAATAGTAGCCTCCACACCACATCTAGTTCATTCGCATTGTCACCGAAGCGCAGCCTTGCTCAGCTCTCCCCTCCCCGTTACCCCACTTCCAACCGAACGCGTCTATGCCGCGTGCCGACTGCAGGCTGATTGGCCGGCGACGGTGTTGCGCTTGGTCTGCGGTGCTCGTTACTGATTTTGCTCTGTAGTCTCCATTCTTTTTATTGGCGTTATATGTAGTTTAAGCAATGCTCTTTCACATGAAGTTGTTTTGAGGTCAATAAAAACATAGGAAATATGTATGCTTATCTTTGCAAAAGTTTGGAATTAGATTTTATACATACTCGTGCCAAGTAATATAATTAAACTTACATATTTGTATTGTTCAGACTTTTATAATTATTTTCATGTAACCTCTTGAAGGAACACCTTTCATTTAAATGCCTAAAAACTCAAGCTAACAGTCCGATGCACGCGTCCGATGCTGGATTGCCCGAGGCTATAACTCCGAAACCATTATCCGGACGAGACTAAAAATATCACAGTCGTTTTCAGCGCCACTGAGACCCAAATTTTCATGAAAATCTGAGATATGAGGGTGTTATTTGAACCCATCGATTTGTCGATTTGTCGTGGAATGCCCCAAATATGCCAGCAGTGCCTGGGCTCTTTTCATACCTACCACCTCCGGGGGTCACATCCGAACCCCCCGGTTTTATCTTGGGAACCAACAGTGATACAGCAAAATTGAAACAGCGCTAAGAGCGCCCTACAGTCTCCTACCCTTGAACAAGGTCTGGTCTATATTGGTTGATCCATGCCGTCACAAGGGGCCAAAATGGGTTAAATTTAGGGCAGTTTAGCAAATCCCTTATTACTTGGGAAGTATTAGATCTAGAACAAAGCCCGAGACACCAATGAGATCTTCTTGCTCCAAGGATTCTAGTGATATGCCACATGACTTTGCTAGGGCACCCAGGGACGGGTTAAATATGTTCAAGGTCATGATTCGAATTTATTGACCTGACCTCAAACTGGTTGGCATCCTTTCAATTTGTATTTCCAAAAGTTTCTCAATGATGTCAAGCAAGCTTTGTCTACCTCTTCAGGAAATGAGTTGCACCTTGGTTTGATCTGTCCTTTTAAAAAGCATAACCGCCTTACATGGGTTTAGAGAGGACGTCACAACTCGGTTTTGCTACTACCGGTCAATAATGGTCAATAATTGTCGTAAGTCACAATCACATACCAATGCCCAGAACATAAGTCAAATTGAAGAATCAAATCCCATTCCCGCTAATAGTTTACCTGTGACTCCTCCGTACTCACCGAAACGACATAACACTACTGGAGAATGAGGAGTCAGAAAAGGGCCGAGCAAAGTTTTTCTCACGTCAAAATTCGTAACGACTTGAGAACTATTCCCTTCGCGTGTTTCTACCCCATCTCAATTCCACTCCACAAATAAACCAGTGCGCGCGCGCCTGTGGATTGTCATTAATACAAAACGACAGAGGCGGCACTTCTCTGAGAATGGCCAGCGCTCTCTCTGCCGTGTAATGGTGAGAAGGCGTGTCTGGCTGATGATTGGCGACTGTGAAATTGTCCAATAGTGCCCGCTCTATCGACCATTGTTATTACTGGTCAATGGCCCACTATTGAGCCGGAGACACGGACTACCGCCGGCCAATGTGCCGACGTGTCTGCGGTATTTGTACTTTTGTACGTGACTCAAAACACCGGATTGGCATGATCGACGCAGGAGACTGCTCAGCACCAGGTGAGGGGGTAAGTCGAGCAGCTTGTATCCAGTGAACAGCTGACACGCATAAACGCACTGATGGATTAGTGGGAGCGAAAAATTCTTAACCAAATCAATATTTATTCGCAAATTTGAGGCCCCACATTATCAATCACAGTCAAACCCATCCACCCACCCAACCCACACACTTAAAACATTAAAGTAAAATTTTCAAAACAAACCCGTTTGATAATTAATTTAAAACTTAAAACCACAAAAAAATAGTTTCCAACAAAAAATAATACCAAGTCTCACGGTTCACGGCTAGCCATTCGCTTCCGCCCCAAATACAAACTTTCGCAGAAGGTCACGACCGGTTGAGATTAGGCTTTGGTTAATGTGATTTCTTTAAGCCCTATATTTCTGTTCAAAACAGTTTAATTGTTTTTCTAGAGCAATTTTTTCTGTAGTAGTCCAAAGTTCACATCACTGTTTAGGATAGATATGACCTAATTCATAGACAAATGATAGCCTTAGCCGTGTGTACGTCATAAACATCGATAAGGTGACCTAAAGTCGTCTAGAAATGTTGACTTGAGGGCAATTTTAAGGCATTTGCAGGCCGAATTCAAAAATAAATAGGCTCAAAACAACTTTTGTAACCTTTGATATAGCCAATAAAATTTTCCGTATCTCCCTTAAGGGGGTGGAAGCCTTAGACATTGGGCGTCGAAAGTGGGGGGGGTGGCAGGAACCACATCCCAAAATTAGTGAGCCCGGGGGACGTCCCCGTCAAATATTAGGACTCGACCGAGGTTTTATGGTATCTATCATACTGCGGATGTAGATAAATGTTAAAGATGTCGGTGCTGGTGAACTGCCTCAATAGGGTTATTCACGATAAGTAAAAACTTTGAGTTAAAAGTTTTAAAAGTTAAAAGTTAAAGTCAAAAGTTAAAGTTTAAAATTTAGACTTCCAGCCCTCCCTTCCCCCACAAAATATCACGGCGATAACCTGACCTTAGCTATTAAATTAGTGAAGTAAGCGACTAACGTTCACCCTTATGAAAGTGTATCAAACAAGAGACGTACATGACAAAATATTGATTAAGAAACCAGTCTTTAAAGAAACCAGTCACAAAACAGCATTCCGAGAAACCAATCTCTCTCAGGAAAAGTTACAGCATTTGATACGTTCCAGCAGCCGTAACACTGAGGCCCGACTGCAACAAACTATAAATATCAACTTACTAGACGAAGGACAAACAAGATACAGACGCAACGGCGAATTTAGGCCGATGGTTAAGGGGGCGGGGCAACAACGCCAAAAATTGAGAAAATACATTTCTTAAAGAAAATGACGAAAACCGGTGGGTTTGGAGGGGCTCTGTCCTTTCCCAACCTCCAGATCAGTCAATGTACGGACGAATATAAAAACCTGTTTGCACGGTGCCATGCAGCAGAGAGGCGAACAGTCTCCTACGTGAGCTTGAAAGTTTGTCTTCAAGAAAAGATAGCAAGACTTGGAGAAAGTCCAGAGACCAGACTGCATATCGTTAAAAAGCCCAAGTGAAAATGAAGAACACAAAACGCAGCACTGCCTTCAAATCCCCCTTTAAACTAAGGATAGTCATGAACAAATAATAACAACATGCCAGCGAATGGAAAGGCCTTCCTACTCTCCACAGGAAATCTCATGGGTCGCCAAGACGTCCAGCGCTCGGTTTCCGTCCGAAACAGTTGCGTTCCTCGTCACTACCCCTTGCGGTGGCCGGCGGTGCGGCGGTAGGTAGCCATTTTGTCCATCTGCCGCGCCGTAATCGCCGTCTGATAGCGCATTAATCGCCGCGCCGCCATACTGCCGCCGCGCCGCCATTGGCCGCCAGCGCGCCGTTATGACGCTAATGATGTTTCCACTCTACAACGTTTCCGTCCATTACTGACGTGGAGTAGATTCAGGCGAACAGCGTGCTCCAGTGTGATTCGCAAGATGTTAGATGGCCCGTTCCTGGTTTATTGCTGCATAGCATACGCCCTCCGAAGCTTCAGAGATGAATACTTACGCCAGCTTTCCTGTATGTTTACCCGGTCAGAAAGTAGAACGTAAGCCTTTTGCGGAATTAAACCGAGCTACATTAACATCAAAACTTTCAGCAAAATCATTTCTGCTCTTAAGATCGATGTTTGTTACCGATTTCACCATCCAAGCGATATATTAAAAACACTGCCGAATGCTTCCAAATTCATGCATGGATTTTGAAGGCCATCGGTATCATTCTTCATTTCTTAAAAGCACAGAGCACATCGGCGTAACGACCTCAGCCAGGTGCAGATGCAACAATGCTAAATACCCGGTCATCAGCACGTGACCGGGAGTGCTGGCCACCTGCATTTGCGTGACCACAGTCCATTAAAGCCCCAACCTGCCAGTCATTGCAATCTGGCTACACAAATGACATGTTTGAGGTTGCCATAGTTTTAACGGCGTCAGCAGTTCATTTTTCTTTCAGACACACACACACACACACTGGCCGTCCCGCGGCAAAGCTGGAACAATGAAGAAAGTGTAGAATGATCTACTAAAAGGTCACTGAAATAGTTCTCTACATGAGGGAGGTTTCACGCAATAATACTATACATATTCAATGCGATATCCACGACTCTGCCAACCGGATCCAAAAGTACTTGGAGCAGTGATATTCGCCACAAGTCATTTCTAGCAAGCAAAATTTATTTATGACGCCCATCATCCACCGAAATAAATTGCAGAGCACCTGGTAAAACCTACCAATTACAGACAGATCATGCCTGATGCATCGTCACTTGTAAAACGTTTATCCAATGCTAATTGTTACAGCTCAATCTAGTTGACAAACAACACTCTGGTTAGGACGAAAAATATGCTGAAACTGCATGCCGTTTGAGCCTGGATACGTCTTCAGGGGTTAGATGTAACTGTAAAATTTCAAATTGATCCTTGGGTAAAAATAAAAAGACGGCAAAATCTAAGTTTTCACGAAATCTCATCGTAAATGACTGACGAAATGCTGCGACAGTTAGGTTGAGTATTAAGCAATTTCAAGCTGGAACCTGTATCTTAAAAGCAACAAAGAAGCAAGCGTATATCGTAGACCAGGGAGATACTAGAAACCAGGAAAACTTGATTTCAGAAGAAACGTTAAGACGTGCGTATCAGATCCTCGTCACTTAAATGTACAACGGTAACGGGTAGCTTTACCAGACACCAAACACGTAGTGGGAACTGTTATGCCCGGACGTTCTGATGGTCAAGGAACTCCCAAGCGTCAGACTGGACAGCATGTGTGAACGTGGCTTCAAAAGCCGGGTATTTTGGGAAGCACCAGGACTATCAGCTTCGTTGTGCGAGTGCAAACACAATATGTGGCGGTATAGGTAATGCCTGCCTAAAATAGTGCGGTCGGGAGGGTGGAGTGGGGTGGGATTGAAAGTCTTATGAGGAAAACTGGGTTTGTGTTTTTGTGGAATGTGAAGATGGTGAAGCTAAGAGTATTGAAAAAGTGAAAAATGTTACGATGCATGAATGTAACTTGTGATGCCTAATGGTGCAGAATAGAAAAAAGGTGAAAAATCAGCTTCGTTGTGTACAACGGGACAGCCATCTGCCACCGGACCGTAAAACAGCGTCTCAAGATTCTGAGAGGAAAGAGCAGGTACAATCTAGCTACGGAGTGATAACACGTCCCTGAAATACGCAAAACAAACGTGCTGTATCTTCCACGTCAACGGAAAATGGAGATGACAAGATGCCTCCAGCTTGTGGTTGTCTCGCGTGACCCCGTGAATTCACCGGCTGATCAGAGGCTGCCGCGGTGCCGTGAACCGCTCGCGGTACGTTCGCGTGTCGGCAGTGTCTCCGCCGGTCGACAGGTGACGGTACAGCGGGTCGGCGCCGCGCCGCCCTCGTCACTTATTGACGATGACCAAACGGGCGGCATCTGTCACCGGCGCTGACGCCACCCGTGTTTAGTGCCCCACCTCGCCTCCCTCCCAGCCGCACGCTAAATAAAGCCATGGGACTCGTCACATACAACGGCAGAGACACGACGGACACAGTCCCGCAGCTAAAATGGGACGTCTTATGAGACGATTCTTTGGGACGGAAAGAATCGGCGGTAATGATAGATCAGATTAAAAATAGTATAAATAAATAAAATAATCGAAGTGAAATGACACTAATGGCGATAAACGGCAAAAAGCACCCTGGTCGGCGATGAATTAACGCTAGCCATAATTTCAGAATAAAATATTTCTACCTGTTCAGAAAAAATAATTATTAAAGATAAAAACAATGCGAGACGATTCACGTAATTATAGGCAAGACTTAGCACTCTCTCAATGTGGGCTGCAGTTACAGCCTGTTCCTAACTGGCACTCAGTTTTCACATGGAAAGAATGTAATACGTTGCAACTCGGACAACGGTATTCACTGAGACTTTAGAAAAGCGCCAATCGAAGGGACACACGTATGCTTTGCGTGGTCCTCTTGATAAAAGCGTGCGCTTATCTTGTGGAGCGGATTGACGGTGTGAGGCAGAAAACTGATTAAAGTCATTGGACCTTAAGAGTCAGTGCATTCCACAACAAACCTAAAATAAAACGATACTCTTGGGAAGGAAGAGATGATGGAAGTGCACATCAAAACAGCTGCAGTCATTTATAAAAATACTAACGAGCATCGACTTTAGCTTCAAGCTTATCTTACATACCATTTCAATCACGCATCAATATATCGTCCTAATCATCATCCTAGCTAAAAACACAAGCCACACAGACCAAACCTCCCTACATCGCTCATTACCAATCCGACGAGTCTGACCTTGTACCACCCGATTCGGACGTCCCCCACGGTCCAGAGGGTCACCGGGCCTGTTCCAATTACGGCCCCAGTATCGCTACACCTTTGTCGCTGGCACACATTTCCGCCCGCGCAGCCCGCGTGCGGCGCGACAAATAATGGCGCTGGCAATTTGTGTCTCTGTCAAGGACACGGTCAGGGCAGGATATCACCCACTGGTTTTATTCGTGGATACAATCAGGGTCATGTGGCAACTCACGGGGGTTAATACGACATAAGGGACTGTTTGCAGAGGGGCAAGATCCCGGAAAACGGGAATGAAGATGTCTCGGGCACATAAGCCGGTGAAGTAATATAAATCCCTTTAAGAAATGATAATAGCGTTACAGCGACAATTAAAGAATATAGATAACTCCTAAAATTTTTGTGTTTTCAAAATTCCCTTTCCGTTTTACATGCATCTCTCATTGCATGCTACATTTTTAATTTTTATATAAATTTTGTTCAAGTTGTTCCTAGTACGACTGGTGGAGTTGGAGTCTCACTAAAGTCATCAAGGGACTGTCACGGAGACCCCGACCCCACCACCCGAACGAGCAACCCCTCAATGGAGGGTTAATTTAGAAGCCAAAGTTTAACGTCCCACAAAGCACAGGGACGGCCGCCCCGCTCAGGTCACCCTCTCACCAGTCAGTTGCCAGCCGACTTGTACGTCGGGTAAACCATTGAGCGCCGAGAGGGAACCGATCCCAAGCCGGGCATGCACCGCCACTGCATGCTTCAGCAGCGGGCCGGAGCCCAACGCCACCAACGAGCTACCGGGGCGGCGCACATAGGCCCAAATGCCTCCGTCCGGCCAATATTACTTTCGTGGAAAGCTCCTTCGCAATACTGCAAATTTCATCCGATTTTGGACAAAGAGCTCATTTGACAGCTAATTAAACAGCGCACAAAAATATCATTCGAAATATAGGTTTTTTTTACATGGGCGTAATCAGGACAGGAAAAGAGGGGCATTGGAGCAACTCAATCCAGCCCAAGATGCCCGTAATATATTTGCAGATATTGTCAACGCGCCATGAAATGAGGTCGAATTGTAGTTGAAACACTGAAAATAATATACATTTCATCTATAAACAACGATACAGCAACCTGGTCTGCCATAAATTCATAAGCGTCACCATAATAACAAAACGGGAGGTATCAGAATGTGTATTTGAGCTTGGTTTTTATTTCTGAGCCGGCTTTTGGTATAACTGTAACACCTTGCTGCATGGGAATATTCTATTATAACCGGCATTCGAGTGATTATGAACAGCCGTACGGAGAGGTGCCGACACTAACGCCACAGGATGGGGCTGGTAGGCCCCCGAGATATCGGAACCAAGAGGCTTAAAAAACGCCGATGGGGTGGGAGGGCTATGGGATCTACATCATAACTTATTTTCATTGACCTAGGTCTATACTGTCAAGGTCAAACGAGGTCATAAAGGCAAATATTGACCATGCTGGGATCTGTTGGGAAATGCCCTGGTTATGCGGAAAAAAACCGGGAGTAAGCTAAAGCCGGACCAGGTTCATAGAGGTTGTTCCGAAGAAACTTTCCATCAATTTTGAGGTCAAGGTCATTCAAAGTCATTGACCTATCACGTCACAATATGGTACACTCCCTATAGTGCACACTTTAAGTAACGCTATAGCAAACCTTGGCGGAAAGAGGATTGGCCTTACCCATGATCTTTAACGTGACCTTGACCTGCAACGGATTACCTAACTATGATGTCATAGCATAATATACGTCAGACCGGGTCACATCAGCTGCCCGAAAGCATCGGGCCAAGACTTGAAATTGCGATAGACCTGAACTGACCTGACCTTCACATAAGGTGACCTTGACATATCATACGGTTTATATGGCGCGGACGTCCGTACTCTTCCAATGAAAGCAAACTGTTTCGACTGCGCGATCGTGGCGATCTCAAAATGCAGGTCTGACTTAGAAGCCTATAAGTCTAAAACATTTCGATCAATTTTCAAAATTATTTCACTATTCGACGCGCTGTTAAATTCTCCAAATGTGGCCGATTACCGTGTTTCGGTTAAGAGCGGTTCTCCGATCATCCCGGGAAAATAGTTGGGGAGTATCCAAGGCCCTCCAGTGCACGTGTTAACGCGCAGAGTAAAAAATGGGGAGAATCATCCCTCCCTTGAGTTTCATCAAGGCATATCAAAATATCAGTCCGGAAAGTCAGTCCGTTCCCCCTCCGCTGCATACGATATCGCGGTATCGCCAACTATGGGACGTAGGTCACCTGAGCAGCTCGAGCGTCATCTTGCCTCGGCTCGTGACAGTGGGAACGACGAGGAAATCGATTCCCGATTGGATCCCCAGGACACCTCGTAACTCCGATGGTTACGGAGACCGAGTTCACCTGGATGAAAAGTCCGACTGGTATTCACTATACACGGTTAACTTGGATATGCAGCAAAACAGGATTGTTAGGTATCGTTTTGCTGTCTCGGCATTGCTTGAAAGTACTATAGTAAATGTCGGAATCCCGGGATCACGAGAGGCTTAATCCCGGATTCGGCCTTTAAAATAGCGGGATCCCAATCCCGAAATTTACATACCTAGCAGGCACATTTCTCATGTAATAAATGTTTCGTTGTCGGCAGTCCCTCTGGGTATTTAGATAACAGTCAACACAACAGTCAATACAAAAATTTAGACTGTTATAGTGTTTTGAAATTTTATCAACTAGTTTCAGCACTTCTAGGCATTTCTTATAGCATCGTTCTTTGATTGTCCACTCATATCGCGCATTCTGGGCTGATCCATGTCTCCATTCGGTAACCCATGGCGTTACGTTAGCACCGCAGCGGCTGGTTGGAGCCACAACCTGAGTTATTATATGCCATCTGGTGCACGGGGCTGCAAGTGGACGCAAGATATTTTGACTTGCCCTTGTAGAACACATGCTGGGGAATCGTTTGATGGTAATTTTATACTGGGCCGATGCTGGCCAAGTTTTAAATCCCTCTTTTTGTATTAGTAAATCTAACAGTTTTGAGATATGTAGCATGCTCAGAGAATGGTCTATAAAATAGTTGTAAAAACTAGTTTTGCATTATTTTATACCAAAAACCATGGAAAAGGACTCACCCAACAGTATTATTGCCATACTTTGACCCTTTCTTTCTTTTATGGTCAATTTTAAGCATTATGAAATGTACGTAGTTTTCGTGGCAGATCTCTGGTCCGCGGGTGGCGCGCCTGAGTGCTTACTTCAAGCAACTCTGCAAAGACTTCCAGCGCACGGTTTGTGCTTTCACGCCTGTTTCAAGTGCAGTGAAGAATTCCCATCAGCATATGTGCTCAAACAATGATTTTGAAAAAGTTGCATTTTCGTAATATTGGCCACGGATGGAGGCATTTAGGGCCTATGTGCGGCGTGGCGTGGAGCTACATGGATTCAGTAATTTTCTAATGCGATAGATTTAGGTACCAGTTGTCAGGTTTGTTACCCGTTGATGTCAGGTTTACATCCTTTGCTCTTTGACCGATTTGGAATTTTTCGAACTTTGGGCGAATTCATGCCCTAAACCGGAGGCTGGCGCTCAGAAGAGAGATTTTCTATCTCTTTGGGGCCATTTCGGGCATTCCCAGTGCTGATATGGGTACCCACAATGGATATTTAAGCACTAAGTATTAAGACCCTATGAAGACTAGGAAATAATTCATCACCTATTTCTTCATCATTTATTGTACCATAACTAAATCTCACAATACATCTAATTCCATTATGAAGAATGTCAATATCCATTCTTTACCACGGAGTGGCACCCTTGAGGGGGCGGGGGGGTTAGCCCCTACCTGTCGACTTTGCCTTACCTATCAATTTCCCAAAACTATTGCTGGTACTGAAATCAGGGAGAATATCAAATGCAAGGTCGGGAATATATTGTTCTGGCTACAGCTGAGTTTAACACAACAAAACCTTCGAGCTACCCTCAGCGATCCGGGGAAAACAATTGCCCCACACAAAGCCGGGGCAAAACATGTTTTGCCCCCCCAAAGTGATCGACCTCCTTTTCCCCGACTCCTTTAGGCTTGAAGCAAGAATTTGTTGCTCAACTCTCAACTTCAAACAGAATTAGTGAAGTTCAGTTATATATTGGAGCTGATAGGAAAAAATATCTGAGTCCATATTTTCACCCCGTTTCGTTTTTTTCGTCTCCAGTTCCCAAAATCCTACCGATAAGGCATATTGTAACGCAATTTTCACTGCGCGACGTTTTTTGCTTTTGCTTCACTTGGTTTGCCCCGCCAAACCACCCGGCTAGATCCGCCACTGGCTACCCTATCCAATCAAATGAACTTGCTGAAAACAAATAAATATTTCCACCGGAAGTCCGGACCTCCACTTAAAGGCATGTGACGTGTGGCGATGCCACCGTCCTCTTCAAATGTGGAAGTAATGCCGCTTTCGAGAGATAGTATTGGTGAGAGGCGGTGGCTGATCCGGGACAACTTGGGGGAGGGGGCAGAGGAACTAGAGCCTCCCCCGCCATTGCCTCAAAACAGCCTTAGACCATGTATGAACTATAGGCACTCTGGTATTGGGGGGGACTTGAACCCCTAGCCCCCTCCCCCGTGTAAGTCGGGGACCTTCAGAAATTCAAATCCCTACAGGCGCTGTTGTAACAAAAGCCAGCATAATTAAAACGGAATAACCCAACCATTACAAATTGAGTTATGAAGAAAACCAAGATGTATGGTTAGATGCCCGTTTGATTCCGCGAATGATTCCACTAAATATGCTGGATGTCCGTTTTCCCATACTGACGATTGTTTCAGACACAGGTTCTTTCGAGTCTTTCGATTGAACCTAGCACAAAGATAAAAACATTGTTTGTAAATTCTCGAATGTTGGTTCTGAAGAAAACGAGTATCGACTGCTTTTAATTGCGCTTTTTGGTTCCAAAGGAACACAAAGTGACAAATCTTGGAGGGCTGGGATGGTGTGACGATCGGGTGTCACATTTCTTGAAAATCTATGGGATTAACAATATACCGAAGTATCGCAACACACATATTACTTTGAGAATGAAACTATTCTAGTGGCATTTATACAAAACGTCATTCCAGTACACCAGTATCATCGCAGCCTCAATTTTGCGAAAACAACTACAGGCCATCTGTGGAGGACAGATGTTCCCCGCCCGAAATTGGCCACAAAACACACCGATCCAGCCCTCCAATCCTTACAACGTCCACTCCAGCTGTCAACAGAAGCCGCTGTTTCCTGTCCAGCATCGATCGAAACTTTGAGACCGTTCCGCGGAGGCCAGATTTTACACCGCGCTCCAACTGGCCGTGAATTTGACAAGATAGCGGAAACGTTCCCGAGGGGAGAGACGCCACCAGCAGTCGTTCCCAGTCGATGATTCTATTAAAACGGGAGGCCAAATCGGCCGTGAGGACGCAGGGGGAGGACGGCGGCCGGAGCTGTGGTGGACAGTGGCGGTCAGATCAAAGGAAACGGCCACGCGCCGCCCGGAGGGGCTCAAAATGCAGGGTGATAGCTTGCTTCAAATGATGACGGAACGCGTGAGAAGACGACAAATCGCTCGGGACAATATCAAATTTAGGACTGCATAAAATAATAGCATTGAATACATGTAAAACAGTCCCTTTTAAAAAGGATCGGGAGTTGTGCGATGAGAATGTCATGCCGCAAAAATGTGAGTAACTGCACTAGTCATGTGATATCGATTTCTCGTTCGAGAAACTTTGCGCCATAGATCAGCTATTCTAGCTGGCTTTTACCAAACCAGCCGAGGCCACCCTCTGAGAACCCCGCAGAGCCAAAGGGGTTACCGATACTCCCCGTCCCGCCGAAACGACGATCGCAAATCACGTGCGCCACTTTCGCCACATTCGTCTCTCTGTCGGCGGCGTGGTATGGCGCGGTTCACATGATTTCGGCGACATTTCAGCACAGCGGCCATAAATACCATACGATGTGAGCCCGTCCACTAACCGACCACGAGAGACTGTCAGAGACCGTCGAAAGTTGCCGCCGACGTCGTGTTATAAACGTCGCTTCTTCTTTGTCGGCGCTCAGCGACGGCAAGAGTCAAGGGTACCTGTCGAATTTCGGTGAGTGGTGCGAGCCCCCTGCGGGCTTCTGCCGACTACGACGCGGCGCCGGTGCGGGGACAGAGAGCGCCGACGGAGCGATCGCAGAAAAAAACTACACCCCGCGCTATATCACCCCCGTTCAGCGCGGACCGAGAAGGGGCCTCAGAAAAAAACCGGGCGTCGAATGACTGCGCGAGAGAGTTGGGAAAAATATGATGGCACAAAGGGATACTGGAGAATAAGAGCAGCCGTGAATAGTGGCCGGGTATTTACGAGCATCGAGTCCATGGAGCTGTCCAATCTCTCAGCTGGTGCAAAAAATATCATCGTTACTATGGTATAAGCCTGTAGGGAGAAAATGGGAAGCGGTTTGCTGAGTATGTCAATCGATCTGTAGTATAGAGATGAGTTCTCCAAATGTTACAAAAGGAGGCGGAAAAATAATCCCAGCCCGCAAAGGCAAACTGAATAAAAACTAAAGCGAATATGTCACGTTCATAGGGTTTCAGCGGGGTTATCGGTCATGTAGAGCTTGTCGACAACATCTGATAATTCATTTCTCACAGAGCTAACCTATGAGGGATGGGCCTAACGGCTGACAGTGGCGATGAGACTTTACAGTGGGGCTGGGCAAGGGCGTTGGGGTTGACAAACACACTAAAATGCATGCTGCTTCTCCGCCAAGGGTAAGTTCTCGGACAAATAAGACATAAAGCCTCGGGTGTTCCGATCTGCTCCTTAGTATAAAGATCACAATTCAAATTCGATTACAGATTTCAAATTCCCTGTAAAGGTTGCCAGCCACCGCCTTGACCAACACCCAGGACGACTCGAGACACAGCGTGACTAACCTGTGCGCTTTGGTGTCCTCCTCGTACTGTTTCTTCTCCTCGGGAGACATGTCGATCACCTTGAGCTCGAAGGCGGCTGAGAAGGGCACCATCAGCGCCCCAGGGTCGCTCGCCTCGATCGCCTCCTTGATCTTCACCAGCCTGAATACAAACCATGGACCGAATGACATTACAAAATGGAGACTGGCAACCCTGGGATTTTAAATACCGATATGGTGGCACCAGGTTGGTTAATTCGCACTTGTCAGTTTTTAGTTCTTTGGCTGCAATCCACATCTTGGGTGGAATTATATCAAAATTCCCCTTAAATTTCATAACTAGACATAGAAGCAGCTAGAAGCGAGGTAACTCCCAACAGCACAAGTCTTTGTGATGGTCAGAGGCGCAGGTGTGTGGGCTTCATCTCTGGTCCCGATCACATCCACGATTCAAACATATCACGATGACATACATAGAAACGGCTTATCCTGACTAGCGAAGTATTTTACTCGCGTTTCTCGACGAAGGGTAAAACTACAACTGCTTTGTTGTTTCATAACAAAATATAGCCTAACAGCATTACACAGCTCTATTTTTAGCGATAGAATGAAAGCCAGAGTTCTAGAGTGAAATTCATTTTCAAAAGTCCACAGAATCATTTGAGCTTGTAAGTTCCAAATCATTCGATGTGGTCAGAAGCCGTTCTCTTAAAATCACCCACCGTGGCGGCCTCATTCGCACGAAAAAACTGGCACGAGCCGAAAATACCTTTGAAGAAAGTACGCCAATTATAGGCACCATCTCGAAAGACCATTCGGTGTATCATTAGCCGGTAAAACCAGAGGCGAATAAATAACGACCTACAAGATGGAATTCGCTGCGCGAGAACACCCAGAAGCACCAGCGGTCACATGCCCCCGGGCAAACTCTGAAATGATGACGAATCGCACGCAATTCGTCACCATACAGTCCACCATTATTTCCGCGTTAAGTGGCACGCTCTGCGCAGAAATGGGCAGCCAACTAAGGACAAATATGTACGAATGCCGCTTCAAACGAATAAAATATGACAAATGTCGACTCGGGGCTGGATTCCAAAGCGGCTGGCACGCGCGTATAGCGCTGGAACACCGCTCCACCGAATAATAACCACAGTGATGCATAAACAGCAAAAAGGCAGGTGATCGCATCCAGTATTCATGCTGTAACTGCTTAGCTCCGCCCCAACACTCCATCGATCGCGATAACACTGCGGCCTGGTGCACCGAGCTCAGGGCACAGGACAGTTCGAACCTCCACCGTAGCCGAACGGACATCCAGCTCCGGCGTTCTTTCTGCATGACTCACTATCGCGTTGGAGGTGAATACGCCGTATCGACATCCAGCCCGCTTATTTGTGAGGAATGACATCGGCCAAATCACATGGATTAGCCGGGGGAGGCTCTAGCGGAGGCCGGCCCAGCAAAATGCCCGGCTCGGCGGACGGCCATGCATAAAAACGGCCGGCCAGAGACCTTCAGTTAAAGCCGAAACGGTCATGGATGCCCCACACACACATAGACGGGTGTCAATGGAGGTGAATTATAAAACAATGGCCCATGGTGATGACAATGGTTAGATTGACATCCGTCCGCATAAAAAGGCCGAAACCGACAATGACACAGTGCGCCCGTTCGAAACGGAATTATTCCGTTTGGGAGAGGATAGCTGTTTGATTGAAATGAACCTGCCGTTTATCGACTGGAAGATTCTCACGTGGAACAGTTGTGAGTTAAGCTAAAATTGATCCTCGCTGTCACTCATGTATTTTACCACGCTACGATAGAAGAGAAACTTAATGGAGCGAAACCTTCTAAATCGGTCAAGAAACGCTGAAAACGTGTTCCATCTACAAGGGTTCGATTCGCGCTGGTGGTAGCAAATATAACAGTATTTGCTGAACCCGTGTAACATACAACCTCATACCTACATACAGTTTCATGTACCAATTCACTGTTTTACTATAATGATGTTCTATTTCAATCAGATTTTATCATGATATCTCAGATTTCATATTGACCTGTTACCTTTATTTAAAATTGTATCCATGGGCCTAAACTTAACTCTCTGAAGTCTTGCCGTAATTAGGCTTTTGGTCCGATTTTTTTCACAAATGTTTACAACCACTTTTGGAGTCACCATATGTTCCGCAAAACCGTAGAAGCGTACTCCAACATTCTAAAATTACGATACAGGCTGAGCGGAAAATATTCTCAGAATCCCCTTTCGTTTCTTGGAGACCTCCATAAATTCAAAGAGGAGGATTAAACTAAGACCAAGGTCCAATTGAATTTTCATCGCCTTTTGAAATTTGATTTTACCCGCGAGAGAAAAACATTGTATCTTTCTCCAGAGGGGCATATAGGCGAAGTCAGGGAAATTATCATTTCTGTTCAGTATTTTGATACCCGTAATGCTGCAGCAACGCATCAAAATAGACTACCACACGCTCCTGATTACCCGCCATGTAAAATACGCAGTGCTCACGCGCTCGCATACCACATTAAACATGCACTCGTGTCATTTACCCCCCCCCCTGAACTCACATTCTCCTCTGTGTCCTGCTTCGTCAAGATATTTAACCCCCTCCGAATATGGGCTCAACCCCCAGAATGCTGTGCCAGGTGACCGGAAAACTACGGCGCACAGCCGTCCGTACTTTGCCAGCATCACTCCTGGGCCTGCGACCTGGCTCACGGCTTTTGTGTTTATTATTATGAGAAGTATTATTGTAACACAAAGCCTAAGGTTGTATCTAATTATGTACGACCGGTTTCTCTATGGATCATTATCGATGGAGTGTTTAGGAGCAATATTTATATTCATCGCTTGACCAGTTTCAACAGTGAGATCGTCAAGAAACCGGTTGTAAATAAAAAAATACCACCGTAAAATATGTGTTGCAATAATATTTATCATAATCATTCCTGTGAGTTTAGCAATTGTTATAAGACAAAAAATAGGGTATACATCTCAAGTCGGGTCACTAGTTTAGCCCAAAAAGACCTCAACTATAAAAACAGGAGCCAGGGTAGTGTTGGTCTCTCGATTTAGAATTTTTACCATTTAAGATTTTTGTTCTCCCGGGGATCCTTAGTTATATCAACCAAACCACCATGGTACAGATAAGGTTTTTGAGCAATAAAAACTTGTGGTGGGGGTATTTTCAGCAGTGGCCATCTGGAGTCAATATTTGTTTTGGCTCGTTTGGAATTATATTCCTTATGCTTTGTGGGGTTTTAGACCTTGGCTTCTAAATTAACCCCTCATTGTGGGAGTTGCTCGCTCGCGTGGAGGGGTCGGGGTCTCCGTGTCCCGTGATGACTTTGGTGAGACTCGCGACTTCAAAGATCGACTAAACCGAACAACTTGAATAAAATATACAAGAAAAAATAGGACAACAAAAAGTTTTCAGTACCTACAAAAAAGCATATGTTTAACTCAACCTACAAAATCTGTGCCTCCAGGTTAATCGCGAAGATCGCGCTGGAAATATCGACCCTTGACCAATACGTCACCTGGAGTCGCTTCAACACGTTAGAATGCTGTACGCTCTCTGCAATGAAGAGTGATAGGGATTTTCGATGTCGCTTTATTTGCCGTGCCACTGGAAGTCGACTGATATATGATACAAACATGAAATATCACTCATAAGTCACTGAGTCAATTAAGCCTTTCAATTTGCATCATAAAATCGTTTGCGCCTTGCATCACCTATTCATGTCGTTAGATTTAATTGCAGTTATAGCCAACTATTTCTCTAGCTTTACTGAATCACAAGCTTGGAACAAAATGAGGAAATTATATCAAGTTTCTGATGGCAAAATGAGCAAATCCTGCTCATATTACTTTGATATCTTTTTTTGACCTCTTAGGCTTAGATATTGATGCGGGCAGACATGGAGGTGTCAGCAAGAACAAAGTACATTGGGATTGATCAAACGGGAAATGCATAGTAAAACAAAGCCAAATAAAGAAGCTGATTAATTCACTGACGAAAGGAGCTGATCTAGCTCTTTAACGCCTATGTAATAACGAATCAAGGAAATACCTTGCAGATATGAAGAAATATGCGACATAGAGTCTTCATTTGACATTTCTCTGAAAATGTACAGGCGTTGCACAAAACGCATAATAGGCATACCATCGCAGTGTGCAAAACATTAATGTGCAAAACAGGCGACCGTGCATTCTCCCGTGGCATACTGAATATGGGAGTTTATCGTGATAAAGTTTGGGTTTTCAGTGAGGAGTTGAGGCACGCCCACATCACGGTCCACACCATGCAGTTCGAGCTCTTACCACGGCTGCGCTCCGGTCTCCCTGAATTGAAACCAAATATGCATTAAACTTCAAATGGATTCGGCGGCGAATGTGAAAATACATCAACGTGGGAACCGGGGATAGGGATCATACCCCCCCCTTCGCCCAAAGTTCATATTCATTTTACTGCAATGGTGTAGCATGGAAAGACATGAATTAAGAATAACCCTTCCCTTCCCAGGAAGAAATCTGGACAGGAATTCAGAACAGCGCCGGTCTGTCACGGGCCATGAAACAGTAAGCGGACACATGGGTCACTCACATTTTAGAGTCCACATCGGACACTCTAATTTTAGAGTCCTACATTTATAGATTTTCCTGAAAATCTCCACGATGAGAGAATGGGGAATTCAACACTTTTCAATACCTCGTACAGACTTTTCGTGCGCATTGGGAATATCAATGAATCAAAATGGATGACGGAGAAGCTTACAGCGAACAGAGGCAAGTAATACGCCGATTACAATTACAGGGTAATATTCGATTTTTTACTCCAAAACTAACAAGAAAATTCCGCGTCGTCTAATTCTAGACAACAACAAGCAGCTGATATCATGGACAGCGCCAAAGGAAGTTGGTGGGGGGGGCGAACTGACCCCGCTGAAATGATACATTTTCGCACTAGCCCCATGGAGCTGTCTGAAAACAAATGAATTGAAAATTCCATGTTACTCTCTCCTAAAATATTCAGCATATTAAAAAATTCAAAACTTCTTCGGCATATTCAAAATAGAAATCCAGGAATGGCGGATCTAGGACTTCATTTAGCAGGAGGGGGGGGCTCGAGCCTCCTCCGCCATCGCCTCGGATCAGCCCCCCGGCGATACATTTACTTCACGCACTGACATTTCAGGGGGGGGGTGAGCCCCTAGCTCTCCCCTGTAAACGCCACTGAAATCCAGCGCCATTCTGCGACATTTTTGGCAGAAAACTAAATTTAGCCTTCTTGTTCTATATGCTGAGGATTTCATTTCTTTCTGGATAAATTAATGATAATATGGTTATCTATTGGCTTGCTCATGTACACGGTTCCGTTTTCGGATATTTTTCCTGCGTTTGGGGTTGGTGGGCCGAAAATATTTCGAGCAGAATCTCGTCATTTATAGCATAAAATGTAGTATTCTCCTTTCTAAAGTATTGGTATCCTAAAGTATTCTCCATTCCGAATGCCCAATCTAAGCTACACCAACTAAGAACAACCAGTATCTCAGATTAGGACTAAAGGCCACCCTGGTCCCAGGACAAGTCAAAAACACCAGGACCCGGCCACTGTGATCGTTATAGCTTTTTTAAAAAATATTTTTGCGTTCCCAACCCGGGAACATTTTTATACATTTGCACCACACACACACACACACATTTAGACGGCAGCGGGACTTACGCCTATTAGTACCCTTGCGGGACAGTCATGTCCGCACGCCCATGTCACGCCCCCACTGTACCAGGCAGTGGAGCTATCCCGATTTCTCGGGCCCGGCGGAACAGAGGACTGCTCCGGTGACACGCGGCGAGGCCGTGCCCTCGGGCGGTGCCACCGGACCGGTGGATCTATTTAAAGGCAGATCAAGCCCGAGCTCCCAATAACAAGGGCGCTGGTTGGTCAGCGGAAGTCCTTGGTCAAGGCGGGCACTACCCAGTGTACTGCCATCTCCTGGGTAAGAGGCGGTCGAGGAAAATGCTGCCAGAGGTCAGCTTTGATCCAAGGACCTCCCACACTTCACCGAGGCGCTTTACCCAACTGCGCCACGGCGGTGATTGATCGTTATAGCTTACAGCGGCCAGGTACATCCCTCACCTTCCAGCAAAGAGCACAATAGTGCTAAAACGAACGCTCTACCTTTACTAACCAGAAGTTAGCTAAAGTATCGAAAATCATGCACTAAATGTGAAGATCACGGAACTGGCCCGACCTGTCACGGAAACGAAACATACTAAATCGTATAATTCTAACCCTTCTAGTGAGTTAGGGCCTGGTAATGTTTCCTCTTCCCTCTTTCTTAGAATTTCTGAGGGCGGGGCGAATGACCCCAGATGTCTGTACGCCCCACAACCCAAAATGAATGATTGATTGATTTATTTATTTATCTATTCATTTATTGATGATGATGATGATGATGATGATGATGATGATGATGATGATGATGATGATGAGGATGATGAGGATGATGAGGATGATGAGATGCTGAATGATGAATGATGAATGACGATGACGACGACAACTACAAAACGACTTCCACCGCAACAGTGAAGGATTCGCCAAAAGTACTGAAGAAAGATTACTGTGTTTTCGAAGGTGTTTTTAATCCAACAGTTTTACCGGTCTCGTCGTGGCTGAGAGTCTCTCAGTTGTCTGTCCACTAGAATTGATGCAAGTAATTTAAAACTGATGTATGTAAGAGGTTCGGGCTCAGACATCGTCACACCAGTCTTCAGTTTTGAACGTCCGAATATTTTCTGACATTGTCGCAGTAACCCTTTAGAATTTATTTTCCAGGCTCTTTTTAGCAAGAGCGATACTAACTAACCAATTTACACCGAACAGATAGCCATCTCCCAAGAAAGCTTCTTACAAAAATATAAGTTCTTAGGTCCTCAGATTGACATTTGTTTGGATCATTATTGATAATAAAGAGAAATTACTGACCAACTTTGTTTCTGTTAAGGGTTGTAATGAACACAAGTTACGCGGGAGACAAAAATGCCAAAAGAGGCTGCAAATTTGTACAATGGAACACTTGCAGTTTCGCGACCTTGGAATTTCCCAGACACAACTCGTTGCTACCGGCTCGAAGAACCAGCGCAAAAAAACAGCAAATGCAGCCCTGACACCAGCTCTCATCCTTCTAAGAACCTTGATTTGTTCAAACCTCCCACAGGCCCATCTTTGCCGCCTGCTCACATCTCGATCCGCCCACGCGGGCCTCAGCGGGCGTCGGGAACACCCCGGGGCGTCGGCGGCGCCGGCGGGGCGCGCGCGCCGTCCGCGCCGCTCCACTTTTGCCGTCAGCAGTGACATGACCTGGGTGACCTCTGGCGCAGCCCAGTGGGAGGCACGTATCATTAGAGCGCAGCAGCCGGCGACGGCCAGGCGCCGCCAGCTCTAATGAAGAGACGATTAACCTGATATCTGGGTAGTTGCTGAGAGAATGGGTGTGATTGCCGGTCGGAGTTTGCCAGGGAGGCTGAGTGGTGACCCTGGCCGGCCGGAAGTAGTGTTCGTCAGATGAGGTTTGGCGGAGGGGCGGTGTCTTCTCTCGCCTCAAAGGATGCCGAAGATAACTACAATCAGCTTCCCGCAGACTAGAGCTTACAAATCGAACAGAGGATGTGAGCCACGATGGCAGTCGGAAAGCCGTCGCAGTCTCAATGCTACACTTATAACAAGCAAAGCTTTCTCATAAACATTCCAAACTATATAGACTGCAACATACTCCGAAATATCTGGGCGTCAAAATAAGCTCATCCATCGAGGTTCCGCACATGCTGCCTTGAAACAGTATAAGCCAGCGAAAAAGATCGACCATGTGTGGGCGTTGATCGCCAACCGGAACCTCATCGCTTGAATCACCTCTCCGGCCTGTCTGCAAAGCGTCTCAATGCATGTAACAGGCCATGGTGTGGACGGACGTTGTGCAGGGCATTATCCACGGAGGAAACTTTCACGGGAGATCAGGCTGAAGCATTTCTCAACTGGTGTCATCTTCTCAGTCTATATTTGCAGCAATGGGCAAAGGACGACGTTTCTGGGCAAGACGTAGTCATTTGGCATTCGACTAGAATAGCGAGTCAACTAGCTTTTGACTAGTCATTCACGAGAGCTAACTGGCAGATTAGTTTCAGTTTTATACCGCAGATTTTCCCAAGAAGTTCTGGCGAATTGCTCGGTCAAAAACGAACACAGGCAACATTAAAAAAACGGGGGAATATTAACTTTCCTATTATTGGTTAGGCATACGTCTTCGCATACAAAGTAAAGTTAAAACAGAAAAAATGTGCCTTCCTTGACGCATAACAAATCAAAATAATGTTCGACCCCACTCCAGAAAGCTATAAAGCTATGAATACCACAGACCAAAAGGATCCTCACACCTACAGCACACACACAGACACACACAGTGATATTTCAGCCAATGAAGCCAGCAGTAGCGCCGCCGCACGGCGCTACACATCTTCCCCACAATCTACATCCACCGATACAATCGCGGCGCAAGTCACCGCAAGCGGCGGCAATTACACCGCCGCGGCGGCGACCGGCGGCAGATGCGACGCCTGATACCAGCCCGGTGCACCCTTTGAAGCTGCGACTGCGGCGCTGACGGCGGCTGCGGCTCAGAAGATGAGGTGGTGCGGCAGGGGAGGGTGGGCCGGCTGTCGGCGCCAGGGCACGGACACAGAACGGCGATTAGTGGTGCAGATGGCTGGATAAAGGACTCTGGAGCACTGGACTATTGCTGCTGCTTGGCAGATACAGCTGGGGACCGGTGACGATAGGTTTTAGCAGAGTGGAGGATGCAGGCGGAGAGCATTTGGAACTGTGGTGGCCTAAAGTTTTGTAGCTAAGCGAAAGTGCAGGAGGATATATTTATAGTGCTCATCCGGGGTTTATGTACTGCTAATGGGGAGGGTTTCAAAGTGACAAGGGATTTATTCGCTTTTTCTGCTCGTTTAAATCCCAACGACGAATAGTTCCACTACAAAAGATTAAATTCGGCGGGATGGAGGAGTCAGGCACCATTTCAAATAAAATATCATAAATAGGCCGGCTGAAAACTAGAATCGGGACCATGTGCCCCGTAATATCTGAGAACTTCCATCTTTAAAGAAAACTGAGGGCAGATACTACGAAAATCACATACGTAACTTATCAATATAACTTATAACTGGAGCGGGAGTGGACACGATTGCCGATATACGCCATAGCAGCGAGCTAAAGAAAAAGTGTCCTCGCGCTACCCTACTGGGCCTGTCCAGTGTCCAGGCTACACCCCCGCTGAGACAGATCGGTGTGCCGCCGACAGCTGAGATGGATGGCGGAGGCCCACCGCGCCCGCTACCATATTACACCTCTCAGCGGGAGGTCAACCCTTCCTCCTCGTCCCAGGAAGCCGGAACACTCGCCTTTGACGTCACACGCAAAAAATGGCAAAAAAAAACAGCCCGGCGGAGCAATTTCTATCACAGCACTTTGACCGAGGAAAGATCGGCTAGAGTTTGAAAGAGTCCGCGCTTGACATTTCCCAGTGTAGACCAAAGCTTTAGCCATTCCAAAGACAGGCACAGATTTGGCCTTTAACAGAGCGGAGGAAGAGACAGCAGGCCAAGAAGAAGCGGCATGACTCGCGGACAGCATGCAGGCCAGCGCTGCCGTCGTGTGCCGAGGCAGCTGCGGAAATCACGTCATCGCAGAGCCAACAGCCAGTAGCCGTGACAGTCGGCACGAAATGGAAGGCGGGCCCGACCTCACCGGCACGCGCCGAAGCCGTGTTACGGGCAGCGACAGCGCCGGCAGCTGGTGACATCTAGTGGCGACGACGGAAACTATCACAGCGGGGAAAGAATCGGGGCGATTTGGTACCGGGATTGAGTGTGTTTATGTGATTTTGTTTTGTTTTTTTTGGGAAGGGCGTTTCTCTCAAAGAAAATTATAAAAAAGCTTCCTCTCTTGGAAGTAAAACTCGACTTCACTACATTTCTTTGCGTTTGGTTTTATCCCAAGTGTACAATTGTATATATATATATATACATTCATATATATATATATATATATATATATATATATATATATATATATATATAAGGTGTTCATAAAGAATGATATTTTGAATGGATCACAATGCGGTTATAAAGAGGTTGTTGTGGATGATTTACATATCAATCAAAAGTGAATTTGGGACATTACGATTATTCGTATTTTGATAGCTGTTTGATATTTTCTAGTAAAAGTAGTCTTAAAATTGACTGAAAAATTTTGTCTATCTTGCCTCATCGAATATGTTCGTAGAAATCACGTGCGTATCACGTACAAGTATCGCGCCAATGGCACTGCAAACATGTATCGTCACATGGTACGCCTCAGTCAACATGCACATTGCCTCTAAATTAATTCTAAAAACACACCTCTCAAGCTAGGAAAGCCGGGTCCAAGCAAGCAATCCCCAATTGGTCCATGTCCCTGTTCTGCGGTGAACAGTGGGGTCTTTGCGCGTACCCGCCGCATCCAGTCATTCATAGGAAGGTAAACCAATGAGCTATACGGAGCTTGAGCCAAAAACTTTAACTTTAGTATTACTGAGACTTTGCTTTGATGTGCATGCTCACGTGCCATTTGTGTGCGAAGCCTTTTAGAGTGCTGCAAGTTCCGTTTTCTCAAATATAAGCGGGCATATATTATGTTTCTTGCACCATTTTCCGAGTACATTTAAGACGAGATAAAACATGTGATGCAAATGAAACATATTTATATAAAAATTTCCTACAATTTACCATTAAAATTAGTGCTTTGTGGACGGATTTGAAGGATTTGTAGTACTTTACTGAACATTTAAAAAATATCATTCTTTGAAACACCCTGTGTATATATATATATATATATATATATATA
Source organism: Lepas anatifera (assembly GCA_034440635.1). NCBI lineage: Eukaryota > Metazoa > Arthropoda > Thecostraca > Lepadidae > Lepas > Lepas anatifera. The sequence continues at coordinate 386,499 of JAOTON010001566.1, read as the reverse complement.
TATATATATATATATATACATATGTATGGATGCAAAGGATACTTTACTTTGCCACTAAGACATTCGATATCTCGACGAAATGCCCCTTGATTCTAGTTATTTGTATATGTTAACCTAAGCCTGGATGAAAATTAATTTGAGCTTCTAACCTTATAAACCTTATGAACCCAGAACAATATGGAGTCATGTATGACTTCCTAATCCTCCTTCGAAAATGTTCCCCTGAAAAACGACAGCGTTCGCGTTACAAAAGCACGTGCAACATTGCAATGATATAGATTTGGAAGAGCATTACCGTAGCCATGCGTGCGATTTTCAGTTCATACGTTGGCCGACCAAACATTCTGATATACATTTCACAACACTTCTTATTCACGCGGTTATTTCTGAAATAAAATATACGGATATTTTCGCTCACCATTTGTTTTTCTTCCTGATGAAGTCCTTTTCGGAAAGGTTGATCAGGTAGATGACCGGTTTGGATGTCAAGAATAGGTGTTTGTTGAGGATCTCGATCTGAAGAGGGAACATTCATTTAAACGACCATTGATTCTCTCACTACAAACGCCACATTAGAAGCTCAAACGGACACAAAACGTCTCCATAAATAAAGAAATCCAGCCTAAGCAAAACATATTTGAGGCTACAGGGAACAATAACCGTGTAGTTATTATGCGTCGAGTGCCTTCTTTAAAACTGAGAGACCTTATCAGAGCCGAAGATACCGTATGTGACCAGTGGGTAGGTTTAAAAAAGCCACCGATCTGCCCACGTAGGCGTCCTCACCTCGAAGGCCGACCAGTCGTGGAACCGCAGGTGCTTCTTCTCGTCTACCAACACCTGCTTTATCTTCATCAGCGCCTCCTGAAAGGACAGGAAGCAAGCGCGGTCACTCCATCCGCCCATGTGCTCTCATATAGACATTATTCATACCGAATAGTGTAGTATTGTTTGATACATTTTGCCCAAGTTGTTTCCAGTTCCATTTTTGGAGTCGGAGTCTCACTAAAGCCATCAAGGGACTTGTCACGGAGACCCCGACCCCACCACCCGAACGAGCAACTCCCACAATGAAGGGTTGATTTAGAAGTCAAAGTTTAACGTCCCACAAAGCACAGGGATGGCCGCCCCGCTCAGGTCACCCTCTCACCAGTCAGTTGCCAGCCGACCTGTACGTCGGGTAAACTATTGAGCGCCGGAGCGTCTCAGGGGAACCGATCCCAAGCCTGGACATGCACTGTCGCGGCATGTTTCTGAGCAGTGGGCCGGAGCCCAACGCTCTACCAACTGAGCTACCGGGGCGGCGGGCCCGACCGGCATAATGGGGTCAATGATCTTGACCTGTGACCTTGAACTTCATGTGGGGTGACTTTGGCATATAACCCGATTATATAACGTGTTACGTCACCGCTCAGTCTACAGTGCAGGTGAACTGGTGCGACCGCGCGATTGCAACGGTCACAAAATAAAGGCCTGATTTGGAAGCCTAAAGAAACAAATTGTTGACTAATTTTCCAAGTTCCTTCACCAATCGACGCGCTGACGAATTCTCTCAAATGTAACCAAGTAGCGTTTTCCGGCAGCGAACGGTAATCTGGCAACCTTGAAAAAATAGGTGGGGGGACCTTAGGGCCCTCTTCACCGCGCGTGTTAAAAGCAATGAGATCAGGCCGCCATTGTTAGAACTAATAACACGAGATCGCTGCATCCGCGCTTAGGGTTGTTTTCAGGGTCGTGAAAACTGCAAAAGATTGCGACGATGCATGATCATACAGCTCCCGAGTGTGTCTCTTATGTTACATGGTAAATAGAAACGTGATAATAATTGTTGGGGCTTATCGACGCAACAACTGCCAGTGTCATATTGCGCCACCAACTCCTTTCCTTTTGGAAGGTTTTCTCGGGAGCCAGCTTGCTCCTTGTTCAGGAATGCCGCCGGGCCTTGAACCCGGGTCGGAGGAGTCATTGAACAAAATATTAGAACTTGGTAAACTTAGTTCACAGGATTTCTATGGGTTCAGCGTAGCATTAAACACTATATATTTTGTCATTTTGGTGTCCCATTAGCACCCACTATAGAAAACTGATACTGACTATGCTTCCAATGGTCCACTCTCGAGGTGTTTTAAGACTTTGGAAGGTATATACCACACAAGAAAGGAATAATTTCACCTAAAAAATAAATGCTATATAAAAACTAACATAGCATCTAGCATCATGAAAACGCATGGCACAGAGGCATTGCTACATGATCGTGAAAGCCTTTCTTAGCCGCAAACACATTTCAAAACACCCGCGTGACAAAACCTACGCCCACACGCTGAGTTCTACTCACATACTCCGGTTTGGCCTTTTTGTCGGACCGCAGCACGGTTTTCTCAAACTTATCGATGAAGGGCAGCAGGTAGGCCTCGTCCTTTAGCCGCAGCTCCTCGTTAATGATCTCCAGGTCTCGCACCGGGTTCACGTCGCCCTCCACGTGGGTCACGTCATCGTCGTCAAAGGCACCTGCAGACGCGCAGAGAACACACCGCTCAAACAGAGGAATCGCTCACACCACACTTGTGCCTCGAGATCAGGATTAGAGAGCTCACATCAATTTGTAGATGCGGGGAGTTATTACAGTTATTTGTACAACAGTGCAATCCTCCCTTTTATTTCATTCACGTCGTCTCAGCCACCAGAGAACACATGATAAGCTAGAACATTTACATTACGAAATACACGTGGAACCTTTCTCGATGTTGGACTTGCGCTACAAATACGTTCAACGTTTGCACGTTTCTGTTTTCATTAGACCGCCTTCATAAGCTTCGTAGGCAAACCCACCTCAAGGTTTAACCACATCCTACCCGACTTAAAAGCAACAAAGTGACAGAGTGCATGATACCTCCCACCCCCTCCCGCCGCGTCCAGGGGGGCCATCAATTACCCTCCGTTGTGTGTACCTCGGCCGGGCGAGCCTTTGGCGGCACTCCTCTACGTTAATTTATCGACGCACACCTGTAATTAAGAATATTACACCGTTGTTCTTATGGCCAGAATGCGGCGGCGGCGACCCGACCGGGGAGACAACAGAGCCGACGCCGACTGAGTTATGAATCGGCCGCGGTATTTAATGTATTCGGCAGTTGGTTGAAACATCGCATGGCTGCCGGCGCCGGCGTTTTTTTTTTACAGAGAATGCCGCGTTTGTCTGAACGGCGGTGACCCCGCGACCCCGCGGCAGGGCAGGACGCCACAAAAAACGCCGCGACTATTGCGAACAAAGCGGGAAAAAGCCGCCAAAGCCAGGCCCCACCCGCCTGGTTCTGTCGCGCCGAAGAAAAAATACAATTCGCTGGCATTTACCGCCGCCGATAAACATGTCGAAGAATTCTCCGCTCCACCATACCGCCCAGATCCCATTGTCCTGAACGGCGGCGGACGCTCAATACACCTTCCTGTCGGCACAATCGGACCTCATCGGCGGCGTCGCGCGCGCACGTCACCCGTCGATCGGCGCCGCGTCGGCGGCGACGGAGGCGCGTGCTGCTTCCATCGCCAGGGGGCGTGGTCGGCAGGGAAGGGCGGAGTCAGGCGGGGCTGTGACGATCGACACCTCGCCCGTGCGTGCTTGCAGCCTGAGTGAAAGGGGGAGGGGAGGGGGCGCGTGCCGTGGCCACCAATCGGCCCCCCCAATAGGCAGGCTGATAATCACGACCGCCGGCAAAAATGGTCGCGCGGTGGTGAATTATTGACGTCAGCACGCGCTTCGTGTCGTTCATCAGCGCTGAAGTTTTGATAGGACACTTTGCGGGAACACACGCTTCCAATAGGTGATGGAGTGACAATGGAAGTGATGGATGGGTACGATATACGTTCAGATTAGCGTGACACGGCGTCAGAATCGCTAATATCGTTGTTTCTAAGGGAAAGTTAAAGGGAGTGTTCCACTTTATTGAAGTTAAGAAAGTAGGGCTCATGGTCAGCACACATCTGAAAGTCAGGAAACCACAATTTTTAGAGTGGCTGTAGGCGTCGAAAACACAGTCTTGTCTTTGTTCTTACAATTTCTGACGTTATCAAAATAGTTTTCATAGTAAAATGCAAACCATGATCTCCACCGAAACAAAGACTTACTCTTGTTGCACCCGAATTGGACGCACCTTTGGCATTTTAGTGATGTTCTTACAGTCGATGCTTTACATTTTAGAGCCAATATTTACGTAGTATAAACTGCAGGATTAAAAAACTTTATACAACGAAATCTAGACAAAATTACGGTCTACAATAGACAAATTTGGTGTAAACATACATATCTCATCAAGCACGACAGGATGACTCGCTCGCTAACATGACATTTTTCATGAACGGAGGGAGATTACGATTTAGACCAATCAAATTGCTGCAGCCACTGCAACCAGGCTAGAAAGGATTCTTTCACGATTTGAAAAGATAAAAATCAAACAGGTCCATCATTTTGAACTAAAAATCACGCGGGAACTTAATCCAGGCGCCTTTGAGTTAAATAAAATATGCCAGAAGTTATTTCTCGACGCGCTCATCAAAACCTATTTCAGTCCAAACCCCAGAGTAAATATGGAATACTCCCTTTAAAAGGAAGGTATTAGAATGCAGAGAAACGTGTTTTCACGTCACCTTGTAAATTGCTCTACTTAAAAATATAGGAAAAATCAACTACTTTTAGAGCACAAGTGAACAACCGTATGCGACAAAATGGAGGAAAAACGCCACAGCTATTCGCATTCTGACAATCTGCTTACTTAGAACACCTCAATTTCCAACAAAACATACCATGCTTTTTCCTCGTCCGAATTTCCAAACCCCTCATCAGAGAACTATCCAACCATCCTCTGGGAGACAAAACACCAGCCCGGATCATTTCTCTGTTTCCGTCAGAGTTCTGCGTTTCCTTTGCTGTGGATTACCTCCAGCACGCGAGCCAGCGCGCTCTACCGGGCTTGAGGCCGGCGTCAGCCGGGCGTCGCCATTTGATTGACACGAAAATGACAAAATTGGGTGGTGCCGCGCCGGAGCGTGGTTGGTGGGCGGGAGGGGCGGCCGCCGCCCACCCCTCCCCCTCACAGAGCGAAGCTACACACCGCAGCTTCAGATCAAAGCGGCCGCCCGGCGGCTCGCTCGGCTACACTCGGTGGGCTGCGGGATGTCGGCCGAGAGCGCTCGCACGCACGCACGCGGCCGTTCACAGAATCACGGACAGCTGGGAATGCGTGAATCGTGATCTGTGACCGATGGTGAGTCACGGGATGTTGAGTCATATTGATGTCGCGATGCTCAGTGGTTTTGACCTTGTGATAAACTGATATTATCTGGAATGGAGCAGGCAAATATCATTACTTGGAAGCAGGCTCGGTATTCCTAGAAAATTATCTACAAAATAGCAATATCTAGACGTCAAAACTTCCTGTCAGGTCTCAAAATTTACGTTCTGAAATACATCAGGCTATAATACCGCACTGGGCATTGCCATGTTTCGCATAAAAAGTAAACCAAGGCCAGAACCTTAACCAGAGCGAATTCGGAATTGTGAGGCACATATAAACTAAGAAAACCAGGTCAGGGACTATTAGATTCTGACACCTGGAAACTTCGAAATGTTCCGCAGAAGTTTATTATCTCTGGAAGGGGAACATGGAACGGCAGGGTCCACATATCTGAAAGCAGCAAATCACCCCAAAAGCGTTGATACCGGACTGGTGGCGTGTGTCCAGCCTCAGCAATAATTTTCCGCAAGGGCGCTAAAGGCAGGGGTGCCCCTCTTACTGCCCAACCAGGGGACGTCCCCCAAAATGTCGTCACTTCACCCATGACTTTCGGCCTTTTCTTCTATTTAGCGGGGTGAGCACAAACGTTTCCAACTGCTTTTTTGGTGAGCTGTCTCGATCCTGATCTACCAGACAACTAAGCTAAGCTTCGACTTCGCCTCCCCGGGTCGTCGCCAATTTCCAGTCCGCTGCCGGCCGCACTAAAATAATATCCGCGACGCCGCCTCTTATTGTCCGTTAGAACAGTTCAACGATTCAAACACACAACACGAACGTCCTCCTTCCCTGAGACTCCACCACCGGCGGTGTATTCTGACATCATCCTAGCCTCGCACCATCCCAGCATGTCCCAGGAGGAGGGAGCAGCCACCGCCCCCCGTGAGATTGCTCTCGTTAACCCTAGGCGCGGCGGGACGACCCGGAGGTCCTGCCACACGGCAGATAGCCAAATACGAGTTAATCTGCGGGAAAACGCCGCTGTCGGCCGGCCAGAGAGAGGATAGTGGTTCGATGCCCCAGATGGGAGTTTGTGCCGACAGGGGGATGGCCAGTGGCTGTAGTGATGTCGGAGGGTTTTCCACGTTCGTAGTGATGCGAGCACTACAGAGACAAGTTGTGCGAAAGGGACGAAAGTTCCAGCACGCCCTCAAGATGTGCAGCAAACTGTCTGCTTAACCAATTTTGTTATATGAAATCAGGAAAAGGGATTGTTTTCATAAGATAAAATATTATAGAATGATATAAAAGAAAATAACGATCTGACTGCAAACCTAAATTGATGCTGTTTCCTGTTTTAAATGACCTATGCATAGAAAAGCCATACTGGTAACAACTTGGATAAAGTCTATGAAAACAGGAACGTCGGCCAGCTTAGAACATTATATCACTCCCAGGGCGAAGACGGCAGGACCTTTAGGACATTCAGAGGGATGGTATCTTTGTTCAATTTTATCTCGCAATGCCAGCTACTGGCCACCTTGGACCCCTGCCCGGTTTGTTTCTACGCCCATGGCAATAACTTCAACCACTTGACCCGATAATTAGCGATCAAATTGCAGGCCAAGAAGTCTTCACGGCGTCCTCAGACTACACCTAGCACAAATAAGCCGGCTTCACTGAGCGAAAAACCGCTCTCCGCCTGAACAAAACGGCCCACCTCAGGAGAAAACCGCAACGCCATCAATCAACGACACACCGCAATTACATCCATCTCCACACCTATGTCCACCGGCACGCATTCGCGCGCGTTCGGTGGCGTCTCGCGGCTCGGACGGGCTCGCACGCCCGCAGGGGGCCCAGTCTGGGCGGCGCCAGGCCGCTGCTTCAGATCTCGCCGCCGCCGCGCGAGTGTGCCCCCAGCCACAGTTACCCCGGGTAAGAGACCCCGAGTCACAACAGCAAATTAGGCTGGCCGGCCGCGTGCCCGCGACCCTGATACATGGGAGACAGCGGCGCGGCGGCCGTTGTCAAAGCCGTCACTCAAACTTGGAATCAAACCCACCGCCTTCCGCCTCGCTGGATGGCAGTTAAAAACAAAAGCGGTGACGATGGCACCCTGGGGGAGGCGCCTTGCCACACATGGCACGGCTCATGGCGCCAATGTTTCGCGCCAAATCGGCTCCGTGGAAAGTAGGTCAAACTTGCGGGTCTTCTTTTAAATACGGACATGCTAAAAACATCCAAAGTGACTAGTGATCAATACCTTTAATCAAAAAAGGTGCAAGCAACGCCTTTATCACAGACGTTGGTAGACCGTTAGCGTAGATAACAGGCGTAGTAACGTCAACAACGTTTGGGGGGCCATAGGGCATTATGAAGCCACTCATTTCCCAGTCAACGCCATAAGGTTAACAGTTAAGAATATTGAACAATGGGGGCCATGACCTCCTTGTTCCTATGCTTATACTTTTGACGCTTACTGGAGCCGTTGCCTCTGGTTCCCATTCAAGGAAAATTCCATTATTAGCGTATATCCGTCACATGATTCATCCTCACTATGCTAACATCTACTTACAAGATCGCGGAGGTCCTCTTAGCTTCGCCAATCATTCATAACGCGTCCCGGAAGTGTATCATAGCCCAAGCATGCGCGTTAACCGTGTTGGCTTCAGCTCGGCACCACCACCCATCATCCGCCCCCTGCCGGCTCCCCGGTAACCAGCGCGAGCACGCTTCTGCTGAAACCACGGCCGGAAACCAAATTAGCCTCTGACATGGTGTTTCCGCGAGCTGCGCGCTGACCCCCCGGCGGTCTACAAAGAGCCGCCGCTGCTGTCGCTGTGACGCAATGGTATGCTAGGAGGAGAACCGAAGCGGAAACTGGGCCGCCACGCTGCCCAGGAGTGGTTCTCAGCTCTGAAGACACGATGCCCCCTTCAGCAGTCGGATAACTTAATGAACCTAGTCTTAAAAATAAGTACAAACTTAAACGAGCATGCGGTCTTCTTGGTTAAATCTGCATACACTTTCACTGGAGTACTGCTGTCCGAAGTAGAAACGAAGATGGAGATCACGAATGTTTTCATTTAATCATGCTCTACAATCTCTCAATTCTGTATAATAATTTTTGGGGTTTAACGAGCACCAATGCCAGGGTCATAGACGTCGCCAACTTCACCCTGTTGGAAGGGATTTGGGGATCAGATCGACTTATTCAGAGGCTCCGCCGGGGAACCGGACCGGTGACTAGAAACAATGGTGCATCCACTAAGCCACCTCATTCCCGTCAATCAATTCTGTACTCAGTTGAAATATTTCTCTGGGTTCTAATGGCTTATCATACTTGTTTTCGAAGACCTAGATCTTCGCAAAGCCAGCTTCTTATAGGGGCGCTATAGCTTATAGCCAATAGCCTTACCAGGTTGATGCGCCCCTAAGCCCTATGCCCAAATAACCTTCTCATACACACATTGTTGGGAATGACATCAAATTTGTTTAAGTCATTGCTAGAAAAGATAATAAAAATCTTTCTAGGCTTTACGTTTTTCTTCAAGAATCTCTCCTGACTGTTACACCCTCAAACTCAATAATTTTACATTTGCAGCAATGTCCTCATCGTCAATAATTATTCAGGTCTCGGAAAGTATATTGACGATAGGGCACCGTAAATTGGTGCCGTTTTTTTAGTCAGAAATGCGGGTTATAACAAACCTATCTTAGCTTATCATTCAAGGTTAGAAATCACAGACCTTCATGATCCCCAAGGAACGGCTTGATGGCCCATCGGGATCCACTGATACAGAGCTGCCTAGTCCCGGCGTTAGTCTCCCAGGAGTTAGGACTGGGTCTAGCAGGATTAAATAGAAGCCGGGTCCTACAGTCGTATGGTGGGTAGAGGGGGCATGGGGGCACGCGCCCTTCCTCCACCTCCCGATCTCCTACCCCATCCACCAGGGTAAGAGCATCAGAGCCCAGGCGAATGACTTTGGCGCCATTGATAGGTCGCGTCACCCAAAGGTGGCGCCCCTCTGGTTCGAATGACACCCCTGGCCTGATGCCCACCCAACCCACCAGAGATCCCGGATCAGCCTACGAGAGGAACATCAAAGACACTTTTATGGATGACTTCAACAGAGGTGGTTTAAAACCTGGAGCATTGTCATGCATAGTACGCTGATTTAATGCAATCCACTAGCAGGGGACCATGAATGTCCCCGGGAGACACGCACGCAGGAGGGGAGAGCAGTCCAAAGACTGCATATGGAGCCCAGACGAACGAGCAGCTAGAGATGTAAATGGGTCACACGACTTCAGTACAATAATTTATTAGGTACCGAGGCTCATTCGGTGGGAGGAGGAACATGTGCCCCACATCCCCGGATCCGCCACGAATTGTCCGGGTCGCAGGCGCTCGTATCACTTTGCATAAGACCCTGTCACTCAGTGTTGAGTTTGGTTCTCGCAGTAACACGCACTGGTGTTGGATGTAGTTCAAGGGTGGGCGGTGTATAATTGCCGTTCCGGGTCACAGAAGCATGGTCAGGAACAGGGCCACTAAACGACTGACAGTCACCAGAGCCCTGTTTTTCGGCAAGGTAATTGGCAACAGAAGCAGCTATGAAAGCAACACCCCAACAAAAATGAAATGCAAGGGTATGCATTAGAGCGCTGAGCAAAGACACAACATACATGTTAAAACATTAAAAAACGAGTTCACTTCACTTATTGTGAAAAAATTCAACCAGCTTGGCCAACAAGCTAGCATTGCCAAACGCAGTACCACAATAATACCACCGATTACAGCGGAATGATGACAGGGTCATTTATCGAGGGGTTCATTTGGGCGTGTGATTTTCTGAGTGACACTTGGATCAATCACGTCTGTTTGATCGACCTGAACCAAGGCTGATGTGTATGGCGGACTCCGGGACTCTGGCGGCGATGGTTGGACTTCATCCGCGCTTGGCCGCGTATGAAAGTGTCACATGTACGAACAAGCCCAGAAACGCTACATTTTTCCCGTCAGAAAAGCATTTCGTGGGACTGAATCAAATATTGTGCAATATCAAATATTTCTTGCGGGTTTCACGTCTGATTTCGTACTAGAGTCATCTATCACTTTAAAGCCTACTGCGTCCATTCGTTCTAGTTTACTCCACCTAAAACCGCAATGTCATCTAACAAGAAAATCACTACAACTGAGCAAATTGATAGCTGTACATATAGTTCAATCGTGCTATGATATGCTTCCGTGAGTATGTGGGGAGGACCAAACTTGTCGACCGATATCGAACACAGCGGTCAACACCCCAACCAAACAAGGGTGTGGCTTTACAATGCACTGACTTTTGAGGTCATACGGGGTCGTTGACGCACCCTTCACGCCCTCTGCCTGTTGGGCAAGGTCACAATCATTCTCCAGTGAGACTCGATGCCACCACCCACTGGTCAACAATTGCGATATAAAGCAATATCCAGAAAGGCCCAGCGCATTATGCTTGCACTTATTAGAGGTTTTATCATCTCTGACTGGCTCAAGTTGGATAGAATTAAACATAATGTCGCCACCGGCAAAAAGTGGGGGGCAGCCAAACTTCAACCTGATGCTGACAAAAACTTCAACATCAGTACCAAAAACGTTCGAATTTGGGCTCCTCGTTGCCTTCCGCAGCAGCTGGATATAAGAATGTCCGGCTTTCTCTTATTTTGACTGAGATCAGGAAATTTTTGGCCAAAAAGTGGGGGGCCTGGCCCGGGCCCCCTTTTCCGACGCGTATGGAATTAAAATACCTTCAAACTTTGTTGGTACCAGATACAATTTTACAAATTCCATTTTCAATTTCTTACAAATCCAATTTTACAAGAAGGAACAGAACTTTTCTGTTTCTACAAATAAGCAGCTCCTGAGGTCAGTCATAAGGGTATATTTACAAAAAATGAAGCTTTATTTGATTAATACAGCCACCGGGATCATCTTTCATTTCTTCCATCGGCGTTGTTGATGGTGCAAAATAACGAAGACAGTTTTATTAATCCAGATACTTTCGAAAATGATGGTTCCCTAGACCATTGCAATATATTTAAGGGCCTTTCGTTTAACATTAGTGGGCCTAGAAAAAAATATATAATAAATAAATAAAATTTGTCAAATCTTTATAGTATACTTTAAATGGTACAAAATCTAATGAAAAATTCTCGCTTGGACGGCAGTACTATATTACGATCAGTCTCTGGAGCGGCTAAGCTACTAATTTCGGTGCAATGGCGTCCACGCCTCAAATGGACAAGTTACGGACTGTTATGCCAAACACCACGAACAAACAAAAGTACCAAATTTATTTCTAGAGTGTTTCAATAGACCCTAAACACAAGTAAATTCTTAGAGCGCTTCAAAGGACCCTAAACCCAAGTGGTCCCACAAATCCCGCGAACAAGACATGTCCATTACTACTTTCTTGGCTTGAACTCGATTTATGGATATAACTTCTAAGGAAATATACACATATGCTGGGGTATGCATGCAATACTAATTTTTTACTTGAGTGATATATATCTCCAAAGAAAGCGATATGCATAAGACATAAAACAGGATTATCCTGTATATAGGGTGATGTTACTATACTTATAGTAATAACCCGCACACTAAATTTCCTCGTGCAGTTTTCATTACCACCAACATGATCATAGGCGAAGTAACTTTTTCCGAGTGGGGGAGGGGGGCAAAAGCTGCCACCGCAGGTGGGGTCAAATATGACTCGGGCCATCACTTGATTTGTTAACGGAGATGGTCCGGAATCGATTAAAGTTGGAGAGAGGGGGCAGCCGCCCCCTGCCCCCCGGTTGTTGCGCCTATGAACATGATTAAGCATGCCTGATTTGTCAATGCATGAGAATTACAACGGTAAAATTTGAACTTACTGGACTTGTGGTGTAAAGATTACTAACCAGTCAAATATATTTCAATTGAGTATCAAAGGATTTCGCCTTCAGGGAGAAAAAATATCGACGAGTTACTTTATACATTTCTAACACATGACTACTGAGTCATTAAGTCCGAAAATGAGTTCAAATAAAAACCTCCGACAACCCCCTACACGTTAAGTGGGTACAACTATTTCGGGAAACAGAGACCGCCAGATTATTTTTCAAGCTGATCTACATGGGAAGCAACCAGAAATCAAAAGTATTGAGGTGCACCGCGAGGTCTAAACGGCGCGACATCACACAAAGCGGCGTGGCAACACTCACGACAGAGGTGGTAGAGTCCATCACAGGCGGAGATGTGGGAGAGGAAGGCGTTGCCGAGTCCCTGTCCTTCGCTGGCGCCCTTCACCAGGCCGGCAATGTCCGTCACGTTCAGAAACGCCGGCACCTTGCTGAAATATACAGACAATGTGTGTATGGGTCACGATCAGAAGCAATGGTAGCAGCTTCTGGTAGCATATGCTAGTGGTAAGTCATGGTGGCGTTCAGAAAAGCGAGCCCCATGGTGTAGCACATCAGAAGCCGGTGACGAACGAAGTAAGAAACGGCTTCTATTCTGACAGTTTTTCCGGTCTCGTCGTGGTTGTCTGTTGTTGTTGTTGTTGTTGTTGTTGTTGTTGTTGTTGTCTGTTCTGAGCGCCGGTATCAGAGACCTAAAACTTTTGTGGATAGAAGGCACTTCCAAATGAATAAGCACCACGGTTGTCAATTTTCAAAATTTTCAAAATTTTTCCCAGAATTTTGCATTATGTGATTTGTAACTTTTATTTTTCTATTTTTTGCTAATTCATCTACAGTCTTCAAACTTGCACCCTTTTACATCAGACAAATTTGTAGTTGACACAAAAAGTTGGAAAGAAAAAGCTTTAAATTTAGGGCGCTAAATTAGCTTTTAAACTTTGCACCCTAAATTTGGCATAAAACTCATGGTCTAAACTACAGGCTCGAAATATCTGAAGCTACAGCAGTTCAGGTTCTGAGTCAAATATCAACTTAAAGTCCGGTTTGTGCAGTACTGCACAAACACAGAAACAAAACAAAAACGGAAATTTAAGGGTCCTTTTTGGCCCATTCCGTGAAGGTCTGCATTTCCCAAAATATCATTCAAACCCTTATATCTTCCGATCTAATTGATAAAAGTTAGTTCCCATTTCAGATAATAAAAGAAAATAGCTTCTTTTTTTATATATTTAGAGATAAAAACTTTCAGACTGAAACTTTTTTATTTTATAGGCAAAAATAAAATGTAAGTTTTTAAAATTTTTATTCTCAGCCCCCTGGTTTCCAGACCATGATAGCTACGGTATTGAACTTAACACGGCTGGATAGAAAACTTCGTTGCCGTCATTTTCCTCACTCATACCCCCCACTTTTCTCTTACGGCTTCCGCGCTATAAGCCGTAAAATAAATTTCAAAGTGGTAATTTTATCAGTTCATTTTTGCTTCACACCGGGGTTTAGGGTGGTTAGAGTCATTGGAGGAAATGAAATTTTGCATGCAGCTAGGTAAGAGACATATGTCGACATTCCATCTGCATAGATATCAATGAAACACCAAGTTACCTTTACAAACATGCCGTTTTTTCACGCAACGTTGTAGCAAATCACCACGCGTCACCCCTGCGTCCATTCCGCGGCAACGCCGGCGATCGGCGCAGCCGTTTCTGTTTATTTATGGTCTGGTAAAAAAGTACCCAATACTACCCATAAGGCATCACAAGTAATTAGAGTACCGTAAAAGTCCGAGTTTACAATTAGAGCATTATGTTTTTGTTTTTGGACCATGGGTGGATCCAGGGAATAAGTAGGCTAGGTGCCCCCCTCACCCTTCTCCCCCAACCCCCAATCGACCATCGGCGCCCTCTAAATTGTAAAGACACGCCGCTCAAGGTCGATGACGTTCCTTGAAATGTCGCTTCCCATACGCGGATCCAGGATTGCCTATCGGGGGCGAGGTGGAAGGGAAAACTTCCTGGTGGGCGCTATTTACACCAGGGACGCCACTTTTGGCCGGAAAACCTATCAAGTAGGCGCTAAAACCTATCAGTAGACCCCAATACCTGCATCTCGGGGAAAACGACATTTCAGGGTGTGCCAACGAACTTTCCAGGGGTTTCCGGGACAATTTCAGGGGCGCTAAGATTCTATGGGGGCACCTGTCCCCTTTCCCCCTTGGTTCCGCCTATGTCGTTTCGGGGGGCACGGAAGTGGGGTCGTTACGGGTGTGGGGGTAAGGAGCTCGAGCATAAGCGGATCCAGGACATCAGCATGGGGGTAGGGGCTAAAGAGTTCGAGCATAGGCAGACCCAGGACATCAGTACGAGGGTGGGGCTCGGGAGTTAGAGCATAGGCGGATCGAGGACATCGGTACGAGGGTCGGGCTAGAGAGTTAGAGCATAGGCGGATCCAGGACATCAGTACGAGGGTCGGGCTAGGGAGTTAGAGCATAGGCGGATCCAGGACATCAGTACGAGGGTCGGGCTAGGGAGTTAGAGCATAGGCGGATCCAGGACATTAGTACGGGGATGGGGCTAAGCAGCTGAGCATTAGCGGATTCAGGACATCAGTACGGAGTGAGACTCGGGAGTTCCAGCATAGGCGGATCCAGGACATCAGTACGGGGGTAGGGGCTACGGAGTTCGAGCATAGGCGGATCCAGGATATTACTACGGGGATGGGGCTAAAGAGATCGAGCATAGGCGGATCTAGGACATCTGTACTGGGGTGGAGATAAGGAGCTCGAGCATAGGCTGATCCAGGACATCAGTACGGGGGTGAGGCTAAGGAGCTCGAGCATAGGCGGATCCAGGACATCAGTACGGGGGTGGGGCTAAGAAGCTCGAGCATAAGTGGATTCAGCTGATCAGTACGGGGGTGGGGCTCGGGAGATCGAGCATAGGCGGATCTAGGACATCAGTATGGTGGTGGGGCTAGGGAGTTAGAGCATAGGCGGATCCAGGACATCGGTACGAGGGTTGGGCTAGGGAGTTAGAGCATAGGCGGATCCAGGACATCAGTAGGGGGTAGGGGCTACGGAGTTCGAGCATAGGCGGATCCATGATATTAGAACGGGGATGGGGCTAAGGAGATCGAGCATAGGCGGATCTAGGACTTCCGTACGGGGGTGGAGATAAGGAGCTCGAGCATAGGATGATCCAGGACATCAGTAAGGGAGTGGGGCTAAGGAGCTCGAGCATAGGCGGATCCAGGACATCAGTAAGGGGTGAGACTCGGGAGTTCCAGCATAGGCGGATCCAGGACATCAGTAGGGGGTAGGGGCTACGGAGGTCGAGCATAGGCGGATCCAGGATATTAGTACGGGGATGGGGCTAAGGAGATCGAGCATAGGCGGATCTAGGACCTCTGTACGGGGGTGGAGATAAGGAGCTCGAGCATAGGCTGATCCAGGACATCAGTAAGGGAGTGGGGCTAAGGAGCTCGAGCATAGGCGGATCCCGGACATCAGTAAGGGGGTGGGGCTAAGGAGCTCGAGCATAGGCGGATCCAGGACATCAGTAGGGGTAGGGCTAAGGAGCTCGAGCATAGGCGGATTCAGGACATCAGTACGGGGATGGACCTAAGGAGCTCGAGCATAGACGGATCCAGGACATCAGTTCGGGGTGGGGCTAAGGAGCTCGAGCACAGGCGGACCCAGGACATCAGTATGGGGGTGGGGCTAAGGAGCTCGATCATAGGCGGATCCAGGACATCAGAACGGGGTTGGACCTCGGGACCTCAAGCAAAGGCGGATCCAGGACATCAGTACGGGAATGGGGCTAAGGAGCTTGAGCATAGGCGGATCCAGGACAGTACGGAGGTGGGGCTACGGAGTTCGAGCATAGGCGGAACCAGGACATCAGTAAGTGCGTGGGGCTAAGGAGCTCGAGCATAGGCGGATCCAGGACATCAATACGGGGATGGGCCTGAGGAGTTTGAGCATAGGCGGATCCAGGACATCAGTTCGGGGATGGGGCTAAGGAGCTTGAACATAGGTGGATCCAGGACATCTGTACGGGGGTGGGGCTAAAGAGCTCGAGCATAAGCGGAGCCAGGATATTAGTACGGAGGTAGAGGCTAAGGAGTTTGAGCATAGGCGGATCCAGCATATCGGTACGGGGATTGGGCTAAGGAGATCCAGCATAGGCTGATCCAGGACATCTGTACGGAGGTGGGGCTAAAGAGCTCGAGCATAGGCGGATCCAGGACATCAGTATGGGTGTCGGGTTAAGGAGCTCGAGCATAAGCGGATTCAGGACATCAGTACGTGGGTGGGGCTCGGGGGCTCGAGCATAGGCGGATCCAGGACATCAGTAGTGTTAGGGGCTAAGGAGTTAAAGCATAGGCGGATCCAGGGCAGTATAGAGGTGGGGCTACGGAGTTCGAGCAGAGGCAGATCCAGGACATATGTAAGGGGGTGGGGTAAGGAGCTCGAGCATAGGCGGATCCAGGACATCAGTTCGGTGGTGGGGCTGAGGTCTCGAGCTGGGGTATAACTCGGTAACAAATAGGCTGAATTGGGTGAAAATCTGCAGGTATAGGTGAAATACCGTCGGGAAACCCATAATATTTTATATTAAATCTCCTTTCTTCTCGTCATGCCCAGTCTTTGCTTAACAAAACAAACATTATGCGTGTGTTTATTTATTTGATGACATGAACAGAGGGCACGCGTGGTGCAGTATGCAGAGACATGCTAATTTAGGAAAACATGGGCCTAGACAGGGGATTGAATGGAGCCATAATGAGAAGACAAAACCTAAAACTCCAACATTGCGATGTTGTAAGTATCAAACTGCTGAAAAAAAACTCGCCTGTCAATCGAACTGTTTGGCTAACGTACATTGTCACCGGCTTCTCCTGCGCCAGAGCGGCACCTGCCGAGGCCGCAGGCCGAGGTCAGAAGCCGGTGACGAACGAAGTAAGAAACGGCTTCTATTCTGACAGTTTTTCCGGTCTCGTCGTCGTCGTTGTCTGTTGTTGTTGTTGTTGTCTGTTCTGAGCGCTGGTATCAGAGACCTAAAACTTTTGTGGATAGAAGGCACTTCCAAATGAATAAGCACCACGGTTGTCAATTTTCAAAATTTTCAAAATTTTGCCCAGAATTTTGCATTATGTGATTTTTAACTTTTATTTTTCTATTTTTTGCTAATTCATCTAGACTCTTCAAACTTGCACCCCTTTTACATCAGGGAAATTTGTAGTTCACACAAAAAGTTGGAAAGAAAAAGCTTTAAATTTAGGGCTCTAAATTAGCTTTTAAACTTTGCACCCTAAATTTGGCATAAAACTCATGGTCTAAACTACAGGCTCGAAATATCTGAAGCTACAGCAGTTCCGGTTCTGAGTCAAATATCAACTTAAAGGCCGGTTTGTGCAGTACTGCACAAACATAAAAACAAAACAAAAACGGAAATTTAAGGGTCCTTTTTGGCCCATTCCGTAAAGGTCTGCATTTCCCAAAATATCATTCAAACCCTTATATCTTCTGATCTAATTGATAAAAATTAGTTCCCATTTCAGATAATAAGAGAGAATAGCCTCCTTTATTATATATTTAGAGATAAAAACTTTTAGGCTGAAACTTTTTATTTTATAGGCAAAAATAAAATATAAGTTTTTAAAATTTTTATTCTCAGCCCCCTGGTTTCCAGACCATGATAGCTACGGTATTGAACTTAACACGGCTGGATAGAACACTTCGTTGCCGTCATTTTTCTCACTCATACCCCCCACTTATCTCTTACGGCTTCCGCGCTATAAGCCGTAAAATGCATTTCAAAGTGGTAATTTTATCAGTTCATTTTTGCTTCACACCGGGGTTTAGGGTGGTTAGAGTCATTGGAGGGAAATGAAATTTTGCATGCAGCTAGGTAAGAGACATATGTCGACATTCCATCTGCATATATATCAATGAAACACCAAGTTACCTTTACTAACATGCCGTTTCTCCACGCATCGTTGTAGCAAATCACCACGCGTCACCCCTGCGTCCACGTCGCGGCAACGCCGGCGATCGGCGCGGCCGTTTCTGTTTATTTATGGTCTGGTAAAAAAGTACCCAACACTACCCATAATGCATCACAAGTAATTAGAGTACCGTAAAAGTCCGAGTTTACAATAAGAGTATTATGTTTCTGTTTTTGGACCATGGGTGGATCCAGGGAATAAGTAGGCTAGGTGCCCCCCCCACCCTTCTCCCCCCATCCCCTCCCCCAACCCCCAATCGACCATCGGCGCCCTCTGAAATTGTAAAGACACGCCTCTCAAGGTCGATGACGCTCCCTGAAATGTCGCTTCCCATACGTGGATCCAGGATTGCCTATCGGGGGCGAGGTGGAAGGGGAAACTTCCTGGTGGGCGCTATCTACACCAGGGACGCCACTTTTGGCCGGAAAAACCTATCAAGTAGGCGCTAAAACCTATCAGTAGACCCCGACACCTGCATCTCGGAGAAAACGACATTTCAGGGGGTGCCATCTAACTTTCCAGGTGTTTCCGGGACAATTTCAGGGGGCGCTAAGATTCTATGGGGGGCACCTGTCCCCTTTCCCCTTGGATCCGCCTATGTCGTTTCGGGGGCGGGGGGGCACGGAGGTGGGGCGTTACTGGTGTGGGGGTAAGGAGATCGAGCATAATCGGATCCAGGACATCAGCATGGGGGTAAGGGCTAAAGAGTTCGAGCATAGGTGGACCCAGGACATCAGTACAAGGGTGGGGCTAGGGAGTTAGAGCATAGGCGGATCCAGGACATCAGTACGAGGGTGGCGCTAGGGAGTTAGAGCATAGGCGGATCCAGGACATTAGTACGGGGATGGGGCTAAGAAGCTCGAGCATTAGCGGATTCAGGACATCAGTACGAGGTGGGACTCGGCAGTTCCAGCATAGGCGGATCCAGGACATCAGTAGGGGGTAGGGGCTAAGGAGTTCGAGCATAGGCGGATCCAGGGCAGTACGGAGGTGGGGCTACGGAGTTCGAGCATAGGCGGAACCAGGACATCGGTACGAGGGTCGGGCTAGGGAGTTAGAGCATAGGCGGATCCAGGACATTAGTACGGGGATGGGGCTAAGCAGCTGAGCATTAGCGGAATCAGGACATCAGTACGGGGTGAAACTCGGGAGTTCCAGCATAGGCGGATCCAGGACATCAGTAGGGGGGTAGGGGCTACGGAGTTCTAGCATAGGCGGATCCAGGATATTAGTACGGGGATGGGGCTAAGGAGCTCGAGCAGAGGCGGATCTAGGACATCAGTACGGCGGTGGGGCTAAGAAGCTCGATCATAAGCGGATTCAGCTGATCAGTACGGGGGTGGGGCTCGGGAGCTCGAGCATAGTCGGATCCAGGACATCAGTAGGGGGTGGGGGCTAAGTAGTTCGAGCATAGGCGGATCCAGGGCAGTACAGAGGTGGGGCTACGAAGTTCGAGCACAGGCGGATCCAGGACATCAGTAAGGGGGTGGGGTAAGGAGCTCGAGCATAGGCGGATCCAGGACATCAGTGGGGGGGGTAGGGGCTACGGAGTTCGAGCATAGGCGGATCCAAGACATCAGGAAGAAGGTGGGATAAGGAGCTCGAGTATAGGCGGATCCAGGACATCAGTAGGGGGTAGGGGCTAAGGAGTTCGCGCATATGCGGATCCAGGACATCAGTGCAGGGGTGTGGCTCCGGAGCCTGAGTAAAGGCGGATCCAGGACATCAGTACGGGGGTGGGGCTAAGGAGATCGAGCATAGGTGGATCCAGGACATCTGTACGGGGGTGGGGCTAAAGAGCTGGAGTATAGGCGGATCCAGGACATCAGTATGGGTGTGGGGCTAAGGAGCTCGAGCAGAGGCGGATCCAGGGCATCAGTACGGGGGTGGGGCTAAGGGGTTCGAGTATAGGCGGATAAAGGACATCAGTACAGAGGTGGGGCTAAGGAGCTCAAGCATAAGCGGATCCAGGACATCAGTGGGGGGGGGTAGGGGCTACGGAGCTCGAGCATAGGCGGATCCAGGACATCAGTAGGGGGTAGGGGCTAAGGAGTTCGCGCATATGCGGATCCAAGACATCAGTACGGAGGTGGGGCTAAGAAGTTCGAGCATAGGCGGATCCAGGACATCAGTACGGGGGTGGGGCTAAGGAGCTCCAGCAAAGGCGGATCCAGGCCTCAGTACGGGGGTGGGGCTAAGGAGCTCGAGCATAGGCGGATCCAGGACATCAGTACGGTGGTGGGGCTCGGGCGTTCCAGCATAGGCGGATCCAGGACATTAGTAGGGTGGTAGGGAGTAAAGAGTTTGAGTATAGGCGAATCCAGGCCAGTACGGAGGTGGGGCTACGGAGTTCGAGCATAGGCAGATCCAGGACATCAGTTCGGGGGTGGGGCTAAGGAGCTCGAGCATAGGCGGATCCAGGACATCAATGCAGGGGTGTGGCTCCGGAGCCTGAGTAAAGGCGGATCCAGGACATCAGTACGGGGGTGGGGCTAAGGAGATCGAGCATAGGTGGATCCAGGACATCTGTACGGGGGTGGGGCTAAAGAGCTGGAGTATAGGCGGATCCAGGACATCAGTATGGGTGTGGGGCTAAGGAGCTCGAGCAGAGGCGGATCCAGGGCATCAGTACGGCGGTGGGGCTAAGGGGTTCGAGTATAGGCGGATGAAGAACATCAGTACAGAGGTGGGGCTAAGGAGCTCAAGCAAAAGCGGATCCAGGACATCAGCAGAGGGGTAGGGGCTAAAGAGTTCGGGCATAGGCGGATCCAGGACATCAGTACGGGGGTGGGGCTACGGAGTTCGAGCATAGGCGGAACCAGGACATCGGTACGAGGGTCGGGCTAGGGGAGTTAGAGCATAGGCGGATCCAGGACATTAATACGGGGATGGGGCTAAGCAGCTGAGCATTAGCGGAATCAGGACATCAGTACGGGGTGAAACTCGGGAGTTCCAGCATAGGCGGATCCAGGACATCAGTATGGGTGTCGGGCTAAGGAACTCGAGCAGGGGCGGATCCAGGACATCAGTACGGGGCCGGGGCTAAGGGGCTCGAGTATAGGCGGATCAAAGACATCAGTACGGGGGTGGGGCTAAGGAGCTCGAGCATAAGCGGATCCAGGACATCAAGAGGCTAAAGAGTTAAAACAGGTAGGGGCTAAAGAGTTAAAACATAAGCGGATCCTGGACATCAGTACGGGAGTGGGGCTAAGGAGCTCGAGCATAAGCGGATTCAGGACATCAGTACGTGGGTGGGGCTCGGGAGCTCGAGCATAGGCTGATCCAGGACATCATTAGGGGTAGGGGCTAAGGAGTTCAAGCATAGGCGGGTCCAGGTCAGTATAGAGGTGGGGCTACGGAGTTCGAGCATAGGCAGATCCAGGACATATGTAAGGGGTTCGGGTAAGGAGCTCGAGCATAGGCGGATCCAGGACATCAGTTCGGTGGTGGGGCTGAGGTCTCGAGCTGGGGCATAACTCGGTAACAAATAGGCTGAATTTGGTGAAAATCTGCAGGTATGGGTGAAATACCGTCGGAAAACCCATCATATTTTATATTGTATCTCCTTTCTTCTCGTCATGCCCAGTCTTTGCTTAACAAAACAAACATTATGCGTGTGTTTATTTATTTGATGATATGAACAGAGGGCAAGCGTGGTGCAGTATGCAGAGACATGCTAATTTAGGAAAACATGGGCCTAGACAGGGGATTGAATGGAGCCATAATGAGAACACAAAACCTAAAACTCCAACATTGCGTTGTTATAAGTATCAAACTGCTGAAAAAACTCGCCTGTCAATCGAACTCTTTGGCTAACGTACATTGTCACCGGCTTCTCCTGCGCCAGAGCGGCACCTGCCGAGGCCGCAGGCCGAGGTCTGTTGTTGTTGTTGTTGTTGTCTGTTCTGAGCGCTGGTATCAGAGACCTAAAATTTTTGTGGATAAAAGGCACTTCCAAATGAATAGGCACCACGGTTGTCAATTTTCAAAATTTTCAAAATTTTGCCCAGAATTTTGCATTATGTGATTTTTAACTTTTATTTTTCTATTTTTTGCTAATTCATCTAGACTCTTCAAACTGGCACCCTTTTACATCAGGCAAATTTGTAGTTCACACAAAAAGTTGGAAAGAAAAAGCTTTAAATTTAGGGCTCTAAATTAGCTTTTAAACTTTGCACCCTAAATTTGGCATAAAACTCATGGTCTAAACTACAGGCTCGAAATATCTGAAGCTACAGCAGTTCAGGTTCTGAGTCAAATATCAACTTAAAGGCCGGTTTGTGCAGTACTGCACAAACACAGAAACAAAACAAAAACGGAAATTTAAGGGTCCTTTTTGGCCCATTCCGTGAAGGTCTGCATTTCCCAAAATAACATTCAAACGCTTATATCTTCCGATCTAATTGATAAAAATTAGTTCCCATTTCAGATAATAAGAGAGAATAGCCTCCTTTATTATATATTTAGAGATAAAAACTTTCAGACTGAAACTGTTTATTTTATAGGCAAAAAATAAAATATAAGTTTTTAAAATTTTTATTCTCAGCCCCCTGGTTTCCAGACCTTGATAGCTACGGTATTGAACTTAACACGGCTGGATAGAAAACTTCGTTGCCGTCATTTTTCTCACTCATACCCCCCACTTATCTCTTACGGCTTCCGCGCTATAAGCCGTAAAATGCATTTCACAGTGGTAATTTTATCAGTTCATTTTTGCTTCACACCGGGGTTTAGGGTGGTTAGAGTCATTGGAGGGAAATGAAATTTTGCATGCAGCTAGGTAAGAGACATATGTCGACATTCCATCTGCATATATATCAATGAAACACCAAGTTACCTATACAAACATGCCGTTTCTCCACGCATCGTTGTAGCAAATCACCACGCGTCACCCCTGCGTCCACGTCGCGGCAACGCCGGCGATCGGCGCGGCCGTTTCTGTTTATTTATGGTCTGGTAAAAAAGTACCCAACACTACCCATAATGCATCACAAGTAATTAGAGTACCGTAAAAGTCTGAGTTTACAATAAGAGTATTATGTTTCTGTTTTTGGACCATGGGTGGATCCAGGGAATAAGTAGGCTAAGTGCCCCCCCCACCCTTCTCCCCCCATCCCCTCCCCCAACCCCCAATCGACCATCGGCGCCCTCTGAAATTGTAAAGACACGCCTCTCAAGGTCGATGACGCTCCCTGAAATGTCGCTTCCCATACGCGGATCCGGGATTGCCTATCGGGGGCGAGGTGGAAGGGGAAACTTCCTGGTGGGCGCTATCTACACCAGGGACGCCACTTTTGGCCGGAAAAACCTATCAAGTAGGCGCTAAAACCTATCAGTAGACCCCGATACCTGCATCTCGGGGAAAACGACATTTCAGGGGGTGCCATCGAACTTTCCAGGGTTTCCGGGACAATTTCAGGGTGCGCTAAGATTCTATGGGGGGCACCTGTCCCCTTTCCCCTTGGATCCGCCTATGTCGTTTCGGGGGCGGGGGGCACGGAGGTGGGGCGTTACTGGTGTGGGGGTAAGGAGATCGAGCATAAGCGGATCCAGGACATCAGCATGGGGGTAAGGGCTAAAGAAATCGAGCATAGGCGGATCCAGGACATCAGTACGGGGGTGGGGCTAAGGAGCTCGAGCATAAGCGGAGCCAGGATATCAGTACGGGGTTAGAGGCTAAGGGGTTTGAGCATAGGCGGATCCAGCATATCGGTACGGAGATGGGGCTAGGAGATCCAGCATAGGCGGATCCAGGACATCTGTACGGAGATGGGGCTAAGGAGCTCGAGCATAGGCGGATCCAGGACATCAGTATGGGTGTCGGGCTAAGGAGCTCGAGCAGAGGCGGATCCAGGACATCAGTACGGGGCCGGGGCTAAGGGGCTCGAGTATAGGCGGATCAAAGACATCAGTACGGGGGTGGGGCTAAGGAGCTCGAGCATAAGCGGATCCAGGACATCAAGAGGCTAAAGAGTTAAAACAGGTAGGGGCTAAAGAGTTAAAACATAAGCAGATCCAGGACATCAGTACGGGAGTGGGGCTAAGGAGCTCGAGCATAAGCGGATTCAGGACATCAGTACGTGGGTGGGGCTCAGGAGCTCGAGCATAAGCGGATCCAGGACATCAAGAGGCTAAAGAGTTAAAACAGGTAGGGGCTAAAGAGTTAAAACATAAGCAGATCCAGGACATCAGTACGGGAGTGGGGCTAAGGAGCTCGAGCATAAGCGGATTCAGGACATCAGTACGTGGGTGGGGCTCGGGAGCTCGAGCATAGGCGGATCCAGGACATCATTAGGGGTAGGGGCTAAAGAGTTCAAGCATAGGCGGGTCCAGGGCAGTATAGAGGTGGGGCTACGGAGTTCGAGCATAGGCAGATCCAGGACATATGTAAGGGGTTGGGGTAAGGAGCTCGAGCATAGGCGGATCCAGGACATCAGTTCGGTGGTGGGGCTGAGGTCTCGAGCTGGGGCATAACTCGGTAAAAAATAGGCTGAATTGGGTGAAAATCTGCAGGTATAGGTGAAATACTGTCGGAAAACCCGTCATATTTTATATTGCATCGCCTTTCTTCTGGTCATGCTTAGTCTTTGCTTAACAAAACAAACATTATACGTGTGTTTATTTATGTGATGACATGAACAGAGGGCAAGCGTGGTGCAGTATGCAGATACATGCTAATTTAGGAAAACATGGGCCTAGACAGGGGATTTAATGGAGCCATAATGAGAACACAAAACCTAAAACTCCAACATTGCGTTGTTATAAGTATCAAACTGCTGAAAAAACTCGCCTGTCAATCGAACAGTTTGGCTAACGTACATTGTCACCGGCTTCTCCTGCGCCAGAGCGGCACCTGCCGAGGCCGCAGGCCGAGGTCAGAAGCCGGTGACGAACGAAGTAAGAAACGGCTTCTATTGTTGTTGTTGTTGTTGTTGTCTGTTCTGAGCGCTGGTATCAGAGACCTAAAACTTTTGTGGATAGAAGGCACTTCCAAATGAATAAGCACCACGGTTGTCAATTTTCAAAATTTTCAAAATTTTGCCCAGAATTTTGCATTATGTGATTTTTAACTTTTATTTTTCTATTTTTTGCTAATTCATCTAGACTCTTCAAACTTGCACCCTTTTACATCAGGGAAATTTGTAGTTCACACAAAAAGTTGGAAAGAAAAAGCTTTAAATTTAGGGCTCTAAATTAGCTTTTAAACTTTGCACCCTAAATTTGGCATAAAACTCATGGTCTAAACTACAAGCTCGAAATATCTGAAGCTACAGCAGTTCAGGTTCTGAGTCAAATATCAACTTAAAGGCCGGTTTGTGCAGTACTGCACAAACACAGAAACAAAACAAAAACGGAAATTTAACGGTCCTTTTTGGCCCATTCCGTGAAGGTCTGCATTTCCCAAAATATCATTCAAACGCTTATATCTTCTGATCTAAATGATAAAAATTAGTTCCCATTTCAGATAATAAGAGAGAATAGCCTCCTTTATTATATATTCAGAGATAAAATTTTTCAGACTGAAACTTTTTATTTTATAGGCAAAAATAAAATATAAGTTTTTAAAATTTTTATTCTCAGCCCCCTGGTTTCCATACCATTATAGCTACGGTATTGAACTTAACACGGCTGGATAGAAAACTTAGTTGCCGTCATTTTTCTCACTCATACCCCCCACTTATCTCTTACGGCTTCCGCGCTATAAGCCGTAAAGTACATTTAAAAGTGGTAATTTTATCAGTTCATTTTTGCTTCAAACCCGGGTTTGGGGTGGTTAGAGTCATTGGAGGAAATAAAATTTTGCATGCAGCTAGGTAAGAGACATATGTCGACATTCCATATGCAAAGATATCAATGAAACACCAAGTTACCTTTACAAACATGCCGTTTCTCCACGCAACGTTGTAGCAAATCACCACGCGTCACCCCTGCGTCCACGCCGCGGCAACACCGGCGATCGGCGCGGCCGTTTCTGTTTATTTATGGTCTGGTAAAAAAGTACCCATTACTACCCATAATGCATCACAAGTAATTAGAGTACCGTAAAAGTCCGAGTTTACAATAAGAGTATTATGTTTCTATTTTTGGACCATGGGTGGATCCAGGGAATAAGTAGGCTAGGTGCCCCCCTCACCCTTCTCCCCCATCCCCCTCCCCCAACCCCCAATCGACCATCGGCGCCCTCTGAAATTGTAAAGACACGCCTCTCAAGGTCGATGACGCTCCCTGAAATGTCGCTTCCCATACGCAGATCCAGGATTGCCTATCGGGAGCGAGGTGGAAGGGGAAATTTCCTGGTGGGCGCTATCTACACCAGGGACGCCACTTTTGGCCGGAAAACCTATCAAGTAGGCGCTAAAACCTATCAGTAGACCCCGATACCTGCATCTCGGGGAAAACGACATTTCAGGGGGTGCCATCGAACTTTCCAGGGGTTTCCGGGACAATTTCAGGGGGCGCTAAGATTCTATGGGGGCATCTGTCCCCTTTCCCCCTTGGATCCGCCTATGTCGTTTCGGGGGGGCACGGAGGTGGGGTCGTTACGGGTGTGGGGGTAAGGAGCTCGAGCATAAGCGGATCCAGGACATCAGCATGGGGGTAGGGGCTAAAGAGTTCGAGCATAGGCAGACCCAGGACATCAGTACGAGGGTGGGGCTAGGCAGTTAGAGCATAGGCGGATCCAGGACATCGGTACGAGGGTCGGGCTAGGGAGTTAGAGCATAGGCGGATCCAGGACATTAGTACGGGGATGGGGCTAAGCAGCTGAGCATTAGCGGATTCAGGACATCAGTACGGGGTGAGACTCGGGAGTTCCAGCATAGGCGGATCCAGGACATCAGGAGGGGGTAGGGGCTACGGAGTTCGAGCATAGGCGGATCCAGGATATTAGTACGGGGATGGGGCTAAGGAGATCGAGCATAGGCGGATCTAGGACATCTGTACGGGGGTGGAGATAAGGAGCTCGAGCATAGGCTGATCCAGGACATCAGTATGGGTGTGGGGCTAAGGAGCTCGAGCAGAGGCGGATCTAGGACATCAGTACGGCGGTGGGGCTAAAGGGCTTGAGTATAGGCGGATCAAGGACATCAGTACGGGGGTGAGGCTAAGGAGCTCGAGCATAAGCGGATCCAGGACATCAGAACGTGGGTAGGGGCTAAAGAGTTCGAGCATAGGTGGATCCAGGACATCAGTACGGGGGTGGGGCTAAGAAGCTCGAGCATAAGCGGATTCAGCTGATCAGTACGGGGGTGGGGCTCGGAAGCTCGAGCATTGGCGGATCTAGGACATCAGTACGGTGGTGGGGCTCGGGCGTTCCAGCATAGGCGGATCCAGGACATTAGTAGGGTGGTAGGGGCTAAAGAGTTCGAGTATAGGCGAATCCAGGGCAGTACGGAGGCGGGGCTACGGAGTTCGAGCATAGGCAGATCCAGGACATCAGTTCGGGGGTGGGGCTAAGGAGCTCGAGCGTAGGCGGATCCAGGACATCAGTGCAGGGGTGTGGCTCCGGAGCTCGAGTAAAGGCGGATCCAGGACATCAGTGGGGTGGGGGGTAGGGGCTACGGAGTTCGAGCATAGGCGGATCCAGGACATCAGTAAGAAGGTGGGGTAAGGAGCTCGAGCATAGGCGGATCCAGGACATCAGCACAGGGGTAGGGGCTAAGAAGATCCAGCATAGGCGGATCTAGGACATCTGTACGGGGGTGGAGATAAGGAGCTCGAGCATAGGCTGATCCACGACATCAGTATGAGGGTGGGGCTAGGCAGCTGAGCATTAGCGGATTCAGGACATCAGTACGGGGTGAGACTCAGGAGTTCCAGCATAGGCGGATCCAGGACAATAGTAGGGTGGTAGGGGCTAAAGAGTTCGAGTATAGGCGAATCCAGGGCAGTATGGAGGTGGGGCTACGGAGTTCGAGCATAGGCAGATCCCGGACATCAGTATGGGTGTGGGGCTAAGGAGCTCGAGCAGAGGCGGATCCAGGGCATCAGTACGGGGGTGGGGCTAAGGGGTTCGAGTATAGGCGGATAAAAGACATCAGTACAGAGGTGGGGCTAAAGAGCTCAAGCATAAGCGGATCCAGGACATCAGCACAGGGGTAGGGGCTAAAGAGTTCGAGCATAGGCGGATCCAGAGCATCAGTACGGAGGTGGGGCTCAGGCGTTCCAGCATAGGCGGATCCAGGACAATAGTAGGGTGGTAGGGGCTAAAGAGTTCGAGTATAGGCGAATCCAGGGCAGTATGGAGGTGGGGCTACGGAGTTCGAGCATAGGCAGATCCCGGACATCAGTATGGGTGTGGGGCTAAGGAGCTCGAGCAGAGGCGGATCCAGGGCATCAGTACGGGGGTGGGGCTAAGGGGTTCGAGTATAGGCGGATAAAGGACATCAGTACAGAGGTGGGGCTAAAGAGCTCAAGCATAAGCGGATCCAGGACATCAGCACAGGGTAGGGGCTAAAGAGTTCGAGCATAGGCGTATCCAGGACATCAGTACGGGGGTGGGGCTAAGGAGCTCGAGCATAAGCGGAGCCAGGATATCAGTACGGGGGTAGAGGCTAAGGAGTTTGAGCATAGGCGGATCCAGCATATCGGTACGGGGATTGGGCTAAGAAGATCCAGCATAGGCGGATCCAGGACATCTGTACGGAGGTGGGGCTAAGGAGCTCGAGCATAGGCGGATCCAGGACATCAGTATGGGTTTCGGGCTAAGGAGCTCGAGCAGATGCGGATCCAGGACGTCAGTACGGGGCTGGGGTAAGAGGCTCGAGTATAGGCGGATCAAAGACATCAGTACGGGGGTGGGGCTAAGAAGCTCGAGCATAAGCGGATCCAGGACATCAAGGGGCTAAAGAGTTAAAACAGGTAGGGGCTAAAGAGTTAAAACATAAGCGGATCCAGGACATCAGTACGGGGGTGGGGCTAAGGAGCTCGAGCATAAGCGGGTTCAGTACATCAGTACTTGGGTGGGGCTCGGGAGCTCAAGCATAGGCGGATCCAGGACATCAGTAGGGGTAGGGGCTAAGGAGTTCAAGCATAGGCGGATCCAGGGCAGTATAGAGGTGGGGCTACGGAGTTCGAGCATAGGCAGATCCAGGACATATGTAAGGGGGTGGGGTAAGAAGCTCGAGCATAGGCGGATCCAGGACATTAGTTCGGTGGTGGGGCTGAGGTCTCGAGCTGGGGCATAACTCAGTAACAAATAGGCTGAATTGGGTGAAAATCTGCAGGTATAGGTGAAATACCGTCGGAAAACCCATCATATTTTATTTTGTATCTCCTTTCTTCTCGTCATGCCCAGTCTTTGCTTAACAAAACAAACATTATGCGTGTGTTTATTTCTTTGATGATATGAACAGAGGGCAAGCGTGGTGCAGTATGCAGAGACATGCTAATTTAGGAAAACATGGGCCTAGACAGGGGATTGAATGGAGCCATAATGAGAACACAAAACCTAAAACTCCAACATTGCTTTGTTATAAGTATCAAACTGCTGAAAAAAACTTGCCTGTCAATCGAACTGTTTGGCTAACGTACATTGTCACCGGCTTCTCCTGCGCCAGAGCGGCACCTGCCGAGGCCGCAGGCCGAGGTTTATATGGTGTTACCATGCGTTAAGGAGACTAGGGATTCATATCAAATCAATCAATCAAATGGGACTTGATGGCGGCAGTGACCCAGGCATGCAATGTCAAGATGCTGATTTTCCGGTACAGAATTAAGAGAGCAAGAGTGCAAGATTACATCATAGCACATTTCATGGCCATACGAAACGGTGCAATCATTGTGCGAAACAGCCACAGCCAAATGATCGAATGATAGACGATTCCTCACAACATCAATCGACCCGGAGTTCAGACAAGCCATCTCCGTGGCAACCCCCGACTGCTCGGGGCGACAATCATACAAAAGCGCGCCATAATCGCGCGCGCAAAACACCGCAGCGCCGGCCAGCGCGCCGTATCATTACACGCCGGTCAATCATACAATCAAAGATAGCGGCGGGGATGGCGGGGCGGCATCGGCATCTGCAGAGCCGGCGTCGGCAGGGTTTCCTGTGCCGGCGCCGCTCTGTCGGCGTCAGCGCGGCGGCGTCATCATCGTGACGGGGTCGTCACTGTCTGTCATTAGCGGCGCCGGGTGCAGGCGTGGCCGCCGCCGCCAGGTGTGAGAAGGCGGCGGTGTGTAAAGTGCAGCGATGGGGAGGTTGGATAGCCGATATACGCGCTATAGGTGTGAATGCGATACCAGAGGTGCCACTGTTCTCTCCAAAACGAGTGTTCCTGCGCGAAAGCATGGACCAAGTCATTGCGCACCACCTCATCTTGTGGAACAAAACAGAGACCCGTCAATTACATCGCAGGAGAGGTCACCGGCACCAATTTGGAGCGGTTCCAGCTGAACCCCCCCCGGTCAAAACAATGCGGTGTGACCCTCACCATCATAAGTCTCCAGAGCCGAACAGACCTCATCGGCTCCTACCAACGCCAGCGCCGCCTCGCCACACCGCGCCGCATCAGATCCAGCAAAACACTCATTACTGCGCGGATCGGAGTGCGATTACTGGATCGAATGATACCGCGCACCGGACATTACGCGACATGTCGCGGCGCACAGCCGCCAATTTGGCGCGCAAATTACCGCGCCAAAGCCGGCCGGCACTGCAACCGGCGGCTTGTTGTTTTCCGCTGGTCGCGGGGTCGGCGTGCGAATCCGTAGCGAAGTGAGACAGACGGAACAGAGCCAGCTGGCGGGCCGCGATTCTGTCCGGCTGTTGTTTTTGCGGGACGTTGCGGGTTGTCTCTGTTGCGCCGCCGTCCGAGGGCAGATATAGGTGTAATTGCGGTGGTGAGGCCGGCTGATACAGTTCCAGTATCGTTGTAATGATACAGGACTGTACATGGACGGACGGTCGATAATTATCGACACAGCGGCTGGATGTGCTGGCCGGACGCCATACGCCGGATCCGGAGGATTTCTACACAGATGGTGCCGGTGGAAAAGCGCTGAGTTCGACGGAAAAGAGGGACACATCTGCTGAAACGTTCCTAGCTGAGCGAACAAGGCATGAACAAAAGTCAATGTTCTCTTTTTACTGTGTATTTGGTTATTGCAGTTTAGTTACCAAAACGGACAGCTGACGAATAATATACCGACGAATACAATTTCCGATTGACTCCAATCTCCAGTTGCATAAAGGTCGAGATCCCGTCCAGAAAATGCCGACAGCTTAATTAGATACCGGAAGCAGCTATTAGCGCTCCAATTTTCACGGGGATGGAATTCCTGACACAGTCAAACAAGCTGGACAAACAGTGGGACCTCCCAAACGCCCACCCACGCATAAAGGCCAACCGAGATATGCTAATTATCCTACGAATAACTGCCACTCTGGGTCAGGCACCAATTATCCAAATTAAAAGCTGCCAATTAAGCGGTAGCCATTGCAGCTGACGTCGGGAAATGATTGTTTCTTTGTCCGTTTGTTGTGGCGTCAATCCTTGATCGAAATAAGCTATCAGATTCTATCGGTGATTTACAGAAGCATTTCCCGGGCGAACAATATTTTATCAACGTTGATGAAACACTGCATATGTAGGTAAGGGCAGTAAATAAAAACAGCACGTCTTATGCTTGCCATATGCTTGGCCTAAAAAAAGCCAGACAAAGGGTAATAGCATCGCACAGCACGCAAAAAAACAAGATTCACATCAAACGAGAATAAGAAATACCAAATGAAATACGTTTCAACTTGAAAGTGAACGTCAATGATACAATTTCTTCCAAGCATATGTGGCATCTAAATCATCTCAGATATGCCACCCACTTTGGGCAGCCTTGCAAATAAAAGCGATTTGAAAATCTGAAGCTGTTGAATGGAGGATATATCCTAGAGACTTCACACGTTGTTAAACAAAAGTGTAAAGGAGTCCAAAGTAAGCCATCTCAAATCCATAGACGCGATCTCAGGCGCAACAGAGGGGGATCCGACGCTGATGCTCTACAAGCCGTTCCAATTCCATTTATCCATGAAATTATCCACGGGACAAGGCCCATTCAAAGTTAAAGTCACATAGAATTCCAGTGTCAAACTAAGATGAGAGGGGGAGGCACCATTTAGTGGCCCATATAATAAAAGCAACGCACAAAACGCTCAGTAAAATGTACAATAATAAAAGTCAATTCCGCCGCACTATTCTTACACTTCACACTATTGCATATTGCTCTTAGCATTCTATGCAAAGATAAATATGTAATCCAACGCGAGAGCATGACGCGCGACCATGAGGCGAGAACAGAAAACTGACCCTTCTGAGACCAAACACGTCTCAGCTTTGATGCAATGGCAATGATGTTCAAAGAAACGGGACTTTTCTTCAATTGGCTAAACCAAGAAAACTGATGAAGTGAAGGGAGACGTAGCCCCTCATCTCCCTCCTGCTTTCCACACCCAAGGCAGCATCGACACATGACAATGTTCTCGATACGGATGACGTAGCAGAACTTACGTCATACATCAAGGACTATTTGAGTACTTTCTCGCGGCCTCTACCGGCGGCGGCGGCTGGGGTGATGGTACTGATCACATTCAGATATCGGGGAACTATCAGAGCAGGTTGAAAGCGCTGTAGGATGTGACGCCAGAGATAGTGGAAAGTGGTTATGAGAAAGAATGTTGGAATAATAGCTAGAAGCTGTCATGGACATGAGATGACAGCGACTTCGACTTCTGACAGTCACTTCTCAGAGCGCCTCGTATATGGCATTCTGGCGCTGGTGAAAGAAGTCATTTAGCGACAATTAAGTCGCCAACAAAGAAAATATATAAGGCTGTGCAATTTCATTGCCAGATAAGCCCGGATGTAGAGACCAATGTTAAAGATCATTAATTCCCCATGCTAAAACAACAACGCAAATCACAGAAAGATATTTGCTAAACGAGGCGTTAATTGCTGAATAATCTACATCAGTCTACAGACTGGTGCAAAAAAATATATGTTCTGTTGAAAGTTTGCACGGTGGTCTCAGATTTCCCCTAAAATAAATTCAACGGGAGCCTAATTTTTGTAGTGTTCTGGGGCTTCCACAAGCAGGCATCTGATGGGCAAACTTAATGATTCTTCAGTTATTTCCTCCGCAAATATATAGTGTGAGGAACAGACTTCTTAAATGGCTTAGAGACAGCTGCAACTGATAAGGTAGTTTCCAAAGAAATGCTCTGAGTATATAAAATACACCCTCATGTTTGAAATAAGGAGAAGGAATACACTAAAACCAAACATCGAGACAAAGACAAGAGAGAAATAGTCTGAGGGTTAGGTCTTCTCTCATGCACTTTGTTGACATTCACAAAAAGCGAGAAAGAGGCTCTATATCAGCATGTTGCGGCCTTCTCTAAATTGTATCAGTTGAAAGAGAGCATTGTGGGTACCTGAAGCCAGAAGGCGGGCGAACCGGGCGTGACTGGCCCCGGATTATCCCCAGTAGCAAGATATTTCTGTATTGGAGCTATTCATCTTCGGAAGTCCACAGAGGGCTGTAACCTTGCCTGGAGTTTTAGGAGGATAAGAGTGAACCGGCTGGGCCAGACAAAAATGCTTAATTAAAGCATCGCCGCAGATCATTGCAAACACTGTCTGGGAGCACTTCTATACATTCACAGATAGTAAAAGATAGAAATTTGAATCAGGCCCTGGCGGCGGCCATTTTCCGTCGGCGGCTGGTTGCGGCAGTGTGCGCCGCCGAGCCGGCCGCAAATTGCGGCGGCGACAACCCGCAGCTGCCGCGAGTGATGCGGCAGCGGGCTGAAGAAAGGGTGTCAAACACGCCACCCGGGCCCGGCAGAAGGCAACGTAAAACCAGCGAGGTTTGAGTTTCGAAAAAAGGCAATCACAGGGCTGTCCTTCGCCATGACTCCTATCCAGCGTCTAAACGTATTATTTCGTTCAAAGTTGAATTATACTCCCCCCGTAATGCCACATATAAAGCACAAGCAAGCAAATGGCTGGCAGTGTGTATACTTTATGAAGTACTGAGAACTTAATGAACGTCACGTCGGAAAAATAGGTATAAATTCCTTTAAAATGAAAGACTGCAAAGGAAGTATCTTCAGGATGAAGATCCTAATCATTCAGGCATCCTAAAATGTTCCTCTATGGCTATGGTATCTAGCATAAGCATCAAAACTAGTAAAAAAGAAAATTCGGGGAGGTTACTTCTGAACTTTATGAACCATTTATCTTTCTAGGTCTGAATTCATGATGTTTATCATCGGCTTGATCTTGACGCTCCCGAGAAAACAAATGTTTGCCCAATTTGACAGAACCTGAGAAAAGCAGAAGAGGGGTAGGGGGGAAGCGCTAATATCAAAGTGTTAAAGCTTTGATAAATACGGTGCATATTTTGAGAATTATCAACAAGAAGCACACAATCTGCTCCCTTTCATCGGCTTTCAGTATCCACATGACTTCAAGGACCAGTCGTCCTGAGTACTTCGAAACCAACTTAGAAAATCAAGCAAAAGAACATTCCCATCAAGCTACCTAGAACCAGCTAACATTGCAACTAGGCTCGACTTGTATACTGAATTAATACAGACGGGAGGATGAGCTCCATACAAGCAGTCGGCACTTTTGACACCGCCAGTATGACGTCGCACGTCCGATTCACACGGCATCGAGAGTCATTAGATACGGCTGCCGGCAGACGACGGCTCTGATTGGTCGACAGCCGGCAACATGGCGCCGCCCCGCCGTCGCTATGGTGATACATATAATTTATCATAAACACGTCGCTGGCGCGGCGGGTGGTAATGCTTCTACACGGTAGCGCCCTGCCGCTGCAGACTGCAATGGTCGACCACATTTCCCGACAATAAAAAATGCACGTACGTGTCTGCGTTTGGATACATCTTTAAAGATTGGCAAAAAATATGGTCACAGAATTCACTGATTGCGTATAATAAAACAAACTCCTACCTCGAAAGTCGATCATCAATATAAAATGGTTTGTAGTCTATGGCCGGCGAATTTTCCGTTCGGCTGTGTCAGTTCCCGAGCACCGTTGATAAATAACAAGGCATTTAGTTACGAGGGGAAAATATAAAATCATACAGAAATCGCCTTTAGATACACATAAATCAATTTAACTCCACCAGAAAGACAAGATGAACATCTGCGGTAACAAGCATCTACGTTGGAAATGCTTTAATGAGGTCACGAATACAGCACTAGCACAATTTATGAGATGTATCTACGCGTCTGTTTCGCGTCAACACCCAGTCAAGAAAACTATGCACACACATAAAACAACACGTTCGGCGTTGTGAAGTGACCAATGTGTCCAAATTTTATCAACAACACAAAACGCAGTGGGGGCGACCAACAAATAATCCCATAAAAACAGAGCCGAGTACATTATCGACCACAAGTGGAATGCGAACCGGCAACGTGATCCACTTAAATGTTACAGATTCTATCGACGTCATATGGCAAGAAATCGTCCACACCAAATTATGGTTCTTATAGACCCCTAATGGCAACGCTCCAGACGCGCACCAAAATAATGGAGCGAAATTGTGTGGTTTAGGATTCAATTAATCAAAAGTAAGTGTACTGTTTGTTCTAGCGAGCCAAGCGCACAATCAGAGTTGAGAAAGCTTCGTGGGCCGTGAAAAAATACACCATTGTCCGGGTTGTGTGCAGCTGTTCGCCGTCTGTTTTCGTTCTAGCTATTTAAGTCGGCTTGATTTCACACCGACACTCCAGGTGCTCTCAGACAATTTTGACATGAAAACCACCGCTTTCGTATATTTCTCGGATGGAAACATAATGTGTGATAGTACATGACAAAAGGCGAAAAACATGAAACAGGCAAGTAGCTAATACATAGAACTGGGTGCGCACTGTTGGTCACCAGGGGAAGATATCGCGTGTTCATCTCCCGATAGTCGTTTTGACAAGTATTTGACTTTAGTTTTTACTGCTGAGGTCATTTGAGATGAAAAAATGGCACCACTGGTACAAGTATAAACCTGAAATAGAAAGCCGTAACAAATCTGCCGTACTACGGAAAAAGCGCAGGCCATATTTGCCTGTTCTTTTTATTGTGGTATCATTTGATGCAGAAAGACAAGCTGCGTCTACTTATTAAATGATATGACAAAATTCCCTGAACAATCGTATCATCTCGTCTTTTCAAATCAGTCCCAGGGCTCTGCTAATGTTAAGCACAACAGAAAAGACGTTCACCGGTAAAGACATTCCGAATGTAACATACGCTTTTCTTCCGTTGGGCAGCAGAAATATCCACGCGTTTATATAGGCTTTATTATATATAGGTTTCCCGCTGTCACCTACACTTGTGCGGAGAAAAAGTGAAGACATCGGAAACATAATTACTCCGGAGCTCCGGCTGGCGCTGATTTGTTTATAACACCTCATCGTCTCAACCAGAGGACTAAGAGATGGCAACGAACAATGCAGAGGCACATCCAGGACCAGAACTCTAGTGACACTAATGATAGACATTGTTTTCTCGCTACAACTCAGCAAGTACGAACAGTTATCCGAACCTCTCAATTATCAGCACGGAAGTCTAAGTCAATAACCAGATATTTCATTTCATGTATTCAAATTCATCACCAACAAGCTTAGAACCCACTGATAGGTGAAGTCACAGGTTAAAACTGCAGTGGGATGTAAAATATATGTAATGAGTTAGTAAAGACATACAGACAGTCCCATAAAACACAAATACATGCATACAATAAAATACTAAACTGGGTTTGCTAAAACATATTTTTCCACCGTCCATCTAAAACAAGAGAACGTGGCATGGAAGGGATGCGCAGTCATCTCTGATATTAGTCGATCGGCTCATTCCTTCCAAAGAACACTGAGATTGGAAAATTTTGTTGGATGAAATAGCTAAAGCCTCCTCCACCACTTTATCTGCATCGTTTCTGCTGCATACTTAATCTGTCATCATCCCTGAGTGTCGATCACTCATGTAATCTTATGCTTTAACCACTGACACCCGGATAAAATATTCAGCAAGGTTGATTGTTTTGCCGTCAAGTAGTAAAGTATATATTGCATGACCTTGTGGATTGAACAGGGAGCCACACAGAGAGGCAGCGACCTGGCACCTGACACTTAGCTTACGCGACACATCTTCCGAAATTTTATTTTGAGCGCATTCCTGTGTTTAGTCAATCTCTTCCACTTTTATTAGAATGGATTGGGTGCGGTGTTGCAGTGGAAGCATATAAGGCTTCCACAACCGGAACCGCTTTACAAGGCTTGAACCGCTGACCGAGGTTCAAAACCCGGACGGGAATACAGAATAAGGACTTCCTGATCCCCAATGTACCTTTCACCAGGGTGAGTCGGCGATGTCACATGGCCTCACCAGTTGGTGCCGCAAAGCCCCAAACCTTTACAGAAACGAGGTGCCTACCTAATACTGCAATATGGTAGTATCTAACATAACATGGGACATACTATATAACAATGGTACCTAATACAATGGCATCATAGAATAATCCATGATAGCATGGTATCTAGTATATCATGTGCGATGAAATTGTGTGCGTGATGTGTTTCTGAGACTAACTTTTAGCCTGAGATTCGAAAAACAGCTCTTTTTCTTGTGCAGATCCTAAATCCTGACCCAAATTGAAAACACCTTGTGTCTGTGTGAGACAATGTCGAAGATTAAGAGTCTACTAATATTATTGTTGTTACAATTGGTTCGGTAGCAGCAAAGAATTGCAAACAATTTCGTTACATACATAAATACACATTTACGCAACAACAGCTTGAATAAACTGTATATGAAGATGCAATGCATAACTAGCGAAGTGGAAAACAACACCTGATGTTACATCGACTTACATCCCAATACAATTATCAAAACAGTGAAGCACAAATACACAAACAATCATATCACAGAGACAACTCCTGGAAACAATGAAATCCTACTTCGGTTGGATGCTTCTGGGAGGATATGACGATTCCAAAACGAATTGGCAGGGAAGAAGGCGTTTACCAGCTTGGAGTCTAGGAAAATGATCCAAGAGAGCAGATATAACCACGCATCTCCGCCTTTGACCTGCACCTATATAACTGGCCTCAGAAAGAGGCGCCATCTGGGTACTTGCTTCCAAGAAAAATGTGAAACAAAAACCATGACTCACTATCATTCCTAGATCCGGACCAGTCGTCCTTTTTGGTAGCAGTTGTATGTTTGTAACCCGTGGATTTTCGAACCAAAATATTGGGAACGGGGAGGTCATGAGAGTTGGACGTCAGAACATCGACGCCGGTAAAAAAAAGTGGAGAAAGGGGTGGGGGTGGACGGAGAGAGAACGTCAGTGAAACTTGGGCTCCTCACTGAAACACACAAATATCCCCTCCAGACCCAAGAAGTGTTCGGGGCTGAGCTCGTACCCTTCCGCTCGAGTTCGCGATAATATTAAGTTCTGTCGGAACTCGGCTGATAAGATCATTTGGACGAAAATGGGGGACCCCCTGGGCCTCCGGTGGCAACGGCTATGGTGAGGCGTAAATCCTGAGTACTAGTGACCGGCCACTGCCCCGACATTAACCGTGTTTCGTCACGAACTCATGGCTCAGCACAATTTCATCCAACAGTAGTTTTGTGCCAAGCTCTATATTGTCTGTAGCCTCCTAGACTTATTCACAGGATGTGTCCCATCATACGTGCCACGTCTGCGTTCGGTTAAAGATTAAGTGTCAAGAACTAAGAGCTATAACACAAAGAAAACGTATTCGACATACGTTGCGTCTGGTACAAAGTTAACGCTAAAGAGAGCTAAAGCAAAAGAAAACGCATAACTGTATGGGTTGTTGAGGATTAAAGGGAGTGCCCCACCTCTATAGTTTTTTCTGAGATCACAGTTTTGTATAACGTGTCGAGAACGCACTATTGGCATATTTCAACCCAAAGCTCTCTGTACTTAAGTTCCGCACACCTTGAAGTTCAAAATGACGGGCCTTAAGGTCCTAACTCAAACCACGAAAGAATCCCTTTCCATCTGGTTGCAACAATTTGATTAGTCTAAATCCTAAGCCCATCTCACTACCACGCAGGTCACGTGATGCGCTACAGGTGACAACGCTAATGCCAGGCTGCCGTGCTGCGCGCCACGCCCTAGCAACCAGCCTCGTTAATACATGCGATGTTGATGCCAACACCAAGTAAGCCACATTCTGTTTCGGTGACATCATACATTGTACATCATAAATTGTGAGAAAAAGGCAACGTTTTTGTGCTGAGCGTCCCATAGCGGGAAAATGTGGTTTAATGATTTCGAGACATATTTCATCCATAAACAGTGTTTTTTAGAATACCGACTAGGTGGAACACTGCCTTTAAACACGCATTCGTAAGCAACCCCCAGGTTCTATTGGCCATCAGCCTGTAGCTTAACACAAAACATGATTTATCACACCAAAAATAATAATAAAAGCTTGTAACAACTATCCAAGCTTGCAGCCAGTTAGTCTCACAGATATTTTCACTACAAAACACTTATCAACACGGAAGCAATTGGCAGCACCATCGGTTAAAGAAACTGGGTACTCGTGGTGGTGGGAGGTGTGGGGAAAAGTCGACCCACCCCATGTTTCAAAACATCGAAAAAGAAACGAATAAAGCGAAGGCACTTTGAAAGTGGGCTAATATCAATAGCCAAATATTTAGTGGCGTGATTTCAAGATGTGCTCCTATCAAAAAGCTAAGTGACCCTCTAGAGTTGGAGGCCACCATCTCGATTCATGCGAACATCAACTGCTCGAAAACGTTCAGCCTACATTTACACTGTGAATAAACACGAAT
This sequence comes from Lepas anatifera, assembly GCA_034440635.1. Classification (NCBI taxonomy): domain Eukaryota; kingdom Metazoa; phylum Arthropoda; class Thecostraca; family Lepadidae; genus Lepas; species Lepas anatifera. The sequence continues at coordinate 346,462 of JAOTON010001566.1, read as the reverse complement.
TTCCTTACAATCCAAGCCCAATATAAATGATAATAATAAATAGATACAATATAGAACAGGCACGTAGTCCCACCAGAAACATTACCTAACCAGGGCAGGCATGGTTGTAGATGCCACACGAAGGCCGATTTCCCCTCCCCAGGGTACTTCTGCAGACTCTTTCACTGCCCGTGTTCAATTCTACATTCTTCGGGTGTTACACCATACTGCAGGTTAGGACCATGCGGTGCTAGAGTTTATTATTATTGGGAAGGCGCACCAACCTAGTTATACGCCGCGGTGCAGGGGAGGGGGATATGCTTAACTTGGGCTAGCCGCTGCTGGAGGATAAGCAGAAATCTGGCCTTAGTCGGGATCGAACTCGCAGCCTTGACATCATTGCGCCGGTAGCGCAGGCTCACCTGGCTGGTTTGTAGTGTTCCACCAGGAAATCGTACCGGGAGTCTGGCACGGGAACTCGACGTGCCTGGAACAGAGGAGCATGGTCAGAAGCATCCGAAAGGGGGCGGCTAGTCACGGTCCTGTCACAGTCGTGTCATTTTCCCTGAATTTCAGCAAAGGTCAATCGGTCTGATGACATTTTAATGTGGCGGATAAGGGGATGCCAAGCTTTCAATGTTAAAAATGGGGCTTTCAAATAGAAAGTATTACGGTGCATCTACAACGGTCACATTTGCTAGCACGATTTCGCAAAGCTGAATGCTAGTGGCGACAATCACCAACACTGGCACATACGAACTGGCTACCCTGCCAAGCAGTCCAAATGTTACATTTCTCAAAGTTTCCTGAAATGGTTCAGAGCAACGGCCAACATTGAAGATCACGGAATCTCCTTTGCTAATAAACAAATAAATATCAACGGCCCAAGGACGACCAAGTGAAACCATTCCATAAATGACCGCTCAACAACTCATCGTAATTGTGAGCCAACCCACCATAACGCACAGGCCGATAATTGCAGCTGTGAATTTACCAACGGTTACGCGCGCGCTCTCACCACACCGATGCGTCACCGTCACATGTCACCCCTGGGACAATGGCACGGCGGTGACACTTGCCGCTCAGGACGACAACGTCCCACGGCTCAATCAAAACAGACACCGTTCTCAGCATTCTGGGGATTATTTTTGGAGTTTGTCGACACACTGGGGACTTTCACGAATTATGTGATGGACGAGTTGTGAGTTGGTAATGTGATTGTGAGGTAGTGATGGGCCCGAGTGGATAGTTTTGAAACTAAAGAACATGAAACTGGGTGATATGACGCTGAATAGCGGGGGGGTAACTAAAGATTCACGAACGGAATGCATAGGGGCAATGGTAGCGCGTGAGGTTTCTACGTTGTTGACCGGAGTTCAAATCCCGGGCGAAAATACCGAACAAGGATTTTCGCACCCAATACACCCTTTAAACAGGGTGAGAGTTGGCGAAGGTCATATGACCTCAGCAGTTAGTGCGCCATAAAGCTCCAAAGCTTCTGACAATTCACGAAGTATGTAGGCCTGATCACGCAAAAAAGCATGTGCTGCTCACAGTGTTTAAGCGAAGAGGACTAGAGGGACCACTGGGCACCACCTCCTTTCTCTCTTCCCATATAGTGATGATGAGAATCGACCACGAAGACGATGGAGTATCCGTGGCCGATACCTGTTTCCCACAGCACACATCTTAAAGCTATCTCACGTTGACTGAAATGCATTCATATGGCTTTTGCGTTAAAATTGCACCAATTTGGCCTAAATCAACGCACATCCATCAAAGCCCAGTGCAATTTGAGGAGACAATGTAAAAAATAGTCACCAAATATGTTGAGGACGAAATAGTATTTCCCAGATAAGCACATTCGAATTTGATTCATAGCCCAAAGAGGGTTGAAAATAGGCCTTCGTAATTATTTAGAGATATTACTGATCTCACAGAGCCCAATCGTATCACCATAAGCCAGCCAGATAGTCTGCACAGCTGGGGCGCTTGGAATAAGTTTACGAACACTCACAAATTTGCAAAGTGACACTATTTCGAAAACAGACGCTCACTGCGACTCCCTTACCGGATCATTGCACATCTTCATAGAATCAACAACACCATTTGGTCCAAAATCATCCATATACAGCCTACCTCCAGGCATGCCGTGGCAGACAGCCGCCCGTGCCTGATATGGGCGGCGGCCGCTCTGGGCGGCAGGTGGTCGGTTCACCGTGGCACTCTCCGCACCGGAGGTGCACGCGGCGAGCAAGCCACGTGCGAGTGTGGCTGCACTGTGTGAAGGCGAGACTCGGCGACAAGTGGGTGGGAGGAGGGAGAAGGATGTGCGCAGAGACCGCTTCACAAATGGTGCTGATGGGCTGGTGTTTGGTTCTGGTTTTGTAAGCCATACCTTGCACGGGCAGTAGCAAGAACTACGTGAAATAGGTACAAATTCAGGTGCTTGTTTCAGGAGTGGCAGCGAAAAGCAGGAAAATGTTGTTTACGACCCAGCTCACTCAGCTACCTTCACTCTGAACATGCTTCCGCTTCCACCAAACCTACACCATGATAGCACAAACACACTTCCAATTTTGCACACAAACCACCTGATCGCGCCACACCCTCTCGCGCTCAACTCAGAGCCGCACTTCTGCACACCGGCACAATACGGCTAGTATTCCACCGACACCGCCTGACACAACTGTCCCCACCAGCGGCCAGCTCCCCGACTAGAGTCTCCACCAGGCCCTGCGTGTTCCTGATCCCGCCGCTCCCGGCCCGGGCGTGTCACCGCCGTATCCGCATCCAAAGCCTAGCAATCAGTCGCACGGCAATTGCCACTGCTGTGTCCTAACGTCCGGGCTAGGCCGAGCCGTGATAGCCACCGTGATACTCAGGCGCGGCCAAAGGCGGGACGGACAGGGTCCAGAGTGAGGTACTGCGCCACCCAAATGTGCACGTGTCGCGGATTTTGTGACGTCATCAGGGATAGGGCCAGACACCGTCATCGCAAGGACAGTGAACCGTCATTAGGCGTCATCGGTAGGACTGTGAGCCGTCATCAGACGTGGATGTGATTGCCGGGAGGAAGAAAGACGCGGCATCGAATAAAGCACGTGTTTTCGTCCACTGAAATGGAGCGTATTGTGAATGGCTGTTGTCTTGAAGGACATATTCGTTGATGGACACGTAATGACATATCTGAGAGCTACGCACTAGTAATGCCTGTTTGACAAGAACATACCATGCCCGAAAATCAAATTTTCAGGAAACGCTATTCAATCATCTTATCAATAAACATACACGGTGGTCAATTCATTGAAGCTAATCTATCAAACCCGGGATAGAAAGGTAGAGGACTTTCCTAACATTCAAACCATTTTAGCATCCTCATTAAGTACTTTGGCACTACTAAACGCACGGACGCGCAGAGAGTGCGTGATAATAGTAGTCATGCGAATGTGTCAGAATGCGTGTGTGAACGACGGAAACGTCACAGTGTTACGGAAACAGTGTCACTGTCACGGCCACAACAAGTCAGTCACGGTCAACGTCACCGCGAAACGGAATGTCACTGCCCGAGTCCGGATCCACAGAAAATCTGATAGGCAATTTCTCCGACAATCAAATAAAAGTTAGATTGTCGCGATGTTTTTGCCTGAAATTTTTACAACATTCTGTAAAAATAATAGCATCAGAAGTCTTGAAATTTCTACTACAACTTTGCAATTTAGGATTTCTAAGCGTTTCAGTCATTACGACAGTTCAACATAGGTACTAAAGCTCAAAAGCCTCGGCACATACAAACTCAAAACCGACTGGAATACTTATTCTCATTAGGGTCGATGGTGCAGAAGGGGAAGTTCTCGGCCTGGGCCTGCGACTTGGTGAGCACGTTGAAGAAGGTGGACTTGCCGACGTTGGGCAGACCGACGATGCCGATCTTGAGGTTGGTGCCCAGGCGGCCGATCAGGGCCCTCTTCTCAGCTGGCGGAGGCTTCTTGGGTGGCATGGCTGCACGAGGTCTGTGGGAGGGAGGAGGGGGTTAATATTGGGGTTAATGCGGTTAGAATGATAATAAGCAGTTTATAAGATTTGTTTCATGTTGGCTTGCGATTTATGGGGAAAGGGAACACAGTTTTGGTAGGTTTCCCGTGTGAGATCTTTCCGTTACTGCAGTGTATCACATCAGTGATGCATCTCAATGAACCATCGTCTTTTGCAAAGTCATACTTATCAAGACCTAGTTTTTTACTAAATTTGTCTAAGCTGTTCCCAGTTCGGTTTTTGGAGCCAGAGCCCCGCTAAAGTCATTAGTCATGGAGACCACGACCCCACCACCTGACAGTGACGGGGAAAAGGGGGGGTAGGCCCCTTTCTCCAGGATCCCACTCATATCGGGCGCCGGTACCCATTTCGGGCGCCAAAGTGGTAGATACCACGTCTTCCATTTTAATTAGCCACCATCCTATAAGCCATGACAAAGCGCCCCTGCCCTAAAACTGGACGACTTTTCTGGTATTTTGCACCCCATCAAAAATACCAAAGATGGAATTAAAAGAGCTAACAAAAAGCAGCCCGGCACAGCAAAGACACCCCTGGATACAAGATTGCGCCCATGGGGGAACTAAGGCACCCCTGGATAGCCTAAGCGCCCACTGGATGAAGCGCCCTTAGGATATCCTATGCGCCCTTGGCTAGCAAAGGCGCCCCTGGACAGCAAAGGCAGACCTGGGTAACGTAGGTGCTCTGGACAGCATAGGCGCCCCTTAGATAGAAATAGGTGCTTCAAGAAAGTAAAAGGCACCCCTTGGTTAGAAAAAGACGCACTTTGACAGCCTAGGCGCCCCTAAGGTTCCTCCTCCTTTTGGTCTTCGACACTGGCCGCATTTTGGGTGGTACATTGGCGCCCCTCAGGTTCCGCACCCCCGGGATTGGGTCCCTTGACGAAATCCTAGATCCGTCACTGCCACATTAACGAGCAACTCCCACTATGAAGGCTTAATTTAGAAGCCAAAGCTTAACGTTATACCCACCGATTATTGAAAATAAGCCTAAGTCAACTCGCCGCCTTTTCGCCAGTTTCCCAAATGTGTTTGTCTAGTTTTCCCATTTACTAGTCACCTTGTCACTGAATTGGCCAAATAAATTTTGCAACCCGGGCTTAGAACAGGTCCCCTTACTTCATGAACGTGAGAATTTCTAGAGATTACCCATTGCGATCCCGAGCTATTCTGAGTTTGAAGATCTAGTGGATACACACAGATGTTGGACAGCTCTGGCCTGAGCCAAACTGTGTTAAGCGAATAAGGCACCGTAACCATGCCCTCTAAATAGATCAGCAGTCTTAGTTAAGGCCATGCTGTTCCCTCTAAGCGTCAAGTTAACGCTACTAAAAAATAAAACAAACGCTTTAAAAGGAATTATCAGCCTGATACTGGATGAGAAATATTATTACAAGAAAAGCTTACAGATGACAGTGAATTGATTTTCAAATCCTGAAATGCTAGAACTAACACTTTGTCTAGGCTTCGAACACATGCACAAAAAGATATGATTAAATCAACCCCCCCCCATTCTAAGCTTGCATCAGGTTCACCAATGTGGCACACCGCACATAGCATGCAGGTAAGCCAAGTAGAACTAAAAGTTAAGAAGGCACAACCAGGATAAACGCATAACAGTAACCCCCACGCCTCACTTGGAGCTGTGGTGCAATTTGCAACGGCGGAAGAGCATCCAATGTGATGTCCGTTTTCTTAGATGATACAATATTTCATAAAATATCGATTTACATAGACGAATTTATTTCCTGTCTTGCTTCTGGAGTCTGTTTGTTCTCTAGAGCTATCATCTCGGTTAAGAAAATGTTATGATTTGGGCTGGATTAAAGTTATTCCGTTTAGATAGTTCCATGAGAAGGTGAGCAGCACGGAACATAAATCTGAAGGAATTTGTTCTAGAAAAGGGAGTTTCCAGCCACCGGGATTCGAAAAATGCAATTTGCCCATCACCTGTGCCTGTGTGGGACGTGACACAGTTGTTTTACATGCTGTCCCCTCTGCTTATGGGATGTTTGGCGCAGACTGTAAACCAATGGCCCCTGAGTGTATCTAGCAAGATGTCACAAAATTATGTGAGTGCTTGGATTCAGAGAAATTTAGCTAAATAAATACAGATCAAATCATTTCACCATCGCCAACTACCTGATGTGTTTAGTATATGTCTGGTGTCCTTGGATAGGACGCAATTGTATGCTGCATGGATAATAGCTGTTAAGGCCGTGACAACACATGTAAATAGTCCTGAAGGAGGTAAGAACACAATTCAAGAAAGTTCATTGCACAATTTTACAGTACTTTTGTGGTTTCTCTGCAATTTCAAAGCTCAATAAGCACATCCACAAATTGAAATAGGAACCCAATGGATACATCTATCACCAGTCGTACACATTTTGTTCAGGCATCAGTTTATCTTGCTCCTGTAATCATTCCTAAAATTGGGCTTTAAAAGGACAGGTTTAGGTAGTGCAGGACACAGGTATGGGTAGTAGGTGGAGGAAAAAGTCATGCCTTGCTAGGTCATGAGCCTTCTAAGACAAACTGCAAACAAAAAAATACAATGATGTCTAACATGAGACACTTTTTGACAGACCCATCTCCAAAAATGTGGCATTCAACTTGGCAAGATGGTTGGGCAAGCTCAATTCATGCCCCAAATGGTACAGAAGTTCTGTTGATGGCTCAAACAATTTCCAGTTCAATCAGAGTTGCTCCTTCAAATAATGACCCTTTTCCATGTGTTTGAAAAGAGTCACACAAAAATATGTCCAGTCAAGTTAGCTTTCTTTGATACCCTACTCTGCCTTTAATTTCTGTAGGCCCCAATCAATGCAACATCTCTCCATTCACCCCAAATTCTGAACAAACTGCCTCAAAACAGAACTTCACATGAGACTCTGCTCTAACAAGATGTTGTTAAAACTTCCCATACTTTGCAGACTGGTTGTCAGATATGTGACACTTGCCCCTACATGGGCCATCAAGTGCCTGGACAAAAACTAAATGATTTCACAAGAAAAAGTTAGGTTCACTATCATAACACACATTACATCCCCCAGAAATTATGTCTCCATATAGAATACCATAAACAATAAGCATAGCTGATTTTGACCTGAATAATTGTAATTATCTTAAATTAAAACTACTGTCTGCCACTAATTCTCAATGCCTAAAGCAATGCCCACTTACAGTAACTACTAGCCTTAAGCAGTAACAAGTACATTGGGACTTCTCTACCATATCAAGAATATGTCTAGCCTATGAACCAGTCTGCAGGGTTTCAATGAGATCTTGTTGGGCAGCTTCAGGGCTGCTTTTGCCGATCTTTGAGGCAGGAAAGGAAACAGTGAGGCAGAAACTGACACCTGGAGCAGCACTGACAGAGGTGGAACTGGAAGCACTGAAAAGAATAAGTTTTTTCAAAGAAATTATTGTTTTTGTTTTTAGTGGTCTTGCTGCAGCATAAAAAGAAACTGTATACCCCAGAGGAGACAAAAATCTGCCCCAGCAACCAAATGTACACCCTGATTGAGGCAGGTTTTGAGCTGCCCTAAGACACCTTGTTGAGGATCCTCTACCGTTCTGCAGACTGGCCTTTGCAAACCACAGAATATAAATGTTGTTAATGTCTGAGCTGATTTCCTTAGTATTCCTTATAGAAGACTCATCATGAAATTTACATCTTAATACTTTGTTCATGGCCTGTTTTGCTTTATTGATATTCACAGGACTTCACTTTGCAAACATAAAACTAAGATCAGCAAGTATCTATACTAAAATTCTTTTTCAACATCCGTCTTACATACTAACTATACACCTACTAATTTAGAAACCAATAATTTGTGTTCAACTATTGTATGATAAATATAACAGATGACTTGCATTCATGATATTCCAGTCTGCAAAGTATGGCAGCAGGCCAGACAAGCCGCACCAGCCATCTAAAATTCTCGCACAGCCAGCCACCAAAAATTCGCACCAACCTGTCATATTACCAGGGAAAAAATGTGCCTATTCCTACCCACACAATGCAATACTGTCTCTCTTATTAGTTAGTTAAGGACTTTTTCTAAGGACCCCTCCTGTGTCTTTATAACCATTCAGTCATTATTTGTTTGGTTTTCAGTGTCACCTTCCTTGCACCAGTCTCACAAATTCGCACCAGGTTGATAAAATTTGCACCACTTGCTCCTGTCTCCAAGGGCACTCATACCAACAAGATATTGTCGAAAATGCCATACTTTGCACACTGGATGATATTGATATGAACTAAAAACATATGTGAAACAGCATGCATCAGTTTTGATCTCTACATTAGATCAGCAGTGTTATACAGCTCTGCTGAAGACAGGCTAAATAAGAAGTGAAAAATAAGGGCAAATATTTACTTTCCTACCATATATCTAATAAGCACTAAAATCTAAATTTGTCCACCCAGCTCGGGCATCTATGTATTTGCATGTACTAATCAGACTCGCCAACCAACTGGCTCCAGCCTAAGCAACTTTGTCCCAGGGATGATCATGCAATGATTGCACAGAATTGCACAGAGCCGGTGGGCATAAATGAGTAAATAAGCAAAGCATAATCTAAAAAATTATATGCAAAATTATGAAATGAAATATTTGAAACATGCCAAATAAAAGCGCCCTTCATACCTCAATTCCGCAATTTGGCTCAGTTGCGCCACAGTAAAGGCCGATGCATGCCGGCAATGTCACAGCTGCGTCAAAAATGCCTTTATTTTGCATGTCTTGTATCAAAATTCTAATGTAAAAATAAGTTTGGTTCATTAAATAGTTCAGAGTTTTCTAAGCTTTTTTTATTTTTATCAAAATTCAATAAATAACGAAATTATACTTCAACCAAGGCATAGAGTATCGCTATGAAAATGCACCATTCTTGAACAGGTCAACTACTAGAGATGCCGCTTCCTGCCATTGAGAAGTCCGACTCATCCAGTCCAGTCCGTACCTGCAAGTATGGTTCACTTGACTTATGCATGTCATATATCATAGGCGGATCCAGGGGGCAGGGGAGGGGCACGTGCCCCGCGATCGACCCTCGGCGCCCCCTGAAAGGTCGATGGCGCCCCCTGAAATGTCGCTTCCCACCCCCCCAGGATGCGAAAGTCGGCGCCCACCGATAGGATTTGGCGCCCACCTGATAGCTTTTGCCGGTCATAAGTGGCGCCCCCCTGGTCCGGATGGCGCCCCCTCCGTCCGGATGGTGCCCCCCGGGAAGGTGCCCCCCTGATCGGCAATCCTGGATCCGCCTATGTCATATATATATATATATATATATATATATATATATATATATATATATATATATATATATATATATATATAAAGTATTTCATATTCATTCTATCTTTGCTCAAATATCAGAGAAAGATTTATGTTCAAATGTCTCACGCAGATCCAGGTTTTTCACAGTGTACGGGCAGGGGGCGCAGCCAGGGGGAGGCAGTGGCGGATCCAGGGAGGCAAAAAGCCATTTGCCCCCCAAACGGAAAAGCATGGGTTAAAATTATGTTTTTGCCCCCCAAAGCGATCGACCTCCTTTTTTCCCCGACTCCTTTTTAGTCTGAAAGCAAGATTTTGGTGCCTCAACTCTTGACTTCAAACAGAACCACTTAAGTTCAGTGGAAATTTGGGGCCTTGGAGAGGGAAAAAGTATCTTGGGCCCATATTTTTCACCCGGTGACGTTTTTTTTTGCTTTTCGCCTCACATACCGAAAATTTTACTGGGAAGTCATATTGTAGTGCTGTTTTGCACTGCGTGACGTTTTTTTTTGCTTTTCGACTTTGGTTTGCCCCTCCCAAACCGACCGGCTAGATCCGCCACTGGGGGGGGCACAGGGGGCACGTCAATGATGCAAAGTCACAAAAATGATTGCAAATACTCAGATTGCTCAGAAAAACGTTCTTGGACACCCTTTCACGGATCCCAGGGGCCATATTTTCCCTTTGAACTCTCCGAGGTCATCCAAAGTCACCAGGAGTCAAAACAGTATTTTGACAATACCTTTTGACCTAATTAAGCTAAAGCGCTGAATCAAACATCATCGCGTGTATGTCTCGTCACTGGCTTTCATTTGATATACGGCAGGGTCACTTTCTGACCTTTCATGACCTCAGGTCATATTAGGTCACGTGGTGACCTCTGGAGGTTAAACCACTGACGGGAGGTCATTACATTCCACATAGTTGAAAAAGGTATGACATTTTCCTATCAAATTTACTTTACCAGATCTCAATAGCTCTAATGGCATAAGAGTTATGCCCAGTTTTCTTAAGCATTGCATATTTGAGTGAAAATAGCCTATCGTCACCTTACTTGAACTGGAGGTCAAAACTTTGACCTGAGCGCTTAAACATGCAGAATAGTTTCGTACTGAGTTCATGCGAGGTTTCTAATGCACTTTGAAGATTTCCGCTAACCCCCATATTTTCGGAGTTAGAGGGGGCCCATCGATGGCCCCGGTGGGCCGAAGGTGGAGCCTGATCCCCAGTGGGGCGCGGGTTAAAACCAGCATGGTTCATGTTTTCCCTCAGACTCAAACTTACCCTTTCGTGTATACATAACGTGTTAGTTGGATCTGTAGGCATTTTTCACTCAGATTCTCAACCAGTGGCATAATACAAGGGGGCTAGGGGGGTCAAGCCACACCCCCGAAATGGCAGAGTGCTCATAGAAAATGCGTAGCCGGAGGCTGATTCGAGATTGTCCCCCGTGCCCCCCTCCCCAAAAGTCCTGGATTCGGTACTGTTTTCAATGATCTCTGACTTGCAGCGAAGACAGAAAGCCAAAACACATAGCAGGAAAGTGTGTATTGCGCTCCCCTAACGCCCGAGAAAGATACACCTACACCTGACAGAACTGACAGCAACATTGCTTTTGCGCACCATAATCCAGTTTTCGCATCTTATCCAGATATTCTCCCAATGTAAGTATTCATGCAAAGGAATGTATTTTATTCAACTGGAGGAAGGAGTAAATTCAGTACCTCCTTAAGCTCTTACGGGTTTATGAACTTGAAAAATAAGAACACCCAAGCCACAGTCCAAATCATTTAATTTCAATGTTAGAGATGCTTCATATATTCTTAAGAAAGCTATAGATTTTCCCTGGTGATGGATTTTGTAGGCAGAAATCTTTGATTTAGGTTAGAAAAATCAATTACGCCCTGATTAAATATGCCTTATCCAAACGCATTTTGAAAAATAAATCCATTGCAATTCCGTATGAGTCTGATTTTATTATGGCACAAATGCAAAATCGCCCAAGAAGTGTAGTCATTGTCTTCGATTTTTATGAAATTGGTGGAGGGATAGTGCCAATAGAAATATCACTACCCACCAAATTGTAGCCTTCTGTGACCTCTGTAGTCAGAGATAGCGGTCATCTTAGGTTACACAATTTCGCCTGCATTGCTATCTTTCGCTAGCATTGCTACCTTCGCCCCGGTGGGGGTGTTTGAACAGCGCGTCAGATTTTTACGGCGGCAGGAAAAAACGGCGGCGCTTCGCGCCGCCGTTTTTGGCACACCTTATCCTTGATCAATTCCACAACTTGCCCTCAAAATTTTAAGGTTGGGTCATCTCAGGTCAGGGCACCAGTGCAGGTCAAGTGACATTACCACCAAAAATGTTTAAGGTGGCATAAGTAAGAAATGGATTGAAACTTATACCACTCAATGGGCCCACCGAGTGCTACAAAATGCAGTCCGGGATTTTTCATATCGATGACCTAAGGCCAAGTACGGATTATGACCTCTCCATTGGAAATACATGGGAATTGGAATTGGGCTGTATTTGTGTAGATACATCTGAGAATACCTTCATAATCTCCAAATCGTAGTATCCTGGGCCCCTTCCCAGGTTCATGCTGCAATTTTTACCTGTGACCTCTGAGAGGTCATCTGGGGCTACTTAAGTAGTTTTCAGACTTAGTTCAAGAACTTTGCAGGAAATGATGATGCAGCTTTTATATTGATACCATTGCGTTTGGATTGCTATTGCAAGGAGTCGATTGATATGCGTATTGACTATGCCAGGTTAAAAAGTGACCTTGACCTGACATGAGGTCCGGTAATTTTTGTGTTTTGACCTAGTATGGTCATATTATACATCATTCAATTTTTCGTGACGAGGGTAAGCGAATAGTGCCTAAAAAATATTCTAACTCAACTATTTCAGATGCTAGGGCCCAAAAACTATACTCAAAACGTCACCTTCTTTGACCTGTCATGACCTCAATATTGACATGAGCCAAAAAATGATCGATATAGTTTCCTCGTGGATTTGCATGTATCCACCAGCTTTCGCGTTTTTTTCGCTATCCTGCAAAGGGCCGAGTTCGAGAGGGGTGTTCAAACACTTCCCCCACCCCCACCGGGGCGCGGGTTAAACCATATATAACTCTAGTTTTAATCAAGACAAAACAGTGCAGTTGGTGCCCAAGTATAGAAAATCGATTGCTCTACCAGATGTGGGTCATTTTTGTCCATGACCTCCAAGTGACTTTTGACCTCCGAAGATCAAACCCTAAAAATGTTGTTTTGACTAATTTTGCACGGAACGATTTTTTCCAAATAGCATTGACAACATGGCAATACATGCACATCTAGACTCCCAAGAAAAATTGGGATGGGCAATTCACAAATTCATGGTCGAACATTTCACCTTTTGTCTACAGTCGTCGTTGACGGAACGTGCCCTGAGGCTATAAACGGACATTTGCTTGCTGTGAGACTTGTATCATTATTCGTGATTTTGTTTTGTATTCGTCCGATTTGGATGAAGATTGGTATGTGGTATGTTCGATGGGTGGACTTTTAACAAGGGGCCGGAGGCCCACCGTTTTCCGAGGTGGGGAGAAGCTGCAGCGAAAAGAACGCCACATTACAGAATTTAATAGCGCGTCGATGGGAACCTTAAAACGAAAATTTTGACTTATAGGCTTTAAAGTCAGACCCATTTGAGATCGCCGTAAACGCCGTGGACCAGTAGCGCATGAAGACCAGGGACGTCAAACGCATAAAGCGGGACTATTCAAGGTCACTACGAAAGTCAAGGTCAAGGTCAAAGGTCACAGGTCAAGGTCATATCGCACTTCAAGGTCACACACGCCGTCCGGCAAAAGGTACCCGTCGACATATATGCTAACGTCTTAGGTAGGACCAATACAAAGGTCAAGGTCAAAGGTCAAGTCAAGGCATGGAAAGGTCAATTTCATTTCCCCCAAAAGTGGCTACAGTGTTATCAAAGGTAAATAAAAGTAGTATACCAGGACTAAAGGTCAAACCGAAACCTACCCAAAGTTGTGGGAAGCTCTTGAGACCTCTTCGACCGTCCGCCAGCATCGCTTTCCGCATAACACAGCATTTATCAATCGATACCAGCATGGCCAATATTGACCTTACGACCTCGTTACCAAATATGACCAGGTCAATGAAAATTGGTCATCATGTGATCACCAAGCCCCCACCCACCTACCAAGTGGCGTTTTCAACCCTCTAGTTCGAGATCTAGGGGCACCAGGCCCCCTCAGTGCCGTAGTCCAGACCCCAGTGCGGGTGTTAATAGCCAGCGGGTATGGCTTTACATGTGAAAGCATTAACTTACTTTTCAAAGGTAACAAATCATCGATATGTTTTCACGCATATGAACAGCTATGTTCAGACATTTTGTATGCTGGCTGACACCGGGTCATGAAGAGGAGCCAATTCATTTTTCGAAGATGGCAGATAGGCAAACCATGAAATATTGAGGTATTTTTAAACTTTGGTGGTCAAAGGTCAATGCAAAGGTCTCGCCGCTCGAAACAAGTAGGTATTTGTTTGTTGAGTGGCCTAAATTTCACAGATTTTGCTCAACGTTAGCGCATCTGATTTTGAATAGGTATGCTTTAATCAGATTTACTGACTGTCTTATCTCATTTCCTTCTAATTGGGTACACTTTTGGGAATTCCCATAGCCGGAAAAGTGGCATCGTGCATCAGGGGCGGATCCAGGATTTTTCCCAGGGGGCAGCAGGTTCAGGAAGGTGCCGTTTTTCCGGAATGGGGGCGCCATGTGGTCGTGATTGTAGGCGCCAGGTGCACCAAGCATAGGCAAAAACAACTTTATATCTTAAAAACACCTATAAAACCCTCTAGAACCCTCTGAAATTTCAATGAAACTCCTAGAACCCTTCGAGAAAACTCGGAGGGAACATCAAAATTGGCGCCCACCGCCGGTGCTTGCCTGCCAACGCGGCTGGGCTTGGGGCGGCACGGGGCGCCACCCCAAGCCCAGGGGGCAGCTGCCCCCACTGCCCCCCCTCCTGGATCCGCCCCTGTCGTGCATCAAGCCAGATGAACGAAGAAGCTTTATGCGTTAGCAGGATGTCTTGCTGAACCAAATCCTGGGCCCAAAAAGGCCCTTAGCTAAGACACTGGCGGAAAAAAGTGTGGGAAACTCTACAGATGTGATGTGGTTAGCGACTTTATGTCAGACCGAAAATATTATGTTTCTGTGAAAAGCAAGGAGACAGGAGAGAGGAAAAGTGTAAAAACACGTCTGGTGCTGTGCCATTGGAGAGAATCAATTAGAAGGAACAAAAGGAACGCATTCCTTCTGCATTTGCATGGTGCCTGAAAATCTGAAATTGATGGTCGAAGGCGGTAGAATGAAGAATATTGCCATGACCAGGGGGGTAACCATGTACTCTCTAAGAACGTTACTTGACATAAGTGAGATGTAACCGACCCTCTCTGCAGCGTCGTTTAGCCAAGTAATGTCCATAAGAAGCACATGGTTACCCCCTGCCAATGACAATATTATTAATTTTACCGCATTTAACCATCAATTGTGACATGGAACACACAGAGAAAAATTTATACCCCACGGAACACTTTGCTCGTGCCAAAAATCAGTATTCTCTGGATACTTAATTCAGTATACTATGAACGCTTTTCGGACATTTTTGGTACTCGTCAGATAACATGAGTACTTTTACTACGCCTCTTTTGTTACAGCTGGTTGTACTTCCCGTAGTACACTTTTGCAGGTACACCAAAATGGGTACTTTTGCGATTAGTACCCCCGTTTGGTTCCGTGCCAAAAATGAGGCCTCCTAGGGTACTTCCATTTTAGGTACTAACGCTAGTACCCTACGAAGGTGTCTGAAGGGCACTGAAAGTAGTGCTTAAAATGTACTCAATCAATACAATCCAATACCTACTCTCCTTCGTGAAACAAAGAGGTACTTGAAGAAGTATATTTAAGGTGATTCGATAATTCGATCAAGGTAACACTGCACAGCTTTAATCATATAGAGCACAATACAAAAACGCAGCCACGGCTCACTGGAACAGCTTTTTCGTTTCAAGGGACAACATATACATGGCACTGAAATTGAGAGTAAGCTGGTTCTAAAACTATGAGCTTCATATTCGTTTCTGCTGGTCTTTTCTAGATATTTTTAATCTTGCAGATTACAAAAAGACACCCCAGTTGAGCTGAGCTGACCTCGCAGCTTGCATATTGTCGATGGATATTAAAAGGGAGTTAATTCTGTCCAGAACCAATCAGCCGTCCTTAAATCTTCCCGCTTCCTCAGGATTCTGTGTGAGCATCCTTCAAATGATTCGACGTCCGGGCCCTGCGCGCAATGCAAACAGTCGGCTATTTGCTGCTAGAGATTAGCCTTTGCACCGGCACTTGTCACCACGTGGCACTATAACCGTTCCTTATTGTGGCGCAAAATAAGACTAACTTAGCACCGCGGCGTATTAGTGACCTGACAACATCATGCATGTAGAGAAAGAATTTGTGGTTTAAGACAAGTCAAATAAATATAACGTACGACGTAACTTTACGTGACTTATATTGGCTGTTTTTACCTATTTTTTGTTTTGTTTCAAGGTCTATTTAGCTAAATAACACGTGTTATCCCTTTATTATTTTCCTTGTGACACGGGAATCATCTCTGTGGTGCCCTCGAGATAAGCACTTTGCCCCCCCTCTCGAAACCAATTCGGGGGCCTCCTGAGAAAAAGTGTTTGGCCCCTTGAGGAAAAACCTTGCCCCACGCCCGAGAAAAACTTTTGGGCCCCGAGATCAAGCCTTCAGGCCCCCGAGACCAACTCTGAAGGACTCCGAGGCCGAATCTGGGGACTCCCAAAACAACCTTTGGCCCTCCGAAATAAACTCGGCCCCATCCCCCTCCGGGACCTTACTCTTGGGGCCTTACGAAAAATTCAAGACCAGCTTTGGCCCCCCATAACATAAACCCCCATAATCACCAGGGAGAAGGTGATTCGGAGGCCCACCGGGGCGCGGGTTAATAATTGGGGGTGCCCAAATTTAAAACAATACTAAGAGCCACAAAGATAGCATAGCGGCATTTCCTAGTTTACCTATAGTCGTAAGAGTAGAGAAACCCAAAGGGGTCATGCCCCCAATATTAATTATGTTTAATTATTAGATAAATGGCGTTGACTGAAAATAAATATCTCTAAGATAAGACTTCATCCCTAATGTTTTGGACGTATGTACCTACGCTTATGAGTCTAGCTACAAGCAAGGGTAGGTTTTTTTTTATTCGGTGGTGCTCGACTTAGAAAAAGGGTACTCTGACAGGTTAACATAATTTTCTTGTATCATTAACTGTTTTCTAAATAAACACGCCCTTCTTAGAATCAGGAAGCCAAATAGAAGCATGTGATCTTAAAATAACAAATGCTGGGTGATTGTAGAATGCCCCTACAGAAATAGAATCATCATCTCTGCCCCGTAGGAAGTTTTAAATATTGTTGGAGTTTCAACATTATTTGTAGTTACCGAGCACCTACCTAGAAATGGTTTCATGTAGACCTTTAAAAACTCATTAATGGAAGTTACGTGGGCTTCAGATTTTGCATTCAATCCAGAAGCAGGCAAATCAGTCAAATGCATTACCTAACCATAATCTTTGAAGCATTACCATGTTTTCAGTTTAGGTTTCATGGACGTGCTTGTATACACAATTACGCCGGTTATAATTTGGCTAGTCTAATGATGAAGATGCCATACACAAAGGATGTCAAGAGATAACTGGTACCTAATGCACCTAACCCTGTTCAATCACAAAACAGATGCCAACTCTCACCTTTTGCCAAATTTTCCACGGGCTGAGCTTCCGTCTGCCAGTCACTGCAGGAAAATGGCGCTGGAAGATGCAAAAAGTCGCTTGGTTCAAAGAAAGAACTCAATAGAGGGTAACCTACCACCTTTATTGCACTAAAGTTGGCGCAATTTTTCTGTCTTCACACCGAAGTATTCCAAAGGGGATTGAACACATCGAATGAATACTCCATGCAGTACCACCTGGTGTTAGAAAACTCTCCTTTTCCAAAATAGGTACTAGATTAAGTACCCACAATTTTGATCAGGGGTTACTTACACCAACTTGGATGTTAGATGTAGTACCACCTGGTGTTAGGAAACTCTCATTTTTCCAATTAGGTACTGGATGAAGAGCCACCAAGGTATTAATCTAAGATAACGGTTATCTTACCTCTTGCTTGCATGTTGTTAGTACTCTAATCTAATATAGCCATGGAGTCCATGCAGTATCAATTGGAGAGTGAAAAACATGACAAATACATTGACACTGCAAAATGTACTTTGGTGAATCACTTTATTTGGTGTGTCCGATTTCACTCCCGGATTAAGACTTAGCTTAGCAGCCCCAGGCTACTGAGTTATAAAAAAAGAGTTCAAGTAGTACAGAGGGTACTAAAAAATTCTCTGTGTGAATGCTGCATTTGACCATCAATGAATACAGGAATGCCACCTTAAAATGAGGTGCAGGCACTCCAGATGAAAAGGGTGGTAGCCACGCCCCATTTTCTCTTATACTAATGCCAATTTCTTTCGTGTCATTTACCTAGCATGGTATGAGATAATGGCCTAATTCAATATTTTTGTGCGCTCACCAGAGCACAATTAGGTACCTACCCTCACATTTTGGCAAATGGGCCCTTTGCATGGATTCGCTTAAATCGGAGTTCAGTCTTCGAATACATGATATTAATGTCAGGAAATATTCATAAATGGCAAAATTTGGTAATTTTATCTGCAAAATGTACATCAAATTGGAAAAATTTGCATAACAAGTGATTTCCCTTAAAGGGGGGGCGATACACATATGACCTACCTTCCTTATGCCAGATGCCTATTGGAACGGCTTTTAGCGGGTAGGAGATATATCGGTTCTTATATATTCCACAGAATCATTGCACTTTTTCACCAAAACATAGTTTTCACAAAATTAGTTCCGCTTTTTGGGTTAAAAGAAGGATTTAAGACAGGCTTTCACCAGTAAATAACACCAAAACGGTGCGTTCGCCACAACCACTAATATGACAATTATGACGCACTCGCGGCATTTGCAGCGGCGCTCTGTGGTCGAGAGTGGCGACGGATGTGCGCCGGTTCTGAATTCACTGAATCCCGCGCTTTGCACCATAATAACGTGCCTGGAGCCTATAAATCGCGCTTTATGGCCGCGTTATCGCCGAACATTACCTTACCCACGCAGAAATGTCCCTAGTTCACAGTTTTGTCCAGAGATGGCACCAGCTGTGTGTTCGGGACTGGCAATGGTCTTGGCGCGCGCCCTGGTGTTGGCCGGCGCGCGTCGCTGCAGTCTCCAGGACATGTTCCCGGCGTTGGTCTCCGCGCCGGGCGGTCCAGGTTATTGCTCAAACTGTCGCAATGTTTTATGTGCACCGGTTAGGCAGATTCTTATTAGCATGGATTCATCAAAGACAAGCCTGCTCTAGACAAAGTTATGCTGTTTCCCTCTTTGGAATGAGACCGAATGGTGAACTAATGATATCAACTAAGGAAAATGACTCTTCACATACCACTAGATAGCCGGGGATGCAACGCCACCGCGGGGAAGGCACTCGACTTCCACTCCCCTGACCCGGGCTCAAATCCCTGAGCGGGTTTCTGCATTAATGCCTATTTCCGATCCCATAATACCCTCCGCGACACTATATGACCTCAGCAGTCGGTGTGTCGTAAAGCCCCACAGTTGTTTGTTACCAATACATTGCCATTGAATACCAGTTGCCCCCCATTCATCGGCCAGTCAGCCTGCATGAGCCCGCTCCGTCATTGCACCACACCAGTGTATGAAGCTCTGGCTGGCAAGGGCGTCCGCCCGCGCAAGTCTGTGAGTTTTTGTCCGGATTGTTAACGTGACAGTCAACTGCATGGCTGCACCATTTCCGAATACCGTCACGCGTCCGTGGAGAATGGTAGGCAACAGACCAGCAGTGTCCAGCACGTTGGAGGCTTACGCTGAAGCTCATGACGTTACCAAGTGAATTCCAGACTTTGGTGGGGCCAAGGTCACAAGGTCAGGGAGACACTATTTCAACTAGAGAGAATCATTGAAATATTTATATATGACGTATGAATATACAAGGCTGGGGGAAATCTAACATAAAAATGTTATCACAGAAGCCTGAATTCTGAACTGTGAATAAATACATTTTTGAAGATGAACGACAACTGTTTCACTCCTATCTTCCCAAAAATGAAGATTTGAGGGATACAATGACGAAATTGTACAGGAATTACCGGGTAATTACTTATTTTGGCTGGAAAGTCTTAAATATGTTTGCTGATGAAAGAAGACCGATTCTGACGAAACCTCTTCAGTAAGAAATACTGATCAACACGTAGCTGCCTAGGTACTTGGGCTGACAAGAACCCGGTTTTAGGAGGTGTTTGAATACTAAATGAGAAACAAATTCGGGCACCATGAGATTCAAGCCCAACAGAGAGGAACTCAAAAAGCTCGGCAATGGGTGTGGGTGAGAAAACAGTGCCGCTATAGAAAATCTATCATAAGGTGCCGGTGAACAATAACCTTCCTAATTATAAATAAAGCTTTTGTGAAGTAGTGGAAGCAATGCAGGTATTAGGTTTGGCCTATGTCTCTGATATTAAGACAGGAACAAATGGAGATAGCTGAAGATTAAAGGCCACTGCCGTTTTCCCTGCTGGAGCCCGTTTCTGACTAAAATTGCGAGGTTGAGGTTACGAGGCCTTGATATTTTTTACTGAAAGCATAAGCTCCATGTCATATTTTGTGAATGCTCCATCTGGCTATATATCAGGTGTTCTCTTCATTAGCTCATGCTGTCGCACGACAGTGTAAATTGGGGTGAAATCAGATAATCGTATTAGTAAATAGCACATCCTTATCTCAGGTCAAATAAGGAGAAGGATATTCAAAAGAAAAAGTCAGCTATCTCGCAACTGCTGTCGCGAGGATCTAGGCTAGGCTCTCACCGAGGCAAACTAGTAAGATAACTCTTGATATTAAGCTTTCACCCAAAACAAAATAATTCACAATATAAAAATATCTTCCGGCATGAGAAGTCTCGGTAATTCCCTGTTGAATATACTCTTGGCAGCAGTAATCACACTCCATCACCACGCCTCGCTGTCAGCCAACACGTCACCGGCCACCGTGTGCCGCCCTGCTCTTCATGGTGAACACACCCTGCACCACCCCCCGCCGCCCAGACCCGCTCCACTCCGCCCTGACCCGCCCTGAGCCGCCCCGAGAGGCTCAGGGCGGCTCCCCCGCCCGCCGCACGGCTGTGGGCGGCTAAGGGTGGAGCCGCTCCACCGCTACATCCATACAAAAGACGGATACGGCGGCCGCTCAGGGAGACGCGCCGGCGACGAGGCGGATGCGGAGCGACGATTTGAAACACGGTGAGCGATGGGGCTTAATTGACCTTGACCTTTGGTCAAGGTCAGCGGAACTTGGTTGGCGAATTGATTTGACAACGACGAAATGATGCGGGGCCAGGAAAAAAACAGAAAGTTGTGAGGTTAGAAAAGCTGAGAGCCAAGAAATAGCTGAGACAGAAATAATGCAGAATTAAACGAAAACCGACACCCAGAATTAAGGAGTTTACCTGTCTCTATGGCTTTGTGAGGGAAAAGAGAGAGGTCAAAAATTAATAAAGAGAGAGAGAGAGAGAGAGAGAGAGAGAGAAAGCAAGCACGAAATATATAGCAATGAGAAAAAAATACTAAAGAGAATAGCGGTAAAGGTATCAAACAGGGCAAGCCATATCATTCAATCCCACATGCCATTCATATCGGCGATCTCGCGGCACACCTTTAGTGAAGCTACCTCGAGATGTGTGTATTGTGATGCGAAGCCGCATCTCTATTGTAGCTGTGTTGGGCGGCCCTAGCGCTCCGATGGTATCGCAGACCGTCTAAACGCTCTGTTCAACGTCAGAAGTATATCGCGCATCGCAGGAATGCGAATGGTGCATCTGCTGATCTACCTGATTAAGGGGTGCCTTGTAGAGTGCGCCACTAGCACTTATGTGTCATATCAGCATCCGTACAGATTTGGACGAAGGACTCCTTACGGAGCACGCCACAATCTGTGGGAATTTAACCACAGCTTGAAAATTGTTGCAGAAATATTGATGACCCCTTAAAATAACTGGAAGCTCAAATATCGGTGAGAAAATGCAATTTGACCGCCGAATGTTCTCTTAGCGTTTTCTCCATCTCACAATTCACGGTAGCGTGACAAACAGCCACCGATAATGCTATAAACTCTTTCCAGCAAGAGGTCACTTAGGGTTAGGCATTGACATGGTTCAGTGCACCCTGACCGACGAAGATAAGTGATAAGATCTGAAGAGGAAATTCACCTTTTATGCCACTCAGTCATTTCTTTCTGGGGCGTTCGTCCTCACATCGTCCAAATTATTCCTCTGCTAAATTCACTGTCGACTTATCAATGCCATCTGCATGCGAGTCTGCTGTATATCCTGTATTGCCCTCTAATTCTGTTCAACTTGAGATAAAAATGTGAACTGATATTTTACCTATGCCAACATGTGTGAGCCATTTATAGGTGCAGTGGATTCGCTTCTATGAAATGTATTGGCGATGAAACAATTTTTGTTTCACCATCTGTGCTTTCAAGTTCTGCTGCAAGGAGAACAAACGTTTTCTACTACATTCAGACCTGCCTCTTTTCTTACCAAGGTAAATTTTAAAATAATCTGCAATTCAACACTAATATTGCCTTAAAAATGGTATCCGTGATATGAGCCCCGACTGCTTCAGCGCTTTCAGAATCGCAGTTAGATAGGAGGTCCAAGCGCTGAATCACTCGCTTCTCAGTGACCTCTATGAGCGTGAAAGTTCCATGACGGTGGAGCTTCTGTAGCCATTGAGTTCAGTGAGGTTAGATCTTTCTTTGTGGAATTATTTTCCAGACACGACGGTCACTACTGGTGTAGCGCCGTCTCATGGTCGCGAGGATGTTTAACGAAGCATATTGGTCGCACCATAGTCAGTTCATGCGCGGGGCCAAAGGCATGATGAAAAACCTTTCGCGTGTGTTGGTACTAACTGAACCATGCGCATGCCTGGAATTCACTGGCAACAAGGTTGTTTTTTAACCCGTTGCCGCTTCCCAAATTGCCTTCACCGCGCACGGCACCGGCCACAGACTTGTGGCATGCCAGTGGAAGAGAAAAGAGATGCAAACTCTGGCCTAAGGCTATCCCAACCAAGTATAAGAAACGGCTAAGCATTTACCAGAAGTTGAAATAGCTCCAAAAAATTTTTTTAATCTGTCAAATTTATCTATCCAATCGGTCAATTTTCAAGACACCTATCAAGACGGTATTTGGCGCGATTTCGGCACCACTGCCCCAGTGTGCAGTGACCGTTTGACATTGGTCGGATGAGCATCGCAGGTGCCCCGAGTCGACTGACAAGGGTGACAGCAGCGATAATAAGGCGACACCAGCTCGGCGGGGGTCTGAGGACCACCACCGCTGAGCGGCGTGTGTGTTCTGGGACTAACGCACCTCAAGATGGACCTCAGCTGATCTGATACATGGAGGAATGAACGGCCGGTACGGTAGTTTGAACAACTTCAGGCTGGTGTTCCATGTATGCGGATATTTTTAGAGGTTTGGCGATTTATGCCTAATTTTAAAATGTGATGATCGGCGCTGCTGAAAATGTGGCGCTTGAACTCGTCATCATCCGCTTAAAAACGCAGGAAACGCGCATCAAAGGCTACGGGTACCAGCATATGCATTTTAACATGATTCTGTATTCTGTATTCTGTATTGGTAAAAAACATCAACAGGCATTGCCCAATTACTGATGCAGTCATGTGATTTAAAACAGCAAAGTCAGATAATAAATACATTCAGCAATGGAAGCACTCCACGAAAATCCATAACGCTCAACATTTGCACAAATGCCTATCCTGAGAAAGTTCCTAAGGTTGCCGTGAATTTGATAGCATTAGTTTTAAATGTGTAGCCCGTGTCTGCGAATAAATCAACATTACGAAATGCGTTGAAGAAACTGTTACATGTGACGGCCACGCGGATGAAGAGGCTGCGCTGCACAGTACCAACACACGCAAACCGAACTGCCCACAAAGAGGGAGAACGCGACGCGACGATTGCTTCAGGCTTAAAAGGTTAAGGTATTTTAACGTGAATCTGCTTGAAACTGCACGCTGAAATTTAAGCATTCTGGGTTTACAATTCTATGAATGATAGCCATGAACCAACAACAGTTATCCAAGCAATCGATAGCCGAGACCAACAAATGTTACGCCAGTCCAGAATAAGCCACAGATGTTTCCCAAAATATGTGTTTTACCCGTTGTTCCTAGTTTTAAAGGAATTCCAGTAAACCTGTTGACATCTACATAATCACTTCCACACAAAGCCATTTCATTCTCTCGAGTACCGTGGGTTAAACCATCCTCACAATAAATCACCGGCTGAAGACAACCAATCGGGCGGCTCTATTCTCCTTCAAATAGTCTCTCTCGCCCGGCGCCACTGTTTGCGGTACTGGCGTGTTCCAAATCATTACCGAATCAAACAGGCCGCTCCACACACCGTCTCCAGAGAAAACAATTCATCACACCGCCCCGGTGGCTGGTGGGGTCGAACCCGCGCCGATACCCAACTCCCAAACAGAACAGTCCAAAGATGGGCCGCCGAGCGGCCCACTTGAAATGCATAAGACGCCTGGTGAGACCACCAATTAAACCAATATTAATGACGGCATATCTTTCTATCTCTGTGCGACGCACTTGACCCGCACCGCCCCCTCCCGCCGCCTCCGCCGCCCCCGCCGCCCCCTCGCCAGGGGGCGGCGGATACCCTTTTGAGCGCGCCGAAATGGCCAATTGCGGGTTTTGGCGCGACTAGGCGGCCGCGGGAGCGGCGGTCACCGGTCCGCTCGTGTGACCTCTCCCAGGCAGGTGATCACGAGGGGCTGATACCTGGTGATTGGAGAGACCACCCACCCTAGCGGCGGTGACACCTCGGAGGGGACATTTGACGGAGCGGGACCTTTCTTCGGCGCATGTCCGGCGCCACCAGTGTGGTCGCTGCCATGGAGGAGGCAGGCCTCCGTGGGAATCGACCACCAGCTCGGGTGGTTGGAGACGCTGCCGCGTTGGTTCCGGATCATTTCTTCCGCGATGGCTGTGTATTTGGTGACTTGTGCAAAAAAATCGATAATCACTGCAGTCCGCTATGCAAATAGGGGTTGTCTCACAGAAGCAGTTGACCATAAGGCGTGTACCGAATCCGAGCTGTCCGTCGAACGTGTGTGTGACCGCCTGTCAAGATGCTGGTTACCCTAGCCGGCTTTGCTAACTGAAAATTGTATTGTTTTCTTACATAGATACATCGGAGTCTTAAAAGTGAAATTATTTTGCATTTTGTTTCTAACTAAACTAACAAAACATCATTTCTTAAGTGATTATGTTGTAAGTTTTCGCATTAGTTTCTGGCTTCTTATTTTATCGTGCCTTTTATCATAGCTCGCTTTTAATTCCTTTGATGTGGTGTTAACGGTTTGTTGTCGCATCAAGTTTATAGCACCATTTTACTCAAAACAAACGTAAACATTTTCATATGTATCACTCAGAACTATATAAAGAGAAGTCAAAGCGTCCCAGAAAGAGCAAACGCTAAAATTCAGAAGCTAAAATTAGAAATGGTGCCATAGACTTGCTGCTAAGATTAAACACTCTTTATCTAGGGTAAAACAAATTTAGACATCCTTTCTAAGAAACTCTAAAATTTTCTTCGAAAAAAGGTATACATCGAAACCTAAACCATTTTATTTGTGTCGGTGTGATTGCATATGCACTACCGCCATACGTAGCCATTTTAATCTATATCCTTCTGATCGTTTGCCGAGGTGTGAATTACTTGACTTCGATATCACTGTAATGGCGCTCGTGCTGGGCAGGTTTGGTAAAAAATTCACAGGAAATAAATGATTATGTGGAATGGGATATCCATAATGAGATTTTCATAATGGAATGTTCATAATAGAATGTCCATAACAAATGGGAGGCAAAGAGCTTTTACACCTCCGCTGGTGAACAACGATCCGTTTTCAAGCACATGTGCGTGGGTCATCCATCTGGCCAACGTTATCTATAAAACCCGCATTTTCAACGGTCGGTGCCATTTCCTTCACTCCTATTCACTAAGTTCTCAAACGTCCGTGTCAAGGCAGCATGGTCACTGCTCAGCTAAATTGGCAATCACTGGTGAATATTATTTCACACGCTTCTTTACTGAATCATTAACGAACATGTCACAAGCATATTTGAAAGTAGGCCAAGGTCAAATCTACGTTTATTCATGACTTCGTCAAACTGAATTGTGGTGTTTCCAATCTAATCATGGAAAACAATCTAGCCATATTAATGATTTTACAAAATTTATACACATTTTAAATATTTTTACATTTATGTGCATGCAGCTATCAGTGAATCTATGTCATCAATTTTAGGCACTTTCAAGGCAAACTAGACTTCCAGTAACCAGCCTGCCGATTTCTGATTCACTCAAGCTTCACACCAATGTCAACGGCGTCGTTGGTGAGGAAACCCTAGTCAGCTGCCATATCAAGCCAGATAACTGAGAACACCCTCCATCAGTTGGAATGCTCAGGACCAGCTATCCCCGAGTCCACAGTTCACCAGCCCAGTCTCTGACCTGCCACTTCTCGCGACCACCCAGCGCCGCCCCGGCGTCACCCCCTGACGAGGGGGCGGACCGTGACCCCTCCCGCCTTTGTTGACCGCCGTCCAGTGGTGGTTCTGATTTACTATAGTCTGTCGGGAGGAGCTGGGCCAGTGCCGAGGCCGACGCCTGACGAACGCCCGTGCACCCACCGACGTCTCCGGCGGGGTCATTACGCCACCCCGCTGCCCACAGACCGGCCGCGGCAGAGCAGGGGCGGAGATAGAGAAGGGTGTGAGGGAGACGGGTGGAGCAATGCTTCATGACAGTCCTTGCACTATTTAGGCTCTACGGTTTTTCATAAAATATCGGAAGAACAAGAGTGGCTTGAGTATCCGTTCTCAGGTTTGGCTAGACAAGAAGCTTGGATGGGAACCTGAGGATTTACGTGACGCTACTCCCCCAAAAAACCTCAGCTGCAGCCGCCACTGGACACTTGGTTGACATGGGTCGGTGTGGGAACTCACGTCGGCGCCAGGTCTGGAAGAATACCCGCGTGCCAGCGTGAAAAATCACACACGGGGGAAACAGCGGGATAAGTACCGGGGTTTCCTGGTCCTTCAGCTAAGGAAATGCACCGATGGACGCTAATTTTGGGCCTTGAATCGGGCCTCTTCAGTGAAAGACGACACAGAAACAAATGGAGGCATCATTTGTACACTTCCGTATCCGACAGAGCTTAGCTAAACATATTTTATGAAAGCGATACATTTTGATAAATGTGAATATATTTCGAGTAATAACCTCGAGAATGCAGGTTTCTGAATATGCCATTATCCCATAGGCACATCCAGGGGTGCGATTGGGAGTACTTTCCCTCACTCGATTGACCCTCAAGCCCCCTGAGATGGTTACGGCGCCCTCCTGAAAGGTCGATGGAGCCCCCTGAAATGTCGTTCCTCACCCACGCCCCCTTCTTCAAGGATGTGAGCATCGGCACCTCAGCGATAGGGTTTGGGGTCCACCTGATAGGTTTTGGGGCCCAAAAATGGCGCCCCACTGGTTCGGATGGCGCCCCCACCATGTGCTACCCCCCTGGTTTGGGATCCTGGATCTGCCTATGAAGTACCTCATCCCTTTGCCACATCATCAAAGTCTAGAGAACATCTCATTACACAGCTCTTCCTCTAAAAAAACCGACGCGAAGAAAGCCTGTAGCTGGCTTCAGTGGCAGATCCCGGATTTCGAAAAGGGGGGCTAGGAGCCTCGAGCCTCCCTCATCATTGCCTTGGAGCAGCCTCCGGCTATGTATTTACAATAGGCACTCGGACATTTCGGGGAGGGGGGTTGAGCCCCTTAGTCCCCCTCCTTGTTTCCGCCACTGGCTGGCTCCAATTCCACTTCAAATCAATAAAGCAAATCATCTTTGTTGGTACTTACAGAAAAAAGCGAACCAGTGTCTTGTTACATACTAATGAGGGTATGTATGCTTTTTTAACACTAGCAGGGATCAAAGAGGGTTCAAAGTACGATGTTTACCCTTGCAAAGTCAACACTTTGGGCTGCCGTTTGGGGGGGTAGTGGGTGGAGCGAGGTGGCTGCCCGCAGCGACCGGGTTCAAGGCGGCGGCTTGAACAAGGAGCAAGCTGGCTCGAGAAACCCTAACAGGGAGAGTTGGCGACGCCATATGACCCGGCAGTTGGTGCGTGATAAGCCCCAAAAAAGGGCTGCCGTTTGACTCCTTGGTTCCGTTGACGAATTGGACTCCTTCGCGAGACTGTACAAACGCCTAGCGTGACGTGTACCGTGTGAAACTGTGTCCCATTAACAGCGCCAGTGACGAACGAATGCAGCGTGCATTTCTAAGTGCTAATGACCACAGTATGGTGTTGCGAAAACCTGGCTAATGATGAGGTACAGACCATAGCTAGTTACCAACTTGATCACATTGGCACGTCATCAGCCAAGACAAATATCCTATCGGGCGAAATTCAAATCCAATTACAATCATTAAGCAGCTTCCTTGCTTGCCGAGTCACTCGAGTTTTATTTCTTCTAAGGTGTTTCAGGCTGCGTTTAGTAGCATTAAAAAGCTTACACCACTCAGCAATGGTAGAATAACCGAGTCATGCGGTTTTCAGTATGACAAAGACACGATGGGACCAAAACTACCATTTAGCCCGGCTGCAGTGAATGGTGGTCATTTCTTCTGACTGATACACTGCAAATGTTCTGTCTTTAAATAGAAAAAGTGAGACAGGCTCTTGGGAATGAATTCATGAGTATCAAACTGATGTGTTATATTGGTGTGGGGACAATGTTTATTTCTGAGGAGTTGGATACAAATTCAAACTTGTCCCTTATTAGTTTGCGCTTTATTTCCATTAGGCTGTGGCCTGGTCTAATTTTGTATCATTACCCAGTTTTGAATCTTTAACTTAAAGCCTTTATAACCAACTCCAAATCACAAAGATGCAAAGCAAAAGCTAAAGGGTCAACTCTGCAAATGCTGCATGCAAAGTCTAGGTAAGCAGATAGCTGAGCGGGGCTCGTCAGCATCTGCACCTGAGGTCGGCGTCATCAGCGGCGCTCTCCAGCCGGGGAGGCGTCATCAGCGCTAATACATGCAGCGCAGTGATCAGTGCCTCGTGCCCCGACAGCCGGCCGCTCTGTCCGCTCCGCACTCTCTCCGCCGCAGCCGCCGAAGAAAACAAATTACCGCGTCTCGGGTCGGATGAATATTCAGCGGTCGCTGCGCCCCGCAGCGGTAATTGCGCCACGCCGCTCGGCGGCCGTAAAAACGGCCCGGCCTCACCGGCACACGGCCCTGTCCTCTGTCGCCGGCTCTGTTCTCTGTTGCCGGCTCTGTCCTCTGTTCTATGTCCTCTGTCACCGGCTCTGTCATCTGTTACTGGCCGGCCGGTGACAGAGGACAAGGTCGCGCTGCCCTGTCCTCTGTTGCCGGCTCTGTTCTCTGTCCTCTGCCCTCTGTCGCCGGCTCCGTCATTTGTCACCGGCTCTGTCCTCTGTCCCCGGCTCTGTCCTCTGTCCCTGGCTCTATCCTTTGTTCTGTGTCCTCTATCCCAGCTCTGTGCTCTGTCCCTGGCTCTGTCCTTTGTTCTATGTCCTCGATCCCCAGCTCTGTCCTCTGTCGCCGGCGCTGTCCTCTGTTCTATGACCTCTGTCACCGGCTCTGTCCTCTGTCCCCGGCTCTGACACCTGTCGCCGGCTCTGTCCTCTGTTTTATGTCGTCTGTCGCCGGCTCTGACACCTGTCGCCGGCTCTGTCCTCTGTTTTATGTCGTCTGTCGCCGGCTCTGTCCTCTGTCGCCGGCTCTGACTTCTGTCCTCTGACCCCGGATTTGTCCACTTTCCTCTGTCGCCGTGCTCTGTCCTCTGACTCTGAGCTCTGGCCTCTGTTATCAGGCCATGGACTTTGTCATCTGACCTCTGTCCCGACACTGGGCTCTGTCCTCTGTCTCCCGTCATGGGCTGCCTCATCGGCCCCAGAGATACGGGCTCTGTCCTCCGTCTCCGACCCAGCCCTCGGTCATCGTGCAGTAGCGGCTGCCCCAGGGCATGCATGGACTCTGTCCTACATCCAAGGCTTTGGATTCTCCTCCTTTTATTCATGTCATGGACATGGGGTTCTATCAACGTCTATTTCACTTTTTCCCTGTCGGGGGCTCAACTGTGCTTTTCAGGCTGCTACTGCACACCTATTTCTATGTCTTTGCTCGTTTTTCGCTTTTGTTTGTGAAGCTTAAATAATACCTGCGCGTGTTCGTTTTTTTATCGAACCAAATTCGAAGTTGTCTCTTTTTGTGTTATCAGCCCTCGGCTATACAAAAGAGACATCACGATTGGCTTCTGATTGGCTCCGTCTTTGTACGTAGACACACCCGGAAGAAAACATAGATTGTTGGTAAGGAATCAGTGCACGTTAAAACGTACGGACCGGGCCCCAAAAACTCTCTCTTGCCTCTCTCATATTGTCTTTGGATCTAGTACGTAAAGCCATCGGAATTTTTACTTTTACTGGGCCTGACTGGCAGGGGTATTCACAACCATGAGGCTCGGTATTAAGTCCCTTCTGTTCGAAGTTCCATTCTTCAGTCAACCGTTAGAACATTCAACAGAGCAGTCAGCGCAGATGAAGTGTTGCAGTGCTATCTCCATACCCGAAACAAATGACACCTTATTGCGCTCGATATTTAAGGAGCTTACCCTCTTCCTAGGTCAAAACGATCAAAATGTGAATGGTAAGCAAACATGTTATGTACGATATTAATTTCTTTTTCGCAATTCATCAGCAATTTACCTTCATATTCGATCAATTCTCACGCTGAGTCCGGCTCGACCCCCGAATGCTGAGCTCTGTTACTCACTATTTCTGTAGCCCACCAGTTCTGTAACTCTCCATGTCTGTAGCCCACCAGTTCTGTTACTCACCATTTCTGTAGCCCACCAATTCTGTAACTAACCATTTCTGCTACTCACTAGTTGCGTAGCTCACCAGTTCTGTAACTCACCAGTTCTGTAACTCACCATGTCTAGAATTCGTCAGTTCTGTAACTCACCAGTTCTGTAACTCACCAGTTCTGTAACTCACCAGTGAACCAAGCTCCGTATTCAGCTTGATACTTGTATGTTTATCAAAGACTGACTTCTAAATTCGAAAAGGGACAAAAATACTCCAGTCAATATAAAATACAGGTGTTTTTCACCTACACTTATCTTCTATGCAATTCAGAAACAGACGTCAAAAATGCATCAAATATGTTTCGAATACAGCTGTTGTTCATTCCAATACTTGTCAGGGCCGACATTACCGAGGCCGGCGCTTCTCCGGAGACAAATGGCCTGTCGGGCCGGTATTAGGTACTGCCAACAGACTGCAAACAGCAGCGCCGCTAATGAAGTCTTCATTGGCGGCAGGTTCAGAGACTGGTAACAGCACAAGTGAATACTGCGGCATATTTCAAACGAGAGAAAATGAGACCCGCTTCCTGCAGTCAGGAACAGAACGTAGAATGACCGATTTCATAACTGTCATTATGTGTGAATTACACAAAAGCATATGTGGATTATTTACAAGGCAGGTATGATTTTCTGTGCAACACAGAGGGGAGCTTAACTTACGTAAAGCTTTTCTCTGTTTGTGAGTGTTTGTGTAGTAGTCGCCTGAGGATTTTGCATCACAGAGATTGATGGTTTGGGAGCTTTTGAAGTGGGCTTGTTCTGAGGCTTATGCCTGTGCTTTTGAATGCATGAGTTGCTGCGCTTTTTTTGCCAATTTGTAGATCACTGATCTGAATACTTTTAATTTCTGAGTGAAGATGTTTCGAGCCTCTTATTAATTAAAATTTTTGCCTATCTTTCTTACCTCCCCATCTACCTACATACCCTTCAGTGAACTATTTCTGACTCTCACTAATGAAACCTGAAATGCATAATCAAATTCCAGAACGGAAATTTCTCAGTGGCGCCGCGGTATCTCTCGTTTCTCTAAATACGGCGAGGGAAGGCGTCGCCGAAGCTCATCCATTACCTTTGCTGGCTACCGTTGGCGGACTTTTGGCAGTCGGCGGCCGGCCGGCTCCCCCTCTCTCAGAGCGCCACGCGCTAATCACTGCCCGCCAGCACTGGCACCCACTCTGTCTCCGTCAGCGAGAGAAGGAGAGAGAGAGAGAGAGAGGGGGGGGGGAGAGAGACAGAAGAGAGAGAGAGAGAGAGGGCTATGAAAAAGAGAAAAGAGGATTGTAAACAAAATTGTGGCAGACAAATACAGGAAAAAAGGTCTTACGAAGAGGATTTCAGCCCTATTAATGCTTCATTTTGCCCCTTGGCTCTTCACCACCCAGTTCTGGTGCCTACTTACTTTTTCTAAACTGTAGATCACTCCCATCATCGTGTCAAATTTCCTTCCTTGCTCCCCCTCCCTCCTCCTCTCTCTCCCTCTCTCTCTCTCTCTCTCTCTCTCTCTCTCCCTCTCTCTCTCCCTCTCTCTCTCCTTCTCTCTCTCTCTCTCTCTCTCTCTCTCTCTCTCTCCTCTCTCCCTCCAGCAGTGATAAACAGGGACGTGATTTACATGCAGACCAGCTACTGGCCGCCGCAGTCTGGCAGCCGCTGCTGCTCTGACGTTGGGGATAATCGAGCACTAGGGCCTCTGGCCGTACCACCACCCAGCCCTGGCAGAGACATAACGTGTCGCTTCCGTGCCGAAGTGACCTCAATGAGCCCGCTTGGCTGGCGGGAGAGGGTGCGGGCTTGGGATGAGTCCTGGAAACGATTGGAGGGCGAAGGGGAAGAGTGGAGAGCTAGTTGTGAGGGTTGTATACTTGAAGCGTTTGAGAAAAAAAATGATTTGGTGCTCATGAAAATAAAATATCCGTGAACCTAAGGATAAATTTGATTCTAGAGAGAAAATTTTGGTCTTATGTTTAGCTGAAGGTAACACCCGCACAGAACCTTCGAAAGAGATGGACCATTTCTTGGGACGCCACCCTTTACCAGTCAGCCTTCAAGTAATTTTCCGAACAGTTTTGTCCTCATTAAGAAAATGACACCCATTAGATGGGGATGATCTGGTCGAAAATAGTGGTGGAAGTCCCAATTGGCCACTCCTTTAACTAGCTCTCATCCATGAAGTGACAATTTGAAAGTGACATCGTGATATCAACCAGTTTTGGTGAAATAGGGCCTACATTTTTTTCAGTTGCAGTATGTTGGCGTTCTTTTCTTCTGCACCCACGACATATGCCCAAGTAACTAAAGTAACGCTAAATACCACCTCCGAGACTATCGTAATCAACGCCATGCTGTGGACGTGCTAACTATCCCCGGTCTGTCGACAGGCTCGTCGTATTTAGCAGTTCAACAAGCTCATAGTGCTGCCGTCAGCCGCGGCCGATGGAGAAGGCGTCAGGTGGGCTCTTTGATCGATGTGTTTCCGGCTGGCTCGCGCCCGCATCCTCCCGCGGTTTTCCGCAAACTTGTATGGAAGGGTACGCGGACGGTTGATTCCACTCAGATGGGTTAATTATGGCCTCTTCTGAGAAAGAGGAAGAACGCTGTTTGGCCAGTTTTCTGCGCCCGGCGGCCGGATACAAACGCTAAGTGAGCATATAATTATCGCGCGATGCAAGAGCGAATGGAGCGGTATTTTCGTGGTTCCGACGTCAACCCATCATCCGACGTCAGTCTTCTAGTTTGGGCGCCGCAGCAGTCCGCTTGTCAGATGGCGTCGGTGGATGCCTGCCGTAGGGGCTGCGTCTGCATGTTCCGGCACTAGGCAAGTGGTACTTGGAGCTCTGCGTAGCACAAAGCAACGCAGCAACCCTGGACCTCAACGTATTTTCTGGATAGTGCCTTTGTCTTGAATGAGTGTAGACAGGTATCCGTACGAAAAATATTATGATAATTTATGGAATGAAATCGAATTCCTTAGTTTCCTTGCCAACAGGCTGAACAAAGCTGATAATGGAGGAATATACAAGCAAATAATACAATGGTAAATAAACAAATGGTAAATTTGGTGGTGAAAATGATCATAATCTTCCTATTATATGTTGTTTTGAATGAGCTTTAAAGACCAAAAGTTAGCTGACAGTTTCGCATACAATGCACGGGCACGACTCGGAATGAATTGTTGTATGCGAAACCATCGACTAACTTTTGGCTTTCAGAACTTATTCAAAATTATATATAATTGGCTGATTATGATCATTTTCAACACCTTTACCATTATCATGACGTCACTGCCACACCTTCTTCGCCACTATAATACAAATAAATCAAAACAAGTTTCCTGTCAATTGCGGTTTCTGATAAATACAAATGCAATTTCCATGTGAAGGGATTTGGCTCTCTTTGTAATGCTACTTTGTTAATTTTTGTCGAAATTTTGTAAGTCTTCTATTGTGACTTTGCCACTGGGTAAGATAATATGCCAAGAATACAAATTTAAAAAAAACAACAAACTTACTCTTTCTTCAGATCGATTTGGTTCACTAAGGACAATAATTTGACATCATGCAGGAAACCAAGCCCCAAAAGTCAGAGCCAGCTGCCATTACTTTCAGCGTTCAAGCTAAGACCTAGTTGATATATGCACATTTAGTGCGGCACCACGACCTCACAAGCAAACAGATGTCCGCTCGCGTGGGTCCGGGATCTCTGTCCAGTTCCGCGTGCGTCGAGCATCGCCCGGGGGCTTCCAACGTCGAATCGGACCTAAACAAGTCAGCCAACGGCATAAATAATTCACAGAGCCAAGTCCGCGCCTCTCCGACCAGTCGGTCGCGAACCTAGTAAACATATTTACAAATGAGCGGCGCGCGCGCCGGCTGGGGGCGGGCCCACGGGCGGCCGGGTGGCAGCCTGAGTGATGTGGCCCGCCGCCGGGCAGAGCCAACCCTCCCATCGCCCGCGGCCACGACGCTGCGACGGTACCACGTGACAGGGCGACCCCAGTGACCCGCAGATGGCGGCAGCGACCGTTGGCGGCCCTGCGTGATGCTCTTAATTCGACATGGTTTGAGGATGGGTGTGACAGCAGAGGTAGGAGAAGAAATATTGGACTCTCTGCTGCTGGCAGAAGTTTGTCGCCAATTCAACTTCATACTTTCGAGGTTCTATGCCATTAGAGTTACATCTCATACGCTATAAAATGATGAGGGGGAGAGAAGGGGCCCAGTTCCCTCACTTTTCATCCCACAATTTCCAGATTTCATCCAGGCTTGGAAAAATTGAACACTCTCAGCCCCGTGAAAAGTTTAGGTAGCAAACAGCCCAAATATCAAAAGATTTCTTGCTCTACAGGGGAAGCTTCTTGTCGTCAGGAATTGAAGATTGGCTGGCTCCCTGACATCTGTATCGAGGGTGAACCTTCCGCGACATCTGCGTAATACCGACGGTCTCTGGGTACGCATCTGCTGTGATGCACTCAGATGTGTAACTGTCTTTTGCGTAATATTCAAAACTAACATTTGGATGTTAATGAGTTTTTCCTTGGGTTTGTAGATACGTTGTAGGGAAATAGTTATGCGTAGATAAGGAGATAGTGGCCCTTCACATTCCCCTGGTGGACAAATTCCAAACAGCACTGAAATGAAGGCCTATGACCGTTGCACAATCCCGAGATCCCTATAAATTCAGTAAACTTGGAGAGCAGGTCAGTTGCTGGTGAGCAGACTCTGTTGAGTCAGCAGAGACAGCCATGTATATCAGGCGTTGATGTTTTGTTTTGGACCATATTATGCCGGGGTATATCCATCGCTCACTTGTTTATGAAGCTCGAGCTGGCATTTTAATCCCGCATGCGTAACTCTCCTACGTGACAGTTTAATGGATGATAATTTGAAAGATAATTCCCGATACGGCCGGCTGTCTTACCAAGGCCAGTGAGGTAGTAAAAGAGCGATTTAGATTGAAGGCAACCATTTATCCTGTAAATCATGACTGCCGGAGAGCTTGAAAGAGTAATAACACAAATATTGCCGTTTATAGGATTCTATTTTTGACAGTTATGCGTGAATAGATGAATAACTGTGGATGGTATCGTTTTGTAATCCCCGATATCTCTTGAAGCGCTGCGTGATACAACCTTATCTGCCCGATTTGAATGAAGATAAAAATGTACCTACACTTGCACAGGCACCGTAAACCTTAGTCCCACGTGGGCTCTCTTGCAATATAGACTGGAAGGATTTCCAAAAGAAAGGAGAGAACTCTTGTTTTTGCTGGAGATTCGTGGCCTCGTCAGTGTGGGCCTCGGGCGGTCGCAGCAGGCAACAACAGCCGCTTAATTTTTTTTTTTTTTTCCTTTTTTTTTTTTTTTTTTTTTTTTTTTTTTTTTTTTTTTTTTTTTTTTTTTTTTTTTTTTTTTTTTTTTTTTTTTTTTTTTTTTTTTTTTTTTTTTTTTTTTTTTTTTTTTTTTTTTTTTTTTAAATATTTTTTTTTTTTTTTTTCCTTTATATTTTAATTTTTTTTTTTTTTTTTTTTTTTTTTTTTTTTTTTTTTTTTTTTTTCCCCCCCCGGCCAAATAGGGTAATAGGAAAATTAACCACCACTTACAGCAGCGATGTGTGCCATCATCTTTAGAAGAAAATGTTAATGTGGAGCTGCTGGCTTTTGAAACAATTCTTGATGGCAGACATCCGGTGGATAAAGAGTCAGAGTTTTAGACAGTGTTGTTTTGATATTTTTAGACACTCCTATTCAATTTATTTTGGGAAATTTTGAATCTATTATGAAGAAAATATCTAGAAGGGTTTCAGAGAACCTCCCAGTTCAAATTTCTACTGACCCCCAATGTTTGGTACGGACATCTTTGTTTCTAGTATTCTTCAATAGGAACTGTTCTTCAAACACTATCTGACCCACTGATAATAATGTTCTTTAATGCCTCTCGAATCTTGATGACAAGCCTGGAAAGATGTATCTCATTTCGAGTCAGTGGCATTTTGCAAAGACACAGTTTCTACCTGAGCCATGTTCCACACGTTTCTCGATGGCTCAATGCTAAAGGTATAGCCATAAGAATCGAGACCGGGAAGTATATCATGTTTTACCCGGATTTATTCCGTGCAGCGATGCCATTATGCTATTCATGATGGAAGCACCGTACTTCCAAGGCACATAAAACAGCTAATACGTGCCCCCAGACGATTTTCACAATGCTAAGTAGCACCATCAAATTATATGTCCGGCCACTCCCCCGGCCGCAAACGCCGGCCTGGCCCATTCCGCCATGACTGAAACAGGTGTTGGGGCTTCAGAAGGCGTTGCTCCTCAAGGCAAGTGAACCGGCCAGGGCGCAGGGTGTTTTATGGGGACTACCTGAGCTGATCTTGAGTAGCAATTGATTTGTATACTTATATGGCCTGCGTTCATTTTATATTGGGTCCAGCAGGATTTAAAGAGACTTAGATAAATGGATATTTCAGATTGCTCTAGGATGCGATCCTGAAGATAACCAATGAATCCCGTTTCTTTTCATCATTGTGTATTGGGAATGTAATAACTCCTAATTGTATTTACCTAATCTAATTGTGAAGATAAGCCTACTAGTTAATTCTAGCAACCAGAGAAAAGAGCACTAGCCCAAGGCTCGTACCCGTAGGCAATAGACATCACTTAGCCTCTGTAAGCTGGGATCTCTGCACTCTTCTGCTTCGCGTTCGTTTCATCTTCGGCCGCGCAGTCGGGGTCTCGCGCTTGACCCAATCAGATGGCAGGCTCGGTCACAGGCCCCGCCCACCGCCACACGCGTGCGCGCAGTTCCAGCTTATCTCGACCCTGCGAGGCGTCGCGACGCAGCCGAGACCCAACGGAGGAGGTACTGGTCGGATTGGTGTCGCTGATATGAGAGCTGCCTTTTTCGGAGGAGGCTACGAAACGGGGGAAAGTGTTTCAAGCAACGAAAATAAACATTCAATTACTGCAGTAAACCAAAAATCATATGCAAAGGCACAAGCAAAGGATCAAAACTGGTTTGGTATGGTACCTATGCTATACCTCATACGTTGGTCACTGCAGTAGCATGTCAAGTGGCGGATCTAGCCGCTCGGTTTGGGGGCAAGCCAAAGTCGAAAAACGTCACGCGGTGAAAGACTTTGCCACAATATAACTTGCCGGTAGGTTTTGAGGTTTTGGGGGCACCCAAGTCGAGAAGCAAACAACGTCACGGGGTGAAAGATGTGGCACAAAACACTTTTTGTCATCCAAGGTCCAATGTTTACCCTGAAGTTGACTGGTTCTGTTTGAAGTTAAGAGTTGAAGCACTAAAACCTTGCTTATGAGCTAAAAAGGAGTCGGGGCAAGAAGGAGTTCGAGCGCTTGGGCGGGGGAAATATAGTTTGCCCCGAGCTTTTCCGTTTGGGTGAGGGGAAATGTCTTTTCCTCCTCCCCCGGATCCGCCACTGAGAATATCCTTACTGTTGTCAAATGGCCTTATGAGAACTATGGCCTCTCTAAGCTATTCAAAGAATTGTGGCATCAAAAGTGTACCTTTGGCTTTAAAATATAATGTGTTTGGTACTTTCCGGAAGTACCGTCCATGCAACTCTAAAACTTTTAAGAAACTTCTAAGCGACTGAGTGCCTTATACCTATTCAGGGTCTCTGACTGGAGTTTCAAGCTGAGAGCATCAAGTTTAAGCGGGCCTCCATTTGAATGAGTTCCCTGCACTTAGGAGGTTTCTTTCAGTGATCTAAGGCTTTAGTTTTGGGGACTACTGTCTATTTTAGACACCTCCATGACTATTCCAGTAGCCCCTCTTCTGACTTATATACTTCAGGTTCTTTTGTTGGGGCCCTTCTATACCAGATACATATGACCCTTTGCGCTGCCCGGGTGCCTCCTGTTCCGTCGCCAGAGCATCCTATGCAATCTTCAAGGTGTCTTATACAATTCAGAGTCGTGTTAGAGCAAACATGCCAAAAAAACTTGCAATCTCACTTTACGGTCTCCTTTGTTTTGAGAGGGCATCCTATTTTGTCTAGAGCCCTGATATTTGAGAACTTGTAGCGCTTCTGGGCGCTTGTGGCGCTTCTGTGTATTCCATCCAGAGCAAGCATACTGCGATAACGTCAACAGGCTGGCAATCTCAAAGTACGGCAGTGGTGGCAGCGCAGTGCGGTGGGTTCGACGCATTCTCACGTTTTTGCCGCGGCGCTGCGCCGTGTGCCGCGCTGCAGGTGCGGCTAATACGGCGCGGTGTCACGACTGAGCGGAGACGTGACACGGCGGCCGGAGAGGCATGCCGACTGCGGCCGGCGAGATCGGGAGAGAGAGAGAGAGAGAGCCAGAGCCAGAGCCTGAGCCCGATCCCGGGCCCGAGCCAGAGCCAGAGCCCCAAGCCCGTGCCCGAGCCCGAGCCCAAGCCCGAGCCCGAGCCTGCCCGAGAGAGAGAGAGAGAGAGAGGAAGTGGGGGATTGAGCGCAATCATTAAGGAAAAATTTGAAAAAGCTCTGGATCTGTAATTAGTTCCTGCAAGCATTTGATGGATACTGCCGGTTTTTTGTGGAGTCTTGATGCAGCTACACTGCTTTCACTATCGGATCCAGGAGGTCAAACTTTCCAAGGCTCCCT
Organism: Lepas anatifera; assembly: GCA_034440635.1. Taxonomy (NCBI): domain Eukaryota; kingdom Metazoa; phylum Arthropoda; class Thecostraca; family Lepadidae; genus Lepas; species Lepas anatifera. The sequence continues at coordinate 307,274 of JAOTON010001566.1, read as the reverse complement.
TCTCCCCAACAGAGAGATTTCCTTAACAATATAAAACATGCTTTTGTACTTCAGAAACGTGGAGCTCACTCCCCAACTTTGAGGCCAAAAATGTGTATTTTGTAAGAAAAACATGCTTTGACTATTTTGGCCACTTTTTCCTTCCTTAGACAGCCTAACAGCGATATGGCCTTACACATATCGCCTGCAAACATATTTCCTCTTTCTAAAGCGTTCCGTGTCTGCGCAAGAAGTATTCATTACTTATAAAGCAAGTCCTAAAAGCAGATCCCCTCTTCCAGCTTTTCCATCGGTCTCACAACTCAGCATAGTTCTAACATCCCTTGAGATTCCCCCCCTCAACGACATGTTCATGTGCAATAAGGGCACTACGCTTTAGTCTGAGGGATTTCAACCGTCTCACCACCGACAGACCTTTTCCGTAACCCATGGCGGCCAGTTAACATCTCAACATGTGGAACTGGAGGGCACCGACTATTACGGGTAGTTACAGAGGTTTTGCCATTTATAACTTTTTACAGGGCTGGGCAAAACCTGTCTCGTCCAGTCCACTTACGCCCATTCTCGTGATGAAATATCTTTTCCACGCCCTCTGTTCTTCCCTCGGCCTGGAAAAAACCGGCGGCCACCGATCGCAGGATTCTGGTCCGTCCGACTAAGACAGACAACCGTCACTTTTTACCGGAGCCGTTTTTGCCGCCGCGTTGAGCGTGGCCGAATTCTTACATAATGGGCGGGCCGGCGCTGCACTGTGCGTCTGGCGGGCTCGGGTCGCCAGGACTCGGCTACCCTGTAATTAGCCGCAGCTCCAGCGCTGGCGACGCGGTGTCAGCTGACGAGGGCCAGCGCTGACGGACGGTCCCAGGATCCGGGAGGATCGGGAGGATCCAGGATCCAGGGGATCTGAGATGCCTGATGGTGGTACGTGAAGTGGATGAATTGAGCTAGCATCGAATATGTTGGAGGCATTTATGGAGTGGGTGTAAGTTCAGGAGTGACCGCGATCCGGCTAGTTAAGGAGATGACTCAAAGGTGGAAATCACCCCACCACGCTTCGGCAACTCGTGTGTCAGTGGCCTCGTGGCGCAACGGATAACGCGTCTGACTACGGATCAGAAGATTCCAGGTTCGAATCCTGGCGAGGTCGGCGGTTTTGGAAGACACGTCGGTGCTGCACCCCAGGGTAGTAGAGGACGGGTACACCAAAGTTTAGTATGTGCGCCATGAGTCTATTTCGATAATTTGTGATTAGATTACCACAAGAACAATTTTTTGTTTTCAATTTCTTATTTTAAAGAAATAAATGAGCAACAATTTTGGAAATATACTCTCAAATTTAAATACAAATATTTGTGTATTGTCCTCTAGTCTAATTTTAGGAGGAAATAGTAGATTCTTCCAAATTTAGTTTGGATATGGGCTCAGCTCGATAGCGGCGAACACTGCGCTTTCGGTTTGATTTATTTATTGCTGCACGGACACTACACTCGGCGCGGGGAAATGCATGCTTGCTTTCACACAATTGGTCTTTTTTCACTTCCTACGGCACTTACATGTCCTGAAGGTGGACTATTTACTTTTGTTTTGGGTATTTTTTGTCTTGTGTGGGATCTAAGCAACGTCTAAGTCATTGAAATGGTGGTGATAGTTTGTCAAATATGCAAATGGAAGCCATGTATAATCATCGGACGGAGGATACCCCGGTTTGTGCATTTTGATCCTGCATCACAAGGGAATTTATTGAATCTGTATGAGGAAAGGGTCAAAGCAAGATGCCTATGTGAGGTGGACATCAGGATGTGATCACACTCCAGGGTAGGTAATGAGGGATTCTGGGAGCTCAATATTATGGTGGCCTTAATTTTCCTGCCTTATGTTCTTATCAACTGTTGTTTCTAAAGATCAAAGTATGACCAAGTGTCAATTCCCATTGCCAATCAGCCAGTGTGCAAAGTATGGCATTTTCGATGAGATCTTGTCGATGTGAGTGCCCTTGGAGACAGGAGTGAGTGGTGCAAATTTTATCAACCTGGTGTGAATTTGCAAGACTGGTGCGAGGAAGGTAACACTGAAAACCAGTAAAATAATGGCTGAATAGTTATAAAGACACAGGAGGGGGCCTTATAAAAAGTCCTTAACTAATTAACTAATAAGAGAGGTAGCATTGCATCATGTAGGGAGGAATGTGTGTGTTTTTCTCCCTGGTATATGGCAGATTCATGTGAATTTTTTTAGGCTGGTGGTGTGATAATTTTGGATGGCTGGTGCTACTCGTCTGGCTTGCTCCCATACTTTTCAGACTGGCCAATCAGGATTTTGCATTGTATCAAGATGCAGGATACATTTGAAATACTGATAGAGCTTTGGGCAATTGAAACAGCTTGAATCCGCTTCACGTCTATCTGTATCTAGCCAGGTCTGACAGCACATGACAGAATGATTGTAAATATTTTCCTTATTTTGCAGAGGTAAAGGTGAGTAGTCTGCAGAGGGTGAAGCTTTCTTGGTCATTAAGCAATATCAAATGGAAGAAAATTGTATTAAACTTCAAATAAAACTGTTAAACAACATTCATTAAACAAAACTATTATTCTTCGAATAAAATTGTATAGTTGGGTTAAGGGAAAGTGAAGGGAGTGAAAGGAGATGTGAATGTTTTGCTAGAGATATAGACAAAATTGTGATGAAAAACTTCTATATGTTACAGTTCCACCTATATCCACGCCGAAGTGTCACAGAAACTGTGATCCCTGTATCCTGATTCTCAGCTCTATCCAGATTGTCTCATTGCACATGGAAACTGGGTCTATGTTTTGCCATGGCCAGAAACAAACAGTGCATAATTTGACAATAATGGAGAACACATTTAAAAGAATCAGGTATCCATTATACACATTGATGACACATGAAAAATAAGCATGGGAGTCAGTCAGGATACATGGCAGTGTGATTGGGGCAGGGGGGTGTGACCCATTTATTCATACACATATATTGACAGTAAGAATATCATCATCCATTAAGTATGTTTTATCATTGAAGCCTTACACATACATTACTGCAGTGGCACATACATCAGGATATGGTGCCCTACTACATCAAGCACCAGCTGATTCAAATATTTTCAAAACACTCACTTGGTACAGCCCAATATGGAAGATAATCAGAACTCATGTGCTGGGCACTTAACAGTGTTTTTTTATATATTTGTTTGCAACCAAGGGCATAGAAGAAACACTCTCAACTGGTTGATGAGGTCACCATCCCCCAACTGTTGCAAAAAAATTGTTTTTCTGAAAAGCATAAGTGGTTATGAAGGAGGCTTTTGCAATTGAGCTTTTAGTGCCTTCCCAGCTATGATTTTTTGTTTTGTTGAGTTGATGGGTGTAGATAAAGTCCTAATAAGTCACAAATAATACCAAGTCAGCTATATACTCAGGTAGAGCAAAGCAAGGTGGTGATGAAAAGGCTTTACATGCAAAAACACATGGTTTGAATATAGAGATAAACGCATTTGATAAATATTTATTAAGTACACCTATTTGGAAGTTAAGAAAATATGTCAATACAGCAAGCTGGTCTTAATTCAATGTCTCGAATTTCACTATGAGAAATTAACATATTGTTGCCTTCAATCATTTCTGAATATGTGTGGATTATCAGATGAAGAATAGAAAAATAATAAATTACATTATATAAAAAAGGTACACAGTGTATTAGGGAGGCTGGGGGAGAAATTCATTCATGTGAGGGTTTGTGGTTAGTTAGTGGGTCAATTTGTGTTTCCACTTCTTCACTTAGTTGGCGATGTATGGGGCGTATGCATACTGGAGGAGGAGGTTTGCGGCCTTTATCTGACCTGGAAGACTCATTGTATGTCTACGTGAGGAAGGGACGGGGGTAAACAATGGATTGGAGATGCCGAGCAGTGCATTTGTGGGAACGGTTGTGACTATTGATCCCATTCATCTTCTTATGGTAGGATCTAGGGTGTCAGATTGGGGTGGTGGGGGCATCCGGATCAGCGGGCGCCAATTTTGGTCGGCAAAACCTATCAAGTTGGCCCCAAATTCTACCGCAGGGCGCTGATACTCGCATCCCGGGGAACGACCTTTAGGGAGAGTCATCGGAAATTTCAAAGGGGCGTCGATCATCAATTGAATGGGGGCATGTGCTTCTACCCCTGGATCCACCTATTCTTTGCTAGATTGGCATTTCCTATTTTCTGCCGCTCCCAGTTTAGGCAACGGGTATGACCCCTGCTTCTGTCAGACTCCTGAAAGCCCGTTTTAATGTCAGGGCTAGGGGCGGAAAATGTCGCCCCTTCGTGAGATACATGGTATAATGCAAAAAGTCATCAGAGATGGAAGAAAGAAAGCAAAATAGTGGGGCAAGATTCATATTGGCAATGTTGGGGAACCATGCATGGGCACCAATATATGTTTCTCAACTTTTGATACTTTTTTATCTTGCTTGACCTGTTTCCGCCTGTGCAAAACCCGGGTGAGCGTAATAATCTTGTCTCTCTAATCCGTCTGTGGGTGAATTGTTGTCTTTTCCGTCTTGCAACCGAATGCATACCGAAGATGCTTGTAGCATTCATTGGACTGTGAAAAACTGCACCTGCGTGACACCCCTTAATTACAATACCGAAGCACGCTTATGCCATTGCACGGCTATAAAATATAGGGCTGAGAGCAGCGGCGGATCCAGGGCTTCATTTCGGAGGGGGATAGGGCCTTTGCCTCAGATCAGGTTCCGCTTATGTATTTACTATATGCACTCGGAAATTTCGGGGGGAGGCTTGAGCCACCCTAGCTCCCTTATATCCGCCACTGGCTGGGAACATCGTATAGTTTTCTTTATTCTTCGAGGCTGCCCTGTAAGCAATCTTGTACTCTGGAAAGTAAAATTTTTAATATACTAAAAATCCCGATTTTTTGTTGCTGTAACTGCTTCTGTTAACCAAGCTGAAAATGTAAATGAGCTATTTCCTGGTATCCTATTCATAATATTGTATCATTATGACATATCTCAATGTTGTAACGGACGGCTTCGTTGTGGGAAGAACGAACCGTATACAATAATACTCATTTTGGGAAAAGAACCTCCCCAAATATTGGGTCATAGCTCCGCCCCTGGTCAAGATTTAGTCTCAAAACTTCCATGGAATCTGCCCCAGTTTTACAAGCCAGAAAGTTTCAAATGCTTATCGCAAGCTGTTCAGGAGATATCCTGGAAAAAACGTAATGGGTGGGCAGAATCTCTCCTTGACAGGAATAGGGGTAAATTCAGTGGCGGATCTAGGAATTCATTTGGGGGGAGGGGCTCACCTCGAGCCTCACCGGCTCGCAGCTCGAGCCTCACCCGCTAGTATCTCGGTTAGTCGCTCGTCTATCTATTAACTTTGGAGGCTCGTAAATTTTGGGGGGCTTAAGTCCCTCCCCCTGGATCCGCCACTGGGTAAAGCGACAACTTTATCTTTGCTGTCTAACTATAGTTGTAAGAAACTGCACGAGTTCTGAACGACTAAATTGATTCGCAAAACTTAATGTTAGCGGTTAAAAACGTGTGCCGCGACTAGGTCTCGAACACACACTCTTCTGATCTCTAGACCATTGCTCTATCCACTGCGCTACGCCGACGCTGGCGTATGGGGTGTGCGCCAAGAAATCTGTGGCGCACATTTGCAGAGTTATCGAAAATTGATGTTTCGAGGTAGTTCTGTGCGTCTGACGTAAAAACGCCAAATAGAACATGGAAAGAGCAGAGAACAGGCTTTCTAACAGCTTTATTAGATCTTTTCCAACGGCCATAGGCTGATGACAGCAGCTGTCGGAAAATGACCAATTTAACACGTAAGCTCTATGGAGCAGTCGCATTTGTGCGCCATGGCAGTAGATTGCTACCAACTAACTTTGGAGGGCCCTGCTGCACCCTGCTAGCCATCCCTGCCTGCTATCCCTTAGCATATGATCGCATCAACGACGGAAAGACGTCAGTAGCCGAGACCTCAAGCGAGTAGCGATTTTCCATACGAATTAGTTGTCTGGTAAGGCACCTCGATACATTTAATGTAAATAATGTACAGGGTAATAAGTATAGTAACATTAAACTCATAATGAAAAAAACGGAGATCACATCAAGAGCTTAAGTAAACATGAAATCAGATGTTTCGAAGTCAATATTTTCCGTGTGGAATTCTCCCCATCGCATTGATAATGCCACTCAGATTATCATAAATTTCGCAAAACCATCACGCCCTGTCAATACTACAACGTAAGTGCGAAAGGGCTTAATATTAAGACCTATAGCTGAGCAAGGTAGGTATCTGTTTAGCAGCAATCTTATCCCCATGGTCATGCCTCCGGGGAAATGCCCCCTCGCCCCCCCCTGGACCTGCCAATGTCGCAAACCACACTCACCCCAACCCGCGTATAAACGGTGGCCCACCCCGGCACAAACCCACGGATATCCACCTAAAGGTGATGCCATGGGCTGTCCTACACCTCCTGTTTGGAAATTTGTCCTGTCTCTCACCTATCTCCTCCCTGAATTGTGCCGTGCTTTGAATGCTCCCCGTTCAAATTATCACCGCCGAAGTTCGGTCACATTGACGCCGTGCCCCTGGTCGGGCAGCAATTCGCAGCCGCTACCCGACCACCGGCGTCGTCCCCCAGCTGACAACGCCCAACCTGTACAGGCACAGCCACTGCAGCCACGGTCTGCCTTCCTGCATCAAACACATCGCGGTACAGACGCGGCCAGCCACCGTGCTCAGCCGTGCAGTATAGCTACACTGCTAAAGGAAGCATAGCCCGAATGTGCTCTGCGGTACAGTATAACTAATCCCTCGCGAAACGTGTTTGGCGGCACAGTGGAACCACAGGTGAAATTCTGCGGCGCAGCATCGGCAGAAAAAGGCGCCATGCGGATAATGCGCGAATGCCTTTTACTTGCTGCCAGTAGCGAGCCACATCTTCGCCCCGGAGAGGGGGTGAGATGACTCGGGTTCATCCCAGCCAAGATGGTCCTCAGCCGGTGGCATAGATTACTATTTTAGTTGCACTTGGGCGGTGTTGATGGGAGCCAACGTCCTAACGTGTGAAACCATGCAATAAAGATGAGGTAGAGTCTCCCAGCAGCACTTCTGGAAGGCTCCCAGTGCAATGGAGAAGGTTCTCTAAAGACTCAAGCGGTCAGTCTTACCCTTCCGACTCCTATGTTGGACTGTTCCATTGGTTTGTAGTGAGTCACCTAAGAACGGCATGCGAAGAAAGTATGGATCGGCAAACGCCTAGCGCAAGATAAAAACGGAGGGAGGTCCGACTTACACCCACCAGCCCTGCGAAACCACCAGAATGCATAATTAGGGACGTCGCAACGGACTTTCCTACTGAGCTGGGATGGGATGGACCTGATCTGGCGACCATAGGAGGAAGAGGAGGGGATGAAAAGCAAAGCTAAGAACATTCGTAATGATTGTCAGGCTGCTTTCGAGACACTCTGTCTGTTTATATTTGGGAATATTTTCTTCACTTCATCTAGAGAAAGGATAGAAAATGTTAAGATGAACAGTCGAGAGTCAATTTTTTCGAGGGGGCGGGGGAGGATGACCCCTCTAGTTCGCCAACTGAGGGAAGGGCTTGTCCCTCCCCGCTTTTGATGCCTATGCACATAGTTATCTTCGCAAGCTTGGAAGTTGGAAAGGTTAAGTAATGTGAGAGAATATCGGGATTATGGATTATACCAGTAAGGTTGTCAATGCGCATCACGGAGAAACGTCCTCCAATTTCAGTCACTGTTATTTCTAATCAAAAGCCTATTTAAATGTAGCAGGATTCTGGGTAATGAAGCTTATTAAATTTGTTCTGGTTGAAGAAGCCCACTCTGGGTGCTACGTGGAGCGTTTCATTTAGCTTTCCCCAGTATCTTCACTATTTTTATTAAAAGCACACACCAGCGGCACGCCTGGCCAGTCAGTCTGAGCCTGGAGCCGATTACTGTCAACCCCCGGTCGTCACTTGCCGACGCCCGCGACATGGACTGTTGACTGAGCGTTCCCTGGCGCATAGGCGGATTCAGGACTTCCGATCAGGAGAGAGGTCCCCTCGATCAGGGAAGGCGGTTTCAAGGACCACCGCGGCCCAATGCTGGACGCTGGTGCTCGGCTGTGGGAGTGGGGGGAGGGCAGGGCATGCCCCATGCCCCCTCCTGGATCCGCCACTGTCCCATCGCCTAATTACGCAACAAACAAATGAGAAGGCTGACGGCTGCGGTGCTAAGGCTGGAAGTCGACAACAGGTACGATACCAGACCGGGAGGAGAAATAGGAGGCGCCGCGTGGGAAGGTCCGAGACAATACTGCAGGCGTTAGAGGTGTTCAACGCCAAATCAGAAAAAAATCTGAGAGAATATAGTTGTAGGGGATGCATTGAATATTTGACTCATTGAATATCCAGAAGACTTTCCTAAAGCAGGGTGGTGAGAAGGACCAAGCTATATTACGTACATGACATTCATAGGTAAGCAAGAGCAATGGTATGTGGTGACGCGTCAGTCATGTGGCGGGCTATACACTAGCTCATGTTAGATCAGGTCATTCATATATGTGCATACGTCTAATTCAGGAACGGACCAAAGGGGTCAAACAGGGCGGTATTTCCTCCTTAGATCCGTGCATGCGCCCCCGTGGGTGTTGGACGACCATGAAAAACAACAAAGGCACCCTCTACGGAATGACAAGTACACGCATGATCCTGTACAGCATTTGAGTTGGCTTTAGAAGGTGTTCCAGGCGGAGGTGTCCAGTTTCCTGACGTGTTCCAGTTTCAGCCGCAGGTCCCCGTTACTTGTGTTCCTCCTCCGTACAGCAGCGTCCCTCAAGTAAAACCTGCTCCACTACTTCTGAGTATGGATTTTGAAAGATCAATCCCTAAAAAGTATCACAAATAAGCTTGGCGAGCGTACTGTCTGGATTTTCAAAGGGCACTCACGTCCCCCCCACCCCGAAGTGATATGTATACACTGACTCCTCTCTAAGACTTCGAACTCGTCGAAAAATCTTAGATCTGTCCTTATCTTAAGCTCATAATTCCTGGAAAGAATACTAAGTTTTATGGTTTTTCCTACATGTCTACAAATTTTCTGGGAACATTCTCCGGTTGATGGAACAGGCTCTCAAACTATATTGAAAAGACAGGCTTGGCCATTTTGATCCTTTGGTTCAATATCCCAAAAAAGTTGTACACCTGGCTAGGTCAGGAAATTTCACGTCAACTAACCTAGTGATTGAGCGGAAACTCCGGTCTCGGAGACGCAAAACAACATATTTGAGCACTCTCCTTTGCAAGATATAAATTTTCATATTATTATAACATGCTTGAAAAGCCATATCAGGCCTAAGCTTATCTTCCTTGCTTGACTTAAGCATGCTCATGTAAGGAAATGTTTATACAAGACAATGAGGGGAAAATACATCAGTGGGGCAGGAGTGGGCGAGGAATTAGGTCTTTAACCATGACAACTAAGCCACGGGAACTGCGTCTGATTCTAGAAATAATATTAAGTGATGGTTAAAATAAATAATCATAATCATTGTGTCACGGTAAATCCACTCATCAACTTAGCCCCGCTCACTACACTACAGGTTTCCTTTCCAGCTGCAAGGTCTGCCTTCAGGCTCAAAGGCTGCCGAAGTGGGAGGAGGTGTTGACCGCCCGCTGCTGGGCCCAGAGGGCGCCTCGGCACCCCGCTGGGTGTACAAACAAATGAGCCGACTTCCCGCTGTGATGGTAGGCGATCAGCTTCCCCTCCCGCTGCGAGCCTGTCATCGGGAGATGGCTGCGGACGTCAGCAGGGAGGATGGTGGCGACGTAGCTTCATCCTTATTTCTTCAGGTTTGTGAGGCTGCTGAGCGGTTTGTTGTTTGGATAATAAGCTCAAAATGGCGGAACATTTGCTTTTGTAGTTACGCAACATGTTTATGTTATTAGTCATTTAGTATCATGCTATTCAATACCGTTGCGATGAAAACGAGGGTTAAAATCACTGTGAGAAGAGAAGTTGTAAGATTTTAATCATCTGATATAATATTTGATCACCCCGCATGCTTAAATCGCTGTTCTATTTAGCGTAGTGTGGAGGCAGGGCCTATTTCAGGTTGAGGAATGTTGATTCTCCTTGAAAACCAGTAATCATGGTCGCTTATCCCCGATACATCACGCATCTCTTGCCAATATCAGCCACTTTATACATATCTGTGGTGAGTTTCAGGCGCACAGAATAAATGTTTCGCAATCGCCAGGTAAGTCTCACGAAGCCAAGGTGTTTGGGAAAGCGCAGCCAATCGTACATTGCAACCAGCATGGAGACAGTTCTGAATATTGCGCTGACGGGTTTCTTAGTGTATTTATCTTAATAATGAAAGCACTGTCTGCTGCACACCTGATTCATGAGGTAAAACAATTTCGGAGCCTAGTCCCACGTGCGGTCGAGGGCTCTCACACATTAAAGATGTGGCACTTATTCTGTCACCTTCCTTTCACATACGGGAAAAAACTAGTGGGAATACTCTTTGACAATAAGCCATCTGGCCGACTATGGACGTAAACAATCAAAATACCTATGCTTGAACGGGTTCTCGGCGACATTACACACATTAGCCGATCTAATTATATGGGAAAGTCAGGTGGTGACAGTAGACGGACATGTGGGACTGTCATATTTTCATGACACACGGCAGCAGCCACAGTGCAGGAGGGATTCGCTTGCCTGGTTGATAAATCCCTTTGGCCGCCTCCGTGACGTACCTAAACCGCACGCTCGCCGCTGGTTTTGGTTTATGACCGATGCTGCTCCCGGTGCTGCGATGCCTCGGGCATGGCTGCGGAATTCGGGTACGCAATGCAATGCAAACTTAAAAGGGCAGGGTATGTTCTGTTACTTTAACAGGGTTAATCGGAGAAAACAATGTTGTTTTTAGACGTTGGTATAGGATTCATCAGTGTTGATGCAGGTTTTATTTATGACTGAATTGATAGTGTTTCCCTCATCCTCAACTTGTTTTATCATTCTTTGTCGGTGAACTATGTACAGAGTCGTAAATTGAAGGGTGGACTCTAATTTTGAGTCATCTCCATCAACGCTACGTTCCAAGAGCTAGAACTATAGCATCGCTAGACTGGAGTCTTCCTAATGTTAATAATATCGATGAAGAGGATGAAAAACTGTCTGAAAAGATTTCAAACTTCTCAGACTAGCCAGCTTGTTGCAATTACTAGATATAAAGTTAGCATTCCGTCCTATCCGTTGGCTTCCAGTCCAGCTGGAAAAAACTCTGGCCAGTATATCTGGCAAATACATGACATCCATCTATTGGATATGTACGCAAGAGCAACCACTCATGATGGTGTAAAAGATTTGGCTGACCAGTTTTTGTCTAGAAAAAATAGCTCCAGTATCTGCCCTGTGTTCAGTACCTTAGCAACTTGCTGAAGTCACTCTGCACGCGATGCGGTTAAAACATGAGAAACTAGATGATGACTGGCTCTTAAATCTTCATGCTGTACACGTGAGGCATGCTTCCACGAATTAAGACCATTGACAGGGTGACTTGCGCAACAGCTACGTGGTAAATAAAACTAAATCCATGCAGCTTATAACATGGCATCAGTTGGGTTTAGTTTTATACCAGGCCATTACTATGGACAGTAGGGTGGAGTGAAAAAATCGAAATTATTTGGATGATTCATTAACATTGTTTTTTTATTGCACTAGGCCTTATGAAACTCAGAAGTGAAAGATTTTTGGAAATCGAACCACGGGAACATGAGCAATATCGAGTATTTATGCATGGATGTTTGAGAAACTTTCGGCGCTGCAGTCTCCATGGGAAATCTTTGGTGCTAGCGTACGGTGGGTTAGATCAGATCACGTGCGGTTTGAAGCGTGGGGATCACCCCAAACACATGTTGGAGGTAGAATATAGATACCAACTAGTGGATTGGTATATTTCGGTTGCAGTCGCGGATGTAAGGGGGAGGGGGCAGGGGCTCAAATCCCTTCCCCGAAATGTCTGAGTGCCTATAGTAAATGCATCGCTGGAGGCTTTCCGAGGTAGTGACAGATTGTCGGGGAATCCAGTACGATTACAAGACACTGCAATCACTCGACCGATATTTATTTCATGGATAGGTTCATGTCATGCTTCGTATTAGATGTTGGCATCAGTTTGTGAAACTTGATCTCCGTCTTAATGTACCCGTCGCGCCTCTCAAGCCCTAGCACGGAACGCGACGCCTCGGTCACTAGTTTAAAGGGAATGTGTCACCTTGGTCGAATCCAGGAATTTAGTGTAATTAGGGGCATTTTTTACCGAAAGTCATGAAAACCTCCAGATATGTATAATGAGCTCAATATTTTTATTTTAAAATGCTCCTCTAGGGTGAAAAATGAGCCTCTGCCTCCGGATGACCTCATGATATGGCAACTACTACCATATCAAATAGGCTTCAAGGGCTTCAATTGGCTGATTACTCACCGTAGCGTCAGTGCTATCGTCACACCAACAGCTGACAACTGCGTTCGCCTGGCTGGGGTAGATTTGGGGGTACATTTCAGGTAGCTTTTTAGCTTTTATCCACGGAAACTTTGAGTTTAAAGACAAATTATATATTGAATACCGGATTTTCCGGCATCCTTTACAACTTAGCTATCTTAGTTAAAATAACGCTACAAAGGTACCACATTCCCTTTAATTGTAGTGCCTATACATATCAGGAGTCATTTTTCTCGCAAATCACACACGTTAACTTATCTCGCTCCAATCGGCTGATCTCTCTTTCATCAGTTGACCTTTCTGCAAGACGTCCCTCAATGTTGGAAGCTCTGAAACGGGAAGCTCGGCCGATGGGCCAATCCGATCTCTGTCCCATACTTCTCGCCTGAGTCGTCTACTCCTATTCCTCGGCATTTTCGGTTTTAAACACAGATGTTTAGGAAGTCGAATTAATACTTCTGTTCTCGCTTCTTTTAGAGCGACGGCACACAAGTAGCACCTTCCGTGTAGGTACAGAAAAGAAAACACGTAAGTTGATTTGCATTTCCGATGACCTCCTGGTACGTTTTGCAAACTGTCTCGACGCAAGATCACCTAATAGTGCCTCCCCCTTCTTTTCCCAGTGTTTGCGTGTGTCACAATCCAATCCAGCGAAAATATTGTAGTGACTTATGTGTTGCGAGCGGTAACTTGTCTCGGCGCCAAACTTTACTTTTCTCATCCCTCCAATTTGCAAATATTTCGCTAAGGTGTGCACTGAACATCAAAGCTGTGAGCACCCGGTGGCAACTTAAGCTCCCATGTCTTCTGGTACGGTGATCGTTGCTCCGGTGGTATGCCGTGGCAACTCATGCCAGCTTCCGGCAACTTAGCCACAGGCAACTACAGTTGCCATTGGCACTCGCCTTAAAAGAGATTCGGTGAGTCGGTGAGTCTCGCACATGTCTAATACACAACAGAAAAGTGGCAGATCCACGACCATATTTTGGGGGGGGGCTAGGAGCTCGGGCCGCCCCCGTCACTACCTCGGAGAGCCTCCAACTATACATGTACTATAGGCACTCAGACATTTCGGGGAAGGGGCTTGAGCCCGCACTGCAGCTGAAATATACCTATCCACTAGCTGGGATCTATTTTCACATCTTACATGTGTTTAGGGTGATTCCCACGCTTCAAAACGCACGTGATCTGCTCTAACAGTCAGCCCGTAAATCACCGTACGCTAGCACCAAGGATTTCCAAGGGAGACTGCAACGCCAAAAAAATTATTAAACATCCATGCATAAATGATCGATATTGCTCATGTTCCCGTTGTCCGATTTCCAAAATTCTTTCACTTCTGAGTTTCTTAAGGCCTAGCCCAGTATAAAAACAATGTTAAGGAACGATACAAATAGTTTGAATTTTTTCACTCCACCCTAATGAACAGTCATATATTTACGAGCTGCTCATTGCCTTCACGTTTTCGACGAATTGTGCAAGTCTGACAGGCCGAGGGCCCAGAGCTATACATTATACATATATGGACCTCTCCGTGACCTTAAACAGGCAGCATACCTTAGCACCATTTTCTTTCGAATTTTTCCTGAAGCTTCCCCATCCGTAATCTAGTTTGTTTTTTTCACAGACAAATCAATTCCGCAACAGTGGGTTATTGTGCTAGAATTCAGCGTGGAATTGCGTAAAAAGAACATGGGACGATAGCTCTTTTTCACATTTTTATATGATGCTACTCATATTATTGCACTGTCCACCTCTACAGTGTGGTGGTTTGATCTACATTGCTCTTCCTTAAATGGATAGCTGAAGTACGAAAGAGATAGGCGGACTGAATGTTGCCACCGAATGTACAGATGCATCCTATTTACGTCTGCGAATCCTTTGTGAGCTCTAAGCTCTGTGTATTAAAAATATCCAAGCCACATATATCTATTGTCATGACCTTATGTTGAAATGCTGGTTTGAACTTCACTCCTATTCGCTCAGTAGATCCAACAAATAAGCGATGAATGCTCTCTCACGTTCTGTCTGAAAAATGGCCCATTGTTGGCGAGAGCTTGGTAAACAGCCGGCTTTGGATTCAAACGCTCCCGCCCTTCGCCGCCGAAAAGTCACCGAAAACCCAAGGGAATGACAAGCCAGCGATTTCTATTCATGAGTTGTCATACCAAGCGATTCATTGTATTGGACCGGTCCCTTTGTCGTGCTCTGTGCTTTTGACTCCTGTGGCCGACCCTGCGCTCTGGGGGCGTGTTATCAGACAAATCGAGCGGCAAATGTGCTGCATTATGTAGTTTTGATCCCGATCTTTTCGGACCCGTGTTCACGGCAACTCCCGATTATCACAGCGCCCCAAGTGAATATGACTGCTTATAAATGGATGATCCCGGGCGGGTGCGCCTCATTGGTTTCCTCACGGACGATATCTAACGCAAATGCCAGCTCATGAATAGCCAATAACTCCTGTATATTTTTCGTTTAACGGTACCTGAGGCGCCGGCCCTGAGCCCCCGCCTAACCGCCGGGCCGCCCCCTTTACCCTCGGTGAATCGACAGTGCTGAATTCATTACCAGCCGGCGGTGAGCCAAGAGACTGGAAAGGTCCCACAAACCAATTATCGGTGTGGTCTTTTCAGAGGCTCTGTCGGTCATTCGTCTGGTCTGTGCCAGCGCTGACGGCGTGGCGTCGCCCCTGTTGCTGCTGTGGTTACGGCCCCTATGTTTTATGCAGCAGTCATTTGCGTAAATGAGCCGCAGGAATACGGTGATGGGACGCGCCGGCTGTGAAGCCCGGGCGCCGGTCGGACCAGGAAGAGCCTCAAACATCAAACAGACAGTGAGTACCACTGAGGGGGCTGAAAACCCAACTACCAGGGATAACCTCAAACAGACAGTGAGTACCACTGAGGGGCTGAAAACCCAACTACCAGGAGAACCTCAAACAGACAGTGAGTACCACTGAGGGCTGAAAACCCAACTACCAGGAGAACCTCAAACAGGCAGTAAGTACCACTGAGAGGCTGGGAACCCAACTACTAGGAGAGCCTCAAACAGGCAGTAAGTACCACTGAGAGGGCTGGGAACCCAACTACCAGGGAGAAGGCTGGAGACCAAACCACCTAACAGATGGCGAAGGAGCTGCTGGTGAAGGAATATTGCTGGTGTGAGAAATCAACCAAGCTAACAAGAGCAGGAGAGGAGATATAAAAAACACCCATCACCCATGTTTTGGTCATGAACCGTACAATTGCACCCCGTGATAGGCGTAGGCTTTTCGTAAGCTTTTCATACCTCAGTTTTACATATGCAGAAGAAACAAATGTTAATTTTGGTTTTACTTTTTTCTTTTTCTTTTTTGAAAGTCATGGCCTACCAACATTGACGAGGACCATCACGACCCATAGACAGTAAACGGGGCATTGAAGCTGCTCAAATCTTAAAACTCCATTAATGGTGGTCGATCGGCGAGAAACTTATTGAAAGAAACACGAGAAACTTGTACCAAGTGTAGTTTAAGCAGGTTGATATCCATATGCATTAAAGGGAATGTGGCACCTTGGTCGAATCCAGGAATTTAGTGTAATTAAGGGTATTTTTAGCCGAAAATCATGAAAATGTCCATGATTTCTCTGAAAATGTACAATGAGGTCAATATTTTGAGTTTTAAAATGCTCCTCTAGGGTGAAAAATAAACCTCTGCCTGTGGATGATGTTATGATCTGGCAACTATTACCATATTCAATAGGCTTTAAGGGCTTCCATTGGCTGATTACTCACCGTGACGTCAGTGCTGTCATCACACCAACAGCTGAAAACGGTGGCCGCCTGGCTGGGGTAGATTTGGGGTACATTTAAGGTAGGATTTTAGCTTTTCTCCACGGAAATTTTGAGTTTCAAGACAAAATATATATTGAGTACTGGGCTTTCCAGCATGCTTTAAAATTTGGCTATCTCAGTTAAAATATTGTTATAAAGATGCCACATTCCTTTTAAGAATAAATCATGGGTCACAGCGAGAGTTTTAGCCAGCTAACTTTCTGCTTTGCGTTAATTTCGATAAACCTCTTCACGTGTCCAGCCCCTCCCCAGGGGCCTCAGATCCGACTTTGCCCCCAGAGGAGGGGGGGTTGGAATGACTCGAGCCCTCCTATCCATCTTGGTTCCTAAACAAGATAGCAAAAAAACCTCAAACGTGGTAGATAAACCTTGAGGATTTATTGCGAGGCCTTAGCAGACACTTGTTGGCTCAGGTGAATATTGAGGTCATGAGACAGGTCAAAGAAGGTGGCTGGGGACAGAAGGGGTGAGTTGGTTTTTGCTCTGGCTTCTGATTTAGTTGAGTTCAATCCAATTTTTGACATTATTAAATTACACTTGTTATGATGAATTGAATAATTATATTACGACCATACTAAGCCAACATGTAAAAATGGCTGCGCCAAGGACAAATCCAGGCCACTATGTATTTATATGGTTATTAATCATGTCAATCGACTGAAAATAACAATTTGGATACGATGACATCAAAATAAGACTCTACCATCATTCCTTGAAAAGTTATTAAGCCAAGCAGAAAAACAAGAACCGTGTAAGAAGTGCCAGATGGCGTATCCGTCGCCACATTTCGAAACTAACGATTTTAACCTCAATAGTGGTTTAAGATACCATTGTGAAAAGACGAAGCTATTATTAGCCGTAACAACAGAAGCAAGCCATGTTCGGCCATTTTCTAGTTTTCCAATGCATTTCAAATGGAGAGCTCATGATCCGTGCCTGACTCTAGGTTATCAATATGAAATATTCGAAATATACAACTCGTGGTGCTCTGTGGTGCTATTACATGACATGAATCTCATATCAATATATTAAACCTATTTTCACTACTGCCACTTTCAACATTGCTTTATGTGAGGTCACTGTACCTGACCTGAGATGACCCTGACGTGAAAATTGATGAAAGTTGCAGGAGCGATCAAGAATATGCCAACATCGTAGCTGCCACCATGTACCGAGTACGGTGGCACTCTGCCATACCATTTTTACTGCACAAAATATCCTGACTGGTTTTTTTCCTCAAATACTCCCGCTGTGGTGATCATTGAGTTAGATACTTGACACTTGGTCCACTGGATTGCAAGAAAAATCAACATAAAGCTGGACATGACTTTTGGAGGGACCCGAAAACTGGGATACTCCATCGTTTGTTGAATTCAGAGGCGTGCGTTCAAACAATAGCACGTTTATCTAGCAAATAAACCAAATACCAGCGGTGTAAGTGGAAACATGCAAGGACTGAACAATCAAAACAAAAAAGCGCGCGTTCGATCAGTGAGCAGTTGTAGTGTTCAAGAACCAGGAGGACTTCATTATTTCTCTTTTACATTGCGATCACTCGCGTTTAATTGACTTTCACGCCAGAGAAGTTACGGAAAGCACAAAAGGGTAGCAGATTCAGTGAAAAGGCTCTTATATTGAATATCTGGCAGGTGATGAATCCCTTTTCTTCACATGGGCTTCCTTGTGCTTCAAGCTGACGTTCGATTAACATTTCAATACCCTCTACAGAGGCAAAGTCCTACCAAGCGGATGCCGCCTCTCTTTTGATCGAACTGGAAAACGCAAATCAATGTAGGCCTCTTCTATCGTCCGATATCTAGGTAAAATAAAACGCGCGAGTCTTGGACCAGCCTTGTGCTGGCAACAGCAGTGAACGATGGAATCCAGCACCTTCATCTTCTCGGTGAAATGAGTCGCTTGTAATAGCTCCTCCCACTAGAGCCACTGCGTCGTACGATGCGACACTAGACATGGCGAAACCATTCCTAGTTTCAATCCTATTTATTATTATTGTTTTTGGATGCCTGACAGGCTCTGGTCCAGTGTCCGTATACGGCAGGACATTCGGCAACATTTCCCACATGTCTCCGCGCAGCTCCAACTCCTCCCACCACGAGACCTCGGATCACGGAGTGAAGTACTGGGACTGTGACTGCGGCGTACCCATGTACGCAGACCCCAACCCGGACAGTCGCATCGTCAACGGCGAGCCGACGAGAACAGAAGAGTTCCCGTGGTTCGCTGCCATCATGGTGGGATCCATGACCGGCGCCTCCTACGTAGCTCCCAAATGTGGCGGTAGCCTGATCACGGACCGACACGTGATCACCGCAGCTCACTGCCTCACCCACGCCGCCGGGCTTGATCCGTCCAACACCTTTGTGATGGTAGGCGGATATGACTGGTTTAGAAGGTACGATAAATGGAAAGATGTCACTCACGGCACGCACAAGACACAAGTTTCAAGAGTGCACAATGCATATGCAATGTCTACGTTTAACTGGGACGACTTCGATGGTGATGTTGCGATTCTGGAACTCATGCAGCCAGTAGAACTAAACGCTTATACCTACCCAATATGTCTGCCACCACCTGGCTACACTGTGGAAAAAGCCAACAGTGGTTTGGTCATCGTCATTGGCTTTGGTTATCTCGAACATACAGCATTCGATACGCCACGCCAGCCGCGCAAGATCCACAGGACAACACGAAAAATGCGACTAGTCGATGCTCCCTCCTGTTCTGGACACAAAGAAGTCTACAGATTTCGCAATCGTAAGCCCCTGTCGGCTCGCCAAATTTGCGCGTATGGGGACGATACAGACTCCTGCCAAGGTGATTCCGGCGGCCCCCTGATGACTTACGACAAAGAAAAGAATCGCTACTATCTGATCGGCATAGTAAGCTACGGGCCTCTTTACTGTAACTCTCCGAAACTTCCGGGATTCTACACCAACGTCATGCATAAATCAATTCGTAACTATATTACTTGCAATGTTGCAGGTGGAGTTGCGTGTAGCCGTTAATGATTCTTCGGGCTTGTTACAAGCTTGCTGAGAGAAGCTGAGACGAACAGTTCTGTGGTTTTGGATGACAAAAACATGACAAGTTTGGATTTAACAGCGGCTAACATACTGATGGACAAATGTCGATACAAATATGTTCAAGTGGGCCCTCTCAGTGCGATAGACTGGTGTCATAGTTGTGCGGATGGATATGGAGAAATGGTGCATGATAGCTGTGTGCTACTCTTTTACAGGCAGTGCTCAAGTGGTTGTGTATGTCTGGGTGCGTATTGAATGCGACGCACTCACTGAAGTGTAAGTGCTAACCTCTTTGTTCAAATACGACACTTCACTGAACTTCTGCGTGTTTGTTGGTTGCCTCCAAACGTCCATCCAGCGAGATGACCAAGAAGTTGTCGCGCTGTTCTAAGTTGCCGCGTAGTTTTATTAACTCCTTCAGGTTGAGGAAGATATATATGCATGGGCGTCAAAAAGAGGATGGATCCTCAGCTTCTGAGCCAGAGGGTATCCTCAAAATCGTGACGCGGGACCAGTTATTAATACTTTTTCTCAGATTCACTTTAGTTTGGAATTGCTTAAATGTCCCCG
The DNA here is from genome assembly GCA_034440635.1 of Lepas anatifera. NCBI lineage: Eukaryota > Metazoa > Arthropoda > Thecostraca > Lepadidae > Lepas > Lepas anatifera. Next base: position 287,267 of record JAOTON010001566.1, on the reverse strand, counting down.
AATGTATTGTTGAATGATGAGATGTTCTTTTTCCTTTCTACTCGAATCAAATTTGGCAAATGGGATAAAATCAATTTTTGATCTGGGCCGATGGCTGATGGGGATGACAAAATCGGGCAAAAATATTTTTTCGTTATGAAAATCGGCAAAATAGAAGGACTAGGGGAAATGATTTTGATGGCCCATTCCCCGAACCTGGATCCAGGCCTGAATATAATGATTATATATTTGAAAACAAATGATGCTATATGTAATTAGGGTAGAGGTAGTTAGAAGTAGTAACTCGGTAGAGGTGGTATTCAGGTAGTACCCTTTGTAAGAGGTGCTGAGCATACAAATAGAATAATTTATTTTGTCCAACTTTCCATTCCGGGTTCGATGAGATAGGAAGAGTAAATTCTTGTCATCTTACAATCATGCTTCTTGCTGGCTGCAGCACCACACAGTGGCCCTAGCCGCCGCCGAGTTAGTTCCCCTTCCCCCTCGACACGCCACGTAACCTTGTTGTTGGTGCATCAGTAAACCTCAAGACAAAAAGCGATCAACAAGAACGGAGCACTGCGCAATTCATCAAATTTCTAGAGGGTCAACTGCCTTAAAAGCATCTTTCAGCGAAGATATCGAAATTTTATTTCACCTTTCATTCTTTTTTGAGTTTTCGCTGGGTTAGCATCCGGCTCCCTCGGAAAAAAATATGTGGTGATGCCACTGGCCACGCATTTCCCCATCCTGACAGTGAGCTCATCGGTATGTTCGTATCACACACCACGGTTACAACAGAATGTACAACAGTTCAGATCTGATGATCTTCAGACGATCTTGTCAGACTCCGGGGTAGCCGCAGGTGTCGCCTGGGGGGCACATCAGACCGACGGCATCGCACCCGGCGCCGCCAAGTCTTGGCGCGCTTTTTGTGCAGAGCGCGCGCACAGATATAATTGAAGCGCGCCATTACACAGACATCTGGATCGCCGCTGGCGCCGCTGCAACGATGGCGGATAGAAGTCACGTGACTGGAGTAGGGATGACATCATCGACCTGGCCGCGCCCTTCTGCGGGAAAGACGATGCACAGGTGCAAAAGTGAATGGAAGTCAATGTTGTTTCTGGAATCCCTCGACGATGCCTGCTGCCAGAAGACGGGAAATAGCTACCACCTGATGGTGCTGAGACTCACACCAACCGCACACGTTTTCGGCACATTGTACTTACCGGCTTTAATAAAAGGTTGCCGATACAGTTAGCGATGAGGAGAATATATGCTAGAGGCGGATCCAGGGGAAAAGGAGACAGGTGCTCCCATCGACCCTCGGCGCACCCTGAAATGGTCACGGCGCCCCCTGAAAGGTCTATGGCGTCCCCATGAAATGTTGCTTCCCACTCTCACCCCACCTTCCCAGGGTGCGAAAATCGGCGCCCATCGATAGGATTTGGCGCCCACCTGATAAGTTTTGCCTGGCAAAAGTGGAGCCCCCTGGTCCGGATGGCGCCCCCCCATTCGAAATCCTGGACTCGACTGTGATGTATGCTTTTTTAGTTTCTTTCCGACGCTTTACAAGATATCGGGTTATTTGCCGCCAAATAGCTTGTACAAATCAAAATGTGATGACATGAGCTACAAGGCTTCTTTCTGACTGCAAAATTATTTCATCCAGTCAAAGACAGAGCATTATGATACCTGCCTTGCTTACGAACTGACATAAGCGTCGCCACTGGCAAAAAGGTGAGGCCCAGTTTAATTATCGACCTCCTGCTGCCAAGAGATGTCAACCTTTAGAACCAAGCACTAGTCAGATTCAGGTTCGTTGTCGTCTTCCGCACTCACCGGTTATAAAGCTTCCTGATTTTGCTCCTGTAATGCGGACATTTTAGGATGAAAGGTGAGGGGCAGTCCTCCTCTTATCCCGCTATCCCGAGGGGTATGCGATAAGGTGTTCAAACAATTCCGTAGGGCCCAATGGTCCACATTCATCAAACAGGGTTTGCCATTACCTCGGCAGCCAGACGACATGATATTTTCAAAACCACACAAGGTGTAGTGAACGGTAACAAGTGTACCACGGACAAAACAGGTATGTGTGTGTTTCCTGCTGTCACGACCTCGCCCAACCCTCTACATCTACCACCGCCGCTGTTGGGCCTCTCTTCTTCATACAAACTCCGGCCTGTGGCAGTCCCAAACCCTGACGATCTGCATAAAATCCGACTAATTACTACCAGACGCCGGTAAATAGGTCGGTAATGATAGTGGCGCAGCCGCGGCAGACGCCGCAGACGGTCGCGGCGCACTGGCGACGCTAATGGCGCACTCACTGCAATGGAATAATAACACACGCGCGGCCGCGCCGCCACGCGCCAGCCCGATCATGAAGTGAAGATGTGAACAGGGGCCGATTATAGAGATTTTGTGGGCGTGATGGCGATTTTTCGCACCTGGAAACGAGGCTGTTGAGAGGCGTTACGCCAGTCTGGCATGTAACGGGCGTTCTTAGTAGCAGTATGGTTGTAAGCGCCGAGAGTATAGGACGGACAGGGCCGGATTCATTCTGGTGAGGACTTCGTAGCTTCAGTATCCGAGATAGCTTCTTTTTCCGCTAGTTTTACCCTCAGGCCTGAAGTGGTTCGGGTGTAAAGGGTGTCACGGCCAAGACAACTCTGATCCAAACTGGTGCATAGTTGAAGATTGTCTGGTTACTCCAGGCCAATATCATTTTTATTCTACCATATTTACCAGTCCATATCCAAGCCACATCCACAAACACGACCAAATTTGCACAAATCGGAAGCTAAATTCAGATCCAGCCCCAAAACTACCGGAACCCCTGGCTAATTCAACCAAATCCGACTAACGGATAACTGATTACATTAGATTGGATTATAGACGAATCCAGGGTGAACGGGTGGTACTAACTCCCCCCAACCTATCAAACCTCAGTGCCCCCTGAAATGGTTAAGGCGTGCCCTGAAAGGTTGATGGCACACACTGAAATGTTCCCCTGAAATGAGATTTGGCTTTCATTTTCATTGCGCTCATCTTGTCGTGGGGAGTCGATTGATGTGCAAGAAAACTATACAAGGTCACCATGTGTACCTAACCTAGCTTGAGGTCATGCGATTTTCCTTTTTGACTGAACATGGCCATGTTAAACAGCATTGGATTGTTCACGACGAGGGAACTCTAACTATGCCTAAAGATTTCCTCTCGTTCCGCCCATTAAAACACTGGAGGGGAAATCTATAATGCCCTGTTGTAACTCTATGGAACCTTCCGTGACCTCTGGTGCCTTCCTTATTGACCTTACATAAAAATAGTTTTTATAACTTATATTCGTGTGGTCACGAGCTTTCTCCATATTTTTGCGCTATCTTTTACAGGAAATGGGATACGGAGAGGGCGAATACGCCCCCCTGCAGGGTGCGTCATGCCACGGACCCAAACCAGGAGCGTGTTAATGGTAAAAGAAAACTCTTCAGAGGATAACGAAAACGATGATTGCCAGCCCTGGATAGTATAGTTTTACCCCGCCTCTTGCATGATTTTTCGCTGGGGAGCCCACGGTTTAAGGATATGTTCCCCTGCTCCCATTGGCGGACGCAGGGAGGGGGACATTCTGGCCATGCCCCCCAAGCGCTGGAGGGGGTCAAACTATCTATTGCCCCCCAAAGACAGGAGAAATGTTTGAAAAAGGTGTTTACACTAGGTCTGCAGAGCAAAAAAGAATTGCTCCCACCCCACCCCCTCAGGAGAGCGATCATGTACCTACTTGGAGAGCTAGCTTATACTAGGTCTGTCGAGCACCCAAATGGCACGTCCCACCATCCCCCCCCCCACTCCCAGGAGGAAAGGCAGACATGGGTTTGACCACCAAAAACTCGGGTCTGCGTCGGCCCCTGCATGCTCCAAACTGGAACTGCGAGCGGCCCTTGAATTGCTCACACATTGAAAAAATATTCATGATACAGTAGTTTTCCCTAAATTACTATATCCCAAAGATTATATCAAGCCTGGGTAAGAGATTTTCCCGTCTATGCAGGGGAGGAAGAAACCTTAAACCAGTCGCCAGCTAAATGTCAAATACCTACCGAAAAGTGTCACTTTTAATTCCAAATGTAGGCAATTATTGAATCCACACACAATGCGACTATTGGTACCTACATTGATACGGCAACAACCAGGCGATAATATTCCTGAAGCTGCAATGAGCTTTACTGAATATCACACATATGCATAATACTCCTACCCTTGAGAACGCTGCCCACAAACACTGCAGGGCAGCACTGGCGTAAAATGTTTAGGTTTTGCGTTTTGCAACTTTCCTCTGGGCTGCCTGAGAATCGAATATGCAATCGTACAGTTCTAAGCCTAGCGCTCTACCAAATGAGCCATCAGTGCCCCACTTAAAGTGTATGTACATACACGCAGAATAAAATTCATAATAATCTATAATAAATGAATGAACCAACGCATTCAGCAGAGAAGTGAGGTAACCAATGATCCATGAGTTGGTAGCGTTAGATTATAAAGGCTGTCGTCACCTATATAAGTACAAACTTTTGAGTGTCGCACGCTGTCGCTGCCGTCCACCGCTGCAGCTGCACCAGGGCATTTTTAAGGAAAAGTCAGTGGGGGGGGGCATTTCTTCTGCCGGCCATTATAGCGTCTTCGGAGGACCAAGGCCCCATTTGGAGGAGGGGGAGTTAATAAAACTTAGACGCGTTAATGTTTAAACAATGCTTCCCAATATTTGATTTATTCCATATTCTAGACATTATAGATCCTGCCCAGGACTGCCACGTTTTTTTGGCACAAAGAAAACGAACTGAGGTAGAAAAAATGCTAAAAAGGGGTCCAATTTTTATCTCACTGAAATGGCCAAATGAGTGCCACAAAAGCCAGATTTGAGGCTAAAGCAAACGGTAGCAACCTTAACGGTAGTCATAAACCCACAGAAAAAACGACATGTATAAAACTAATTGTTGACAGTCTGATATTGCCTTGACGCAATATTCTTTTTTTAGCACACTACCCATTTAATAGGCCAGGAGTGCCCTTCCAATTCTGCGGGGCCATCAAATGATTTTATCCACACAACCATAAAATCTATTCGCATCATCAATTATCTTGGCCGCACCACTCCCCGCTAACATTTAATATTTTTCCAACTGTGAATTTTTTTGCTATCAAACAGTGGTGGATCTAGGATTTTGGTAAGTGGGGGAGGAAGGAGCCTCAGAGGGCGCTCTTCGCCATCAACTTTTCACCCAATAGGCGCCAATAGTATTGCATACTTTGCGTCCGGTTTTTGGTGGCTGTCATTTCCGTCGGTCGTGTTTTTAACAAAGTTCTCTCCCTCCCTCCCACCGCCATAACAGTTTTCTGCTACTCAATATTTTTTTGGTGTCAGAACATCTTATTCAAGAGCAGAAAAGGCCAAAAGAAGCCACATTCATACAAGGGACAAACGAAAAATAGCTTATGTGCAAGCTGCTAGAAAAAGGGCCGAAGAGGAAAGATTCCAGAAAAAGGGTCAACCGAAAAAATATTGCGGAGCCAAATGCGACTAAAAAGGCCAAATTTGATAAATTTAGCCACAAAATGGCCAGTCTGGCAGCCCTTATCCTGCCGCGATGCGTTCCAAATGAATAAACCATTTTCGTATTTTTCATTATGAGCAGAGTTGTGCGACTCGCGAGTCAGAGTCGGAGTTCAACTCAAATTCCGACTCATTCGACTCTGAGTTGAGTTGAGTTGAGTCGAAAAAAAATGGACAAGTGAGTTGAGTTAAGTTGAGTCGGTTCACAACACGTAAATGAGTTGAGTTGAGTGGAGTTGAGTTGAGTTGTGAAGACAGAGAGTAAAATGAGTTGACGAAAAAGTTGGCTCAACAGGTAAACATGATGTCAAGCAAAAGTGTTTGAATTTGCCTACCTTTTGCAAGCCTCCTTTAAACTCCTTTAAATACCTTTTCCCTCTAGAATTTCAATTGTTTAAATCAGAGTTTCAATTTGTTTCAATATATCAATAATTATATGGTTCAATTGCTTATTTTAAAGGCCCATCCGGTCTGAAGAAATCCCTAGGCACAAATAATACATATACTCAAAAAATTTAACAGGTTCCTATCACTGGCCTTGTCTTAAACATTTGAAGTGGTGGAACGCACCACAAAATACATTTCACATCTCTCAAAAACTTATCATCTTCAATAGTTAGCATTACTTCTTTACTTCAACCACTCCAAACTACACGCGTCGTCGTCGCTGATTGTTGTTGTCGTCAGTGGTTGTCGTCTGAGGATAGTGAGTGCGCCATTGCTGTCTTTGAAGAACAAATTCAACCGAGTATTGGTTCAAGCTTAACTAGCCTCAAGGCAAAAATTGTAAAAATCACGTGATAATTCATAAAGCCATGCAAATATTTGTATACCTGCATGTTATATTGTTTCTTTTGTCCTAAATGCGCCGTCTGCCGCCGCTCTTTTCATTTTGCCTATTAAAAGCAGATACTGCTATTAGCATAGAAAAAATTGGACCCCTGATTGGACAGAAATGTTGAGACGCCTTTATCACAAGAGTCAGAGGGATTATTTCATGCTACTGGTTTTGTCTAATCAGAGACCCTCGCCTGACAGCAGTGTTTTATTTAGAAAGCTATACATTATAAATTTGTCTATGAAATCGTGCTCCAATTTTGAAGAGTGATAGGTATGTGCTGTATTGGAGGTTCTCAAACTAAAAATTGGATTGGGTTTAAAATATGAATATATCAAAATCCAACACGTTGATAGAATTTCCATTTCTATTGTCCTTTGTCATATATGGTATACTTTTTCTTAGGGTTTGCTGTAGTTCTTAGAATTAGCAATTGCAACTAGATACTCTAGTAATTATTTCTTAACTTTTGATTAAACTCATGGCATAGTAATGTTTAATTTATAAAATTACCTAGTATCGTTCTTTAACAGAAAAACAATACCTATACCATCCCTACAAATACAGTTTATATCATGCTTTTTAGTTTGGACCTTCTTGGACAGCATAGAGGCTCAATTTTTGCCTGTGTTGGTGTAACCTTAGCTCTTTTAGGTTCCTTTCCATTTCATTTACCTAGTTTAATACGCAATGCTCCTTTTAGAAATAATTGCAAGATGTGGTAGCTTTTTTGGGCAGTGACAGTCTGGAAGAATTAAAAAGTTATTCATGGTTGCTGGCTAATTGTTAACCAATGTTTGAATACCAATTAATTAATTTTGCTTCTATTAATTTTCCGCTTCGTGTCAGACATTCTGAACAACTTTTTTGCTGGTTTATTGATTTATTTCTTCTTGATTTATTTCTTCTTGATTTATTAAAAGGTACTGTCGGATGAATTTAGCCTTGAGTCGGAGTTGAGTCGCCTCACTGAACTCTTGATCATGGGTTGAGTCAGAGTTGAGTCAGCCACTCTCAGCACTTGAGTTGAGTTGAGTCGACTCAAGAAAATTCTGAAACGCACAACTCTGGTCATGAGTGTGGCAAGGTAAGTAAATTCCGAAAGTATCGAACACATGTGGTTTATATATATATATATATATATATTTAAAGTACCATGGTTTATAGTTCAAATACCTACTATGATGTGTGACTGTTGTTGTCAAAATCATCTTGGGAGCGTAGCGCAAAACCACTTAATAGTTTTTGGGGCTAATCGACGCACCAGCTGTCAGGGTCATATGGCATTGGTAACTCTTACCCTGTTGGAAGGATTTCTCGGAGGGCCAAATTGATGATTCTTACAAAGGGCTGTGGCCGAATGTGTTAGAACAATCTCTCCCTAATTTTAACATCAAGGGGTAGATGAGAAAGGCCAGCTGACAACTTATCAACTTTACAGAAAACAATTGGCGCAGCGATCTCACTGTAAATCTCATGTTTGCTAACACCACAACAATAAATAAATAGGCCAAGCACTTCACACCGCCACATCAGCAACCACTCTGACGTGCTTTGACTACACCGTGTCCCGCTCAATCCACGAACGAGCTCTGAGTGCTGGAAACTTACCACGTGTGAAATGAGAGCAGCATGCAATCCCACGGTGCTGACTGGGGCGTGGGCTTCCGGTCGCATAAAACACGATGTTTGGTTGAGAGACTATCTCCAGCGTTGTGATTAGTTGATGCTGAGGCTGCTGTGCCGATATTTTTTGTAACTACGCTCTATATTTCACTTTTGCACGGTGGAGTAGACAGCCACTGGTGGAAATTTTTAACACAATGTTTGTGGATTGCCAATATGGGATGAGCAATAAAACAAAATATCTATGATCGGGTGGTGTACTGTCTTATTTTCGTTAGGTGAGTTTGAGTTTGTTCAAGTTTAAGTCATCTCCTGTCTATTACACTGGGGAGGGGCAATTTCCGGGCACTGGGGCGGGGGCATTTCGGCCGACTGGGGGACAAATGGCCCCCAGTTAACATGTTAAAAAATGGCCTGAACTGCACTGTGGTAGGTTGGCCCGCCGGGGAGAAACGCAACTACGAAATATGCAATTGGCGTCCACTCAAATGCCTTCTAGCCACAGAGCCTATCTAGGTTATATCCAGGTTAGTCGCACAAGTCGCAATTTTAAAGGCAGGAACGAAAAAGGTACTGACAGCCCTATATAGCATGATAAGGGTAAAGAGAAAGGCTAAAATTTAATACCTAAGGTATATTTTTAGCAAAATGTTTAAGGTCAGTATTCGTTTTAACACGACTTTTTACGATTCATAGACACCCCTTACCACCACACACGAAGCATAGATGACTAAAGCCGGCCCTGAGGTCAGAGCGATTTTTCCCCCCAACCCCCAAAAACCTAAGGCTGCAACCACTCCTAACCCCATCACGATGTGGCATACATGATGCTCCATTGGCTCGAACGCAACAAAGAAGGATTCTTTGAAAGCGCAGAACCTTTTGCAGTGCCTCCTCCCCACCGGGGCTGCAGGATTCACCTGCGCGTTATACAAGACTGCAGATCAGCAATCAGGTAGGGCTGATTCCCTAATCGTGGCCTCGTGGCGCAACGGATAATGCGTCTGACTACGGATCAGCAGATTCCAGGTTCGAATCCTGGCGAGGTCGGGTCCCTTACATGTTTAAAAATCCAAGGAAACTTTTTTGAATCCGCAAGATTGAAAATATGCAGGAATCGCGAATCTGAGATTCCTCCTAGCCAAATAAGAATAAAAAATCCTGGCTCTCAACGCTATAACTCAACTAAGAAATTTGGAGACAAGAGTGGCTCTGTCCCCGTTCAAGGCTTCAACACTCAAAAACACTTTTGAGATTGTTTTGATATTGATCTAAACATAAACCCTCCCACGGCATCGTAGGCCACCAGAAAACAACATTGTTATCTCTGAGACACCGCTTAAATCAGTGATTCATCTAGCACACCGATGTGAGACTCGCCTTTGTCTCCGAGATAGCATTTTCAAAGCTTACATGATCTCGTAGATCACCGAGCGTGCATTGAGCACTTTCTCTGATCTACGAAAAGGAAGAGCAGGGATTTGAACTCAGACACTCAGATCTGATAGCCCTGCCATCTATCGACAGAATCGAAACTTCCCTTGCATACGATAAGCGCCTTTGGCAGCGGTACGGTCAGGCGACGCCGCGCGTGCTGTGCCGTGCGCGTGCGGATGAATACCTATTATGTTTTTGCGCCAATACGATCCAGTGAGTAAAACTTCTTTGTGGAGTGTGGGTGGCTTACCTAAGTCTGTGCTAATATTTGCTGCAATTGTGGTGGGAGCGTTTGTGCTATTTAAGATGGTGTTGTAAGGTGCTGTTGCAGGGCCTGCTTCCTTGATCCATATAAGGGAAATAGGAGATCAAGCCTTCAGCGTCTGTCTCGGGGCTGGGGAGAAGGATCATCCGCACCGTATCGAAAATCAGTAACAGGTGTACCGCGTTGTTGGCTTACCCAATTGAGCCAAGGTAGAGTAAGAATAACACATTTATGTGCAGGAAATTGAGCTTGAAAAATATTGCCTTTCGGACAAAAGTGTACCTAATGCCTGGTCTAAGCTGACCAATACTCTCATTGCTCGGCAGATCATTTAGCTCGACATCAAGCTGGAGTCGGATCGCCCGAGGACAGTAAGTACATATCTACCTACCTATGCATCCTGGGGGGGTGGCGTCGGCGTGGAAACTTGCAGAATATTTGCGGTACTAAGGGATATTTTGAAGTGGTCCCTTTCCAGTCAACGCTATGGGGTTAATGGTTAAGAATTTGAATATTGAGACGCGTCCCCTGCCCCTTGTTGCTACGCCCGTTGGGTAGATGGGCGGTGGGATGGATGGGTGAAAAGCGATATTTCAGGGGCGCTTCAATCTTTCAGGGGGCACCAAAGGTCGAACGGGAGCACGTGTCCACATTTACCTCTGGATCCGCCTATGGTTCAGTACTGTGTGTTAGAGCGAGAGGCGGCCCCGAGCCCTGCGCGGGGCCCCACTGTCGCCGAACGGCTGCCGCCACCCATTACGGCCAGAGCATGTGCGCTATAAAGGAGTACATACGTACGTTCATTAAGTGCTTTCACTGGCGGACACAGGAGTGCCGTTTGGGGGGGGGGTGGCAACCCAGGAAAGTCGTGAAAACATTATTTTTCAACAAAATGGCTAAAATGGGTGCTTTTAACCCTATTAGTGTAGGGGCTCCAGAGGCCCCCCGGCCGGTTTTTCTGGTGGCGTGGCTAAACCTGAATAGGTAGGTATCGCTCTCGTACTTTGTGACTTTTCCTAACTATCGATTTGGCATCAAGCAAAACTTAAAAGAAAGTTCTAAGTGGTCCATGGGCGACTCCAGGAACATGTTTTAGGGGGCATGTTAACCCATAAGCGTCGGAAAAGGGGGGTCAGGGGGCCTGGCCCCCCACTTTTTAGCCAAAAATTTCCTGATCTAAGTGAAAATGAGAGAAATCCGGACATTCTTATATCCACCCGCTGCGGAAGGCAACGAGGAGCCCAAATTCGAACAGTTTTTGGTCCTGATGTTGAAAGTTTTTTGTCAGTATCAGGTTGAAGTTTGGCTGCCCCCCCCCACTTTTTGCCGGTGGCGACACTTATGTGTTAACCGGCTATGAGACGAACTGGCTCAACTGCGTCTTGCTCTATTTCTGGAACAAAATCACTTGTTTTTTTAGCGCAATGCAATGATTGCTTCGTTACTTTATCAATGTGCTCATATCCGTGCCTACTTTGTGGTTTCGTGTTCCAAGGGCGGCTCCAGGGATATATAATTGGGGGCATTACATATCATTGTATAATCTTTGATCAGAGGTAATTTTTTTAGCAAAGCGAAAGCTCTTGATATATGGTTGTAGATAGATTTTGTGCTTAGTTTCGTTTTTGGGATCAGTGGCGGTGGCTGAGCGAGGTTTGGGTGGGGCAGTTGGCACGATAATGACTCGTAACCGCATTATTCTGTTGAAATGCTTGACTGAGGTACAGAAATAATATAGATGTATGATGGATTTTGTATACTATATTACACTTACATGGATGCAAATCTACAGTTGCCACCAAGGGCGGATCCAGGAGAAAAACTGGGGGGATAATTTTCATATTTTACGAGACATGTACATCGATAGGGTGATTTCAATCGAACATTGGATATACCTATGGGTGCCCAATGCCTAATGGGTGGATTGTCCTGTGAGAGAGTCCCATGAGTGCCCTGTGGTGGATTGTCGGTAATGGAAGCGAGTACCTTCAGACCTGGGGCTGTATTCTCACCTCCATCGGTCGTAAGAATTGTGCAGGTGCGCAAATTTGCGATTCTGAGCTCTGCCGTAACCACGCATTCGTGGGATGCGGACGGGATCGGTATTTTCAGCTCTGGGCGTACACAAAAACTACATTTTTATCTTTGGCGTACGGCAGAAATTGTCAGCCTCCCTGTGCAAGGCCTGCGTATGACTTAGGCAAACCATTGTCACGCACGGAAGGGGATGAGAATACCAAATTTGCGTACGTGAGTTATTTCTACGCAGTAGTTCGCACCTACGTAAGGGCTGAGAATACGGCCCCTCTCAGTTCTAGCGTGAGGAACCTTTAAAGGGAATGTGGCACCTTCACAACGTGATTTTAACTGAGATAGCCAAGTTGTAAAGCAGGTCGGAAAACCTGGTACTCCATATTTCATTTGTCTTGGAACTCGATATTTCCGTAGAAAAAAGCTAAAACCTACCTGACACCAGCCCCCCTCAGCCCCCCGTCGCCGGCGGCCATCGTTGTGAGCTACTGGTGTGACGACATATGCTTATGTCACGATGAGCATCAGCCAATCGAAGCCCTTGAAGCGTTTCAAGTATGGTAGTGGTTGCCAGATCGTGACATCATCCACAGTCTATATTTATTTCTTTTTCTAGAGGAGTATTTTAAAAACCAAATATTGAGCTTATTGTACATTTTTCAGAGAAATCATGAATGGTTTCATTATTTTTGGCTAAAAGTACGCCTAATTACACTGAATTCCAGGATTCGACCAAGGTGCCACATTCCCTTAAGAGTGGTATATAGGGAACATTTAATACGCATATTGACGGGGGTCCGAACCACCTTTGCTTTGAGGGCGGGGCGGGTATTTTAGCATCTGAAGTCAAAAATAATAAGAAAATATTACTTGAATAGACCTTGTAACATGTAAAACCACCAATACTAACCTTGACTTGACTGTCATCTTTACATAGAACAGCCTCAGCTTGGATTTTACAATGTTTATGTTTGCCCCCTTTATTGATAGCATCAGATACGAGAAATGTCTTTATTAACAATATCACAGGATATGTAAACACAGTGCACAGTTTAGCGCACACGTCTAACCAATGACTCATACAGCCATACATTGTTTGCCTCACAGAGCATTCTACACTTGATACGTCTTAGAGCAAAGAGGCCGAGTAGGCGGCTTAGGTGCGTTTTGCGCACCTTCTTCCTGTAATGTCTTATCACACGGGGGAGGTACTGATGGTGGTCCTTGCCCTTGACAGCGCCGGCTATTTTTCATGAGGAAGATCGCTTACTTGGCGCTTTCGTGGACCAAATGGACAGATCTGACGCACTTTTTCAGGTCGTCGTCTTCCAGAAGGACCCGTGGCTGTTCCTTCTTTTAAGGGGGGCCCTTTTATGCCACGAGTGGTGCATTACCACGTGCACCAGTTGCCTAGCAACAGCTCAAGCTTGTTGAAGCTTATTCCATTCCACACGGCCCAATTGTAACTGAATGGGCATAATGGGCCGAAAATTTGCAAAAGTGAGCGACCCCTAAATATTATCGGAATTGGCTAAAATTTGGCATGACGCTTCCTTTTCACATATACTACAGGGGCGAGATCGAAATCAATTCCAAAAATAAACTTTGTCTAATTGAAACAACCAAATGTTCATTCAGTGTAAATAGTCAGGTTTATTAAAGTTAATGCAGTTCTGCAAGATCTCAACTGACATTAGGCTCTACCCATGGGCGTCGCCACAGATTTTCGAGAGGGAAACAGGAGCCAAAGTAGAGAAAGAGTAGGGATGAGGTGGAATTCAGGGTAAAGCTTTATGTCCTAGCCGTCTTCAATGTTATATTTAGCTAAAAGTAGAGGGGTTTGCCCCACCCCCCTCTGCTCCACTTACCAAGAACAACGGGTCCCGGCCGGTCTACTGGGCCCCGAAGACGAAGCCCCCGGCTCTACCAGCTGATGACATATATTTATACTAATATAATTTGCATCAATATCAACGAGCTTTAAATCAGTAAATATGTAATGAGAGCTCATCTTTGAAAAGGTTCGTAATATATGTTTTTGCTGTCATTCCAGGTCTGGGCCGAGTTTAGTAGGATCACTGGGAGGATGACTGCTTCCCAAGACTGCCGAACGCGTTGGTTTCAAGTCGTTGCCCTCGAGGAGATGAGACTAGGCACTAAATCAGGTATGTCCAAACTTTTTAGTTCTTTCCACTGGAAAGTGTCTTTTTGATGTTAAATAGAGGCTCACAAAACATTGCACCTTTTGATTGGCCGTATTTTACGTATAAATTGAGTCATGACAACGAAATATACATAATACAAATTCTCAGAACTTGGAGATTTGCTCTGAAATATTTAAATCTCATTCATGTCACCTGTTTCATCGAAATGAAAGATTTTCCACATTGTCTCCTTTTCGCACCACGCACAATTCAGCGTGCCTCTGCGCCTCCACTACGGTGGCTCTGCATGCAGTTGGCATGATTCAGTTGGGACGTTTTGGATCGTTTCGGGGAGTGCTCTGTTTTCAGGCCTTCCATGGCTAAAATTATTGTGTATAAGTTGCGCTTTGCAGGATGCCTCAGAGGTAAAATTCCGTAAGTGTCAAATAGGAGGAATGTGGGGGTCACGTAACGTCAGCTCTTATGAGGCAAGCGGTCTCCGGAATATGTCGCGGAGTGCCTCCATGGTTTCCATATCTATCCTTGGGTGAGTTTTTGGTGCTTAGAGATATTGTACCTTTGGGACAAATTCCAGATATTTGCGAATAGACTTGAGCCGTTCCTTTATAATCATAAATATTTTCAACCAGACGCTGACGCTGGGTGATGGGTGATGACGCTGACGCCCCCACTTTCCGACTGAGGGGTAGGGTAGTGCTCCCCAACATGGAGCCGATTTCGGACCCGAACTTTTTCCGTTAACAAATTACGCAGTAGGCACAATTACATTTGGCCCACCAGTGGCGACACAAATGTTAATGCGTGTTAACACGCGTAGTGGAGGGATCCTAAAGTGCCCCCTCCCCCAACTATTTTTCCAAGATGGCCGGAAAACCGCTCCGAGCCGGAAAACGAAACTTAGCAATATTTGAGAGAATTCATGAGCACGTCGATTGGTGCAAAACGTTTGAAAATCGGCCGATTTTTCTACTTACTTGCTTTTAAAGTAATACTTTAAAAGCTTATTTTGAATTTATACTTTGAATACTTATTTTGAGATTGCCAATTTCGCCGGATGGCACTGCACTGCCTGGACAGTATACCGATTGATGACGTCATATGGCCATATGATGTAATGGTCTGACTAGGTCACATCACATGAAGGTCAAGGTCACAGGTCAAAACCATTCAAGATATTTGACCTAAGTGATTTCGGTCTGATGACGTCACTGGAAATGACGTATATAATGATATGATGTCGTATTTAAGGTCATCCGAGGTCCAGGTCAAGAACATGTCAAGGTTAAAGGTCGTAGGTCAAGGTTAAACCTTCATTACCGGCCCAGAGTTTGCTACAATACAGGCCATAATGTACATTATTGGAATTATCACATTGTGACGTCATAGGCCAATAACCTTGAATGACCTTGACCCAAAACTTCGAGAACATTCTTTGGGACCTTCCCTTAGTGACCTTAGTCCATTAGCAGCGCAGTCCCGACTTTTTCCGTTTTCACGGCCATTCTCGACAGGTCCCCAGCACGGCCCAGATTTGACCTTCATGACCTCGTTTGACCTTGAAGATAAAAAATGACCGAACTTTCTAATTCAAGAATTTTCATTGACCTAGGTCAATGAAAGTTGCGCATAATGTAGATAACCACCGCCCCCACCAACTCTCTAAACAGTGTTTTTTTTAGCTCTCTTGGTGTCGAGATCTCAAGGGGGCACTTCAGGACCCCCTTCCACTGCGCGTTAGTGCCAGACCCCCTCTCCACTGCGCGTGTTAAACCCCAAACATGATGGGCAATGGGTTAAAACTTGTTTTTTTTAGGATCGAAGGCCATAGAGGCTGTCTGACCAACTGGGCACAGACATATCGGCAATCACGTCTGCGGAAGCCGTCTGCCCACGGGTGCTGGGAAAAGAGGATCACTTCTCTGTACAGGTTGAGGACATAGAGATTGGAAAGGTGGAAAGCCTGGAGGAAGGGATCCTTCTGTGGGCGGTTGGCTTCACTGTTTTCGCCCAGCCACTGAAGGGTGACCCATGCAAACCATTCGCGGTGCTCATGCAGAGGTTTATCCTCAAGGTTGACGACGGATCTTGTGTGCCCGCCTCATCCTGGAGACTCGCTCAGCGGATGGGTGTCGTCTGAGGAGCTCCAGGATGAGGCGAGTGTTCGGTGTTGCTAGCCACAGTTGGCGATAGCACAGAGTTCAGCATTTTCTTTCATAAAGGGTTATTTCATAAAGGGAGGAGCTCCAGCATGAAGCAAGTGTTCGGTGTTGCCTAGCCCCTGCTGGCGATAGCGCAGGGAAGTTCAGTGTGTTCACGCTGTTATTCCATAAAGGGTCTTTCATAAAGGGAGGAGCTCCAGGATGAAGCAGGTGTTCGGTGTTGCCTAGCCCCTGCTGGTGATAGCGCAGGGAAGTTCAGTGTGTTCACGCTGTTATTTCATAAAGGGTCTTTCATAAAGGGAGGAGCTCCAGGATGAAGCAAGTTTTCGGTGTTGCCTAGCCCCTGCTGGCGATAGCGCAGGGAAGTTCAGTGTGTTCACGCTGTTACTTCATAAAGGGTCTTTCATAAAGGGTTATTTCATAATGGGGGAGCTCCAGGACGAGGCAAGTGTTCGGTGTTGCCTAGCCCCTGCTGGCGATAGCGCAGGGAAGTTCAGTGTGTTCACGTTGTTATTTCATAAAGTTTTCCGATTTTCAATATATGTTTGATGGTCACTAGAATGTATTTTTATATACAATCAGAACGGGGCACCGATCGTTTTGAAATATGTGAATATTAAGGCTATGATCTTGGATATCAGAGACAAATATAGATCTGAAGAGTCTTCGAGATTAAATTGCATGAAAACTATCTCGGAGATTCATGATCTGGAAGATCACGATCTACTTTAGTGCTAGTAGCTCGGGTGATCTCCGAGATCGCTCGTTGATCTAGGATTATTACCTTGGAGATCACGGCATGATCTCGGAGATCAAATACAAATATAGATCTGAAGAGTCTTCGAGATTAAATTGCATGAAAACTATCTCGGAGATTCGTGATCTGGAAGATCACGATCTACTTTAGTGCTAGTAGCTCTGGTGATCTTCGAGATCGCTCCTTGATCTCAAACTGTTTTTCAGTGAAGGGCATGTAGCACCTTCATCATGGGATTTGAACTGATATGGCCGTACAATAGAGCACACCGAAGTACCGTGTAATCAATGTTTCATTTGTCCTGGAACTTACCTTTCGCGGAGAAAAAGTAAAAATTCACCCCCTAACGACCCCGTCCTCCCCGGTCATCTTTATCTGCTCTTAGACAATCTTACGAAAGTGGCCATAGGCAGATCCAGGGGGTGGGGGGCAAAGGGTGGGCACGTGCCCCAATCGACCCTCGGCACCCCCTAAAATGGTTACGGCACCCCCTGAAAGGTCGATACTCCCTGAAAGATCCTGAAAGGAGTCAAGGGAGCAGCGTAAGAAACAAGCATGAGATATAAACATGCTTATTTATTCAAAATGGGGACACATGGCACAAACAAACGCATGAATGAAAGCAGTCTAAAATTTGAGTAAATGATGATAAGCAGTTTCTACAAACACTAAAAACGAAAATGTGTTTTAACGTAACGGCCAAAACGTGCGTCCGATGAGAGCAGAAGGCTACGCTGCATGTAGCCGCTACACCTCGGCTCAGCAGACCAAACAGACGCTTTAACCTACAGGTGCAAGACGTGGACGTGCGAATGATCAAGAGAGAGAAAGAGAGAGAGAGAGAGAGAGAGAGAAAGAGAGAGAGATAGAGAAATTATAAGGAAAAAACAAGAATACGATGCTTGAGGATTAGGACGACTCCGCACACGACTTCACGGTTTTTCTATCCGACAAAATTGCAGGTATGAGAACATTACTTCCAGGAGAAATGTCACATTTCTTATTGTGTAAGTTTTTAGACCACTAATATAAACAAAGAATATAATGTGCGCCTGGTTAATTTGGGAGCAACCAGTATGTGTCACGCTAAAAGCAGCGCACAAAGTGGATGTTTCATAAGTCCTTGCCCAATGGGTCAAAACTAGAAACTGGCCATTATGGCTTGCCGGCCTTGTGTCTGCCAGCTCCTGTGGCGCAATCGGTTAGCGCACGGTACTTATATGACAGTGCTGAGTAATGCCGGGGTTGCGGAGTTCGAGCCTCGCCAGGAGCATGGGTTTTAAGAAAGTAGCCAAGCAGTCGAAATAAGCGCCCGAGAAGCCTGAGCAAAAGTCTAGCGTGCCGGGATGGATTTAGTTTTAGAACCCTCACATCAGTATAGCAGAAATGACCTTGTAAGTCGAAGCACAGTGGACAACGTACTTGTCGAACGTCATTTGAACATGTGGGAAGTATTGTAACTAAGATACCTCTCTTACCAAGATTGGGAGTTCATTTATGTTCTGTAACGGAATAAATGGCCAATAAAACGTCAGGAATCGAAATCTAAATACATACAGAAAACAAATGTTATGCTAAAAAGGCTCTGGACAAAACGATAATAGGAAGATCCCTGAACTGTACATCTTTCGGGATCGCTGCATGTCAATGTCTGATGATTCTTTTAAATACCAAATCTGATTTGGGAAGCAATCTAATTCGACATATGTTTTGCCCCTATCGATTCGATGTTCCCTGGTCGACACCGCAGCCCCACCACTAGGTACCTCCAAGGTTAAACAAGGTTACCTCCAAGGTTAAACATGACGTAAAATTCTGAAGTCCGTAACCAACGATGCGAGGTGATAAAGGAAGGCATACATTAAACCTAAGACACCTGAAGTTCAAAATTTATCAGCCAGGAGAAGCCTAACCTAAAGACCTCTTCAATTATTATTCCGGCCTCGTGGCGCAACGGATAACGCGTCTGACTACGGATCAGAAGATTCCAGGTTCGAATCCTGGCGAGGTCGATGGTGGTCGTTTTAATACCTAAGAGTTAACCTGAATTACCTGAGCAAAAATAAGTCTTAGAACTTTTTACCATAGGTCATGTTTTTTTCCATGACATAAAAACGTTTGCACAAAGACAAATCGAAATATATCAGAAAAATTCCATCTTTTTCACGGTAAAATGTTCGTACTTTACATCTTCCTGATATTAGTGTTATGCCGGGAGCGTGGTGGTATTGTGGTTTGCGCGTTCGCTTCCATGCAGCAGACCCGGGTTCAAGGCCCGGCAGATTTCCTGAGTAAGGAGAAATTTGGCTCTCCGGAAATCATTTCAACAGGGGGAGGGCCGACGAGGCCGTATGACTGGCAGTTGGTACGACAGTCAGCCCCCAAAATTAATATGATTATTAATAGTATGCTCATCGCTCAAATTTTATTATTCAAGTCTATCATCCAGACTTTTTCTAACCAATAAATTTTCAGTTTTTTTCTTAAAAAAAGGAATTTCATCGCCAAGGTGACGTCACGTAGCGATCGCCGACTACGGGTGGAACATGCGCTCACAAAAGCTATCATAACTTTTTTCGGCCGTCGGTTGCCGACCTACAGATTCTGCCAATGAAAAGAATATGTACACTTTCCAGAATACATGGTATGATTTTCTAGCTGATCCTGATTGTGCCTTTTTTGCCAGTCTAAGGAAATATGATGTATGTTATAAATTTTAGTTCCGAAACATCTGTTTATTAAAACGAACTCACTGCATTCTCCGGAGCAGCTAGAACCGTATTTTTGTAACCAGAAGGTCCAAACACATCCCAAGCTTCACGCTAGTATAAGTTTGTTATGGGTGGCAAGGTGTGAACACCTGTTATTAACGCTTTTATTTCTGGCCATTTATTTCACGCTTTTATTTCTGGCCAGAAATCCGTATTTAGCGAGGCGGAATAAGTTTCAAGTTTCAGCTCTTGTGATACGAATGTGGTACGCCAGAGGAAGAAAATAATGATGATTTTCCGGGTTCTAAGCAATTCTCAAACGCGTTGCATACATTTGATATCAATTTTAGAAAATCATTTTTGACATTTTCGTTCTGTTTTTAGGCCCGCTGCATCACTGTGCATTGGTGGACTACGGATATTTTGGCGGGAATTGGTGGTCAGCACGCCAGCGCCGGTCTTCGCGCGCGAATCTTTACTCGAGACTTGGACAAACCGGCCAGGACTTGAAAACAAGTGTATGTTGGCGTTGACACCCTCATGCCCGGATCACGGCCTGTGCGCGTGACCGTTACAGCCAAGGCACGCTGGTGAGACTGGGGGCTGACTGGTGCCTGAAATTATTCCGACAAGCGTCCGTCAAGACGGAGTTCATCATTACGTGACGTATTTCATACAGGGTCCCTTCGTTTTAAAATATGTTTACTCTACTAAACATATTCTTTCGATGTTACGCGCAGTGGTTTTCGGTTCTATAACGTTTTGTCTCGTGAATTTGTCTTTCAGAGTAGTTTTTGTGAGATTGCTGGATGACTTGAGACATCAGCATTTTGTTTGTAAGAATATATATTACTGCACGGGGCTCGGAAGGTAAATTTATTTATTTTTATTTATTTATTTTATTAGGGCCACTCCCAACAGGCACACTTGCCCAATTACAGGGAGTATTGGCGTGGGTGTTTAAGGATCCTCTCCACCGGGTCAGATCGGACACGGAAGGCGGTTTCCCCGCCGTAGGGATTGAACCCACGTTAATCCATGCTATCCGATCTGATAGATTGGCAACGAAGCCACTAGGCCACCCCGGCCCCAAAGGCCGAAGGCCAAGTGCCGGAGATTTCAACCAACCGAGGTTTTGATCAATTTACGCCGAGCCTCAAGTGCAGTAGTATTTTTACTACAGCCCGTACGTTTGTAGGCTTAGTTTGAAAGTAGACATATCATGAGTGTCCCTCGTTTTCACTTAGCAGAAGATATAATGAATGAGGTGAATGACACGGTAAAAAAGATCGAAAGAGACACGCTGAAAGCCGTCGAAGAGACAACAAGTAAAGAAACAATACTAAAGACTAACTTCTGGATCAATCAATTGAAAGAAGAATCCTTTTCACTGGGATTTGGACGGGATCTGCTCAGCCTTCCCGAAAATGAACTGAATGCAGTACTTGCCAGCTTTTTGCTTACGATGAAACGAAAGGATGGAAAGGATTATGAAGTATCATCCATCCAAAATATGTACTGCCTGACCCTAAAGTACTTTAGGGAAAATAACTACCCTAGTGATTTGGAAAGTCATCCAGTATTCAAAGGAAGCAGGGATGCAAAAAGCGCAAAACTGAAAAAACCAAACTGCTTGGACAGGGAAATAGGCCCAACAGGTCAGAGTCGATAACGTTTGATGAGGAAGATCAGCTTTGGCAATCTGGTCAGCTGGGATATGAAAATCCCATGTCCGTGCTCAGGACGATTTGGTTGTACCTGACGATGCTGTTTGGTCTGCGAGGACGTCATGAAGCCCGCCAGATGCGCTGGGGAGACGTCAAGGTAGAAGCAGATGCGAGTGGAAGGCGGTACTTAAAATTCATGGAACGCCTCACCAAGACCCGCACTGGAGAGGGTCAATCAAGAGCCTTTATTCCAAAGGCATTCGAGAGCCAAGCAGCAGGGGATGGCCGTTGCCTCGTCCAGGCATACGAAGAGTATGCAAAGCGCCGTCCTCCTGTTTCTTGTGTAGAGGACGCGCCGTTTTTTCTTGCGATCAACCACCAGAGGAAGAGCGACAACCCGATCTGGTTTTCCAACGCGCCTCTTGGTGTCAACAAGCTCGGAAGCTTACTGGCCTCTGGATGTCATGCAGCGGGCATCAAGGGCAAAAAACCAACCACAGTGCCAGAAAGACGGCGATACAGCGCACTTTGGATGCCGGTTGCCCACCCGCCTACGTGGCTCAAATGAGCGGGCATAAGTCTGTATCAAGTCTCGCCAACTATACTGACGCGACAGTTGACGTCCAAAGGGCAATGTCGCTGAGCATCCTCGAAGGGGCGCCTTTCGAAATCGAGCAACGCAACAAGAGGCAGAAAGTTGCATTGGAGAGCTCCTCTGACGACGGCAAGATCCCAGTCAATTTTCGCGCTTTGGGACAACTTGTCTTTAACAACTGTTCCGGCATCACCATCAACATGAAGTGATAAGGTATCTGTGTTTTGTCTAATGTGTCAGGCGGCAATCGCCGGACTTAGTCTGGTATTGAAGATTACTGCCAAGATGTAGTAATGATTGCATTTATGATTATTATTATGTGTTGTTCTGTGCACCGCACTCCAATGATTGTTATTATGTGTTGTTCTGTGCACCGCCTCCAAGACCAGCCTGTTGGAATACACGCGAGAAGTCAAGATTACTTTACTTTATAAGGTTAGTCAACTAGAGAATTTTAGGTGCCCCAATCGACGTCATCACGGCGAGAAGTGTTCCTGCTCTTTTCATCACTGCCTTGGTCACCCGTGCAGTAAAGCCGTGCAGTAAAAAGTTTTTCCGGCACGGCTTGATTTGAACCAATGAAAATTAATAAGGAATTGCCGTTCATAAAATCCTCGTGCAAAAATTACATCACGGCACTGCTAGTGTTAAAGACATTAGCCGGGATGTAGTAATTTGATGTTTTTGTTGTTTCTTTGGCACAAAGAGAAGGACGTGTAATAGAGGAGGTAGCATACCTGGTAGAATTATACGAAAAAGAGACAGCAATTTTCGAAACCACCCATTTATTAGATAGAGAGAGAAAAAAGAGAGAGAGAGAGAGAGAGAGAGAGAGAGAGAGAGAGAGAGAGAGAGAGAGAGAGAGAGACTTGAAGGCTAGCCGGACATGGTAGCAGCTTTATCTCACATGCGGCCTCGTGGCGCAACGGATAACGCGTCTGACTACGGATCAGAAGATTCCAGGTTCGAATCCTGGCGAGGTCGAAGTCTTTTCCATGAATATCAACATGTAGGGCCTACATGCCTATGTTCATAGAAAAACCCTCGACCTCGCCAGCATTTTCATAGACAAAAATCATCAACCTCGCCATGATTCCAACCCGGAACCTTTTTATCCGTAGTCAGACGCGTTATATTTATAAATAAAAGTATTCGACCCCACCAGCATTTGAACCTAGAATCTTCTGATCCCTAGTCCGACGAGTTATCCGTTGCGCCACGAGGCCACATGGTCCGTACAAGCGGTACCATGTCTGACTGGCCTGCGAGTCTCTTGAATGAATGGTTGTTTTCGAAAGCTACTATCTTTTTTCCTTATTATTTACTGTGCTACTAGATATGTCATCTCTTCTCTTACATGTTTTCCGCTCTTCGTGCCAACGAAACTGCAAAAAATATTCTTATGTGTCATTTCATTTAATTATTCAGGTTTATCACCAGCAGGTATGTGTAAACCCAATTACAGCTGAATTCGACCAATAAAACCGTACAGCAATGAATATTTACAATGCAACAGGGCAGCAATGCAATGCAATCTAACCTTGCAACAGTGATATAAGTTACTCGATATAAAATATACATGAAGCTATGAAGATAAAACATATCAAAGCACATCAAAAACGCTGCAATATACTAAGACATTTGAACAAGCGTCATAAAATAAGACAAGAAGCCTAAAATGGACGATCTCTCTCATATTTCCTCACGCTGGCTCTAAAACTGCTAAGGGTTGAAACGTACGGGCATGACTCGGGACAGCGTCCAAGATGATCATTAAAAGCAATTGCTGCCCTGCAAAATAAACCCGTTTTGATGGTCTACACAATAGGCAGGGGAACATGTAAAAAGTGGCTTTGCATCCCCCTGGTTCGCCGCTGAGGTATGTACATGGAGTCATGGAGTTGAAGCTCCCGAGCAAGAAGGCGGAGTCCACTTTTCCGGTTATGATTTTAAATACAAAGCAAATATCGTACTTGAGTCTCCTCTGGGACAGACTGCTGATTTGGAAGAGCTTTAAGAGATCATGGTATAATTTTGACTGGGATGGCCAAGATGTGTGAATTTTGGATGTCAGCCAAATCAAAAATGTATGCTGAATCCTTTCTAATCTGTCCAAATGGCATCTTGCAGCTCCACCCCAGATGACACATCCATATTCCAGAATTGATCGAACGTTACCAAATATGCAGCCAAAATAGGCCCTTCTTTAAGCCTACCCACACCTCTGCCAGTCTGAAGGTGTTTATATATAATAACGTGTTTTGAAACAAGAAACAGAAATCCCCTGTCATTAACCGTGTTCTCTCCAAACTGAGTGTAGTTTGCTCATTTTAAATACAAGGTGCTGATATTTTATGTCATTCAGCAATCTTACGAAGACTACAAGGAAAGACAAATTCAAGAGGACAAAACATTATTGCACGAGGACAAAACAGGGTTGCCAGATGAAAATGGGATTTTTCGCCAAATTTGATTTGCCTTTTCGCCAAATTTCGCCAATTTCAGATGTTCGCCACGATATCGCCAATTCGTGCGCTTAGTGTCATTAGTGCCGGAATGCCGCACGAGTTTTTTTAACTGAGGTAGGCAGAATATGTATAGAGCACATCATGAGCCTTGGTATTCAGTATTGAATTTTTCCTAGAACGCACCACTCCACTGGCACTGGCGAAAAAAATAGGAATCGAAAAAGCGAATCCCAACCCAGTTTCAACCCATCGAACGCAGTCACAGCCGACTGTGCCGCCGAGCGGTATTGGGGCCCCCTGGGGAAGGGAACCTTTCTTGCGACCACCGAGTGACCTTTCCTTTTGCTCAATCGTTTTCTTGCCAATCAGCTACCCTCCCCCAAACCGACCTCCTGGATCGGTCATTGTATGCAACACCTCATTCACGTCATAACACTATACCACGGATGGGGAAGGGGTCTCGAACTTCCTTGTTTCATTTACTGTCCATGATCACTGGCTGACCCAGAGGGGGAGGGAGGGGGCAAGTAGTCACAGCTGCCCCCCAAAGAGCCAAATTCTTGCCAATCCTCTTAAAAAAACATGTTTTTTGCATTTTCCCGGATCCCCAAACGCTGCTTCTACGTCCGCTTTGCCCGTTGCGTCAAAATCCGGGAAATGAAGGGGGAGGCTCGGCACCAACTGGTGCACAAGGGGATGTGACTATCCAATTTTCGGTCAAATCGTTTTTGCATGTCTTCGGCAGTACATATAATAAAATTGGAACGATGCTTCCTATCTGGAAAACCCTACCTAAATACTTTCGATTGAAGTGTTGGCTAGGTGGATCGGAAGGGCTATCAAAAATAGCCACAGCGCCAATAGTTCTCGCTCCCACTACCCTGTCATCGATAGTAAGAAACTTTCCCCTCCCCTAGAGTTGTCAGAGATCCAAAATTTTAGATCCCGCTCCCACCACTGAAACAGCTGTACTGTTTCACATTCACAATAAGTTTGCCGGCGTAAATCGCCAAATTTGGCTGATTTTTTCACGAATCATTCAAAAAGTAAACCGATCGCCAATTGAGGTCCGAAATCGCCAAATTTGGCAGTTTTTATCACGAACTGCCAAACTGAATAAACCGATCGCCAACGGAGGTCCGAAATCGCCAAATTGGACTGTTTTATCGCCAATCGCCAAACAAGAAAAACCGATCGCTAACAGTGGTCCGAAATCGCCAAATTGGCGATATTTCGCCACATCTGGCAACCCTGGGACAAACATCACTGCTGAAGGATATAAAAGATATTGATTGTTATCATGCCAGTATATTCGAGAATTGATATTAGATACAAAAAGGCAACAAACAAAAAATGGAGCCGATATTTCGCTGTCACTAGCATCTACATACAGGTCGCTGTAACCAGCCTGTAGATGCTAGTGACAGCGAAATATCGTGTCTATTGTTTTGGCCTTTTTTGTATCTAATATCAATTCTCAAATATATTGGCATGTTTACAATCAATATATTTAAATCTTTCTCTCCATCATGCTGTTACAACCTATCCGTATAATTATTACTGCTGAAGGTTGACCTTTAGCAGTTTTAGAACCAGTGTGAGGGAACATGTGAGATTATCCATTTTAGGCTTCCTATCTTATCTTATGTCTGGGGACCGGAATTCTACGTTTTTTACATGCAACATATGTTTTCACATAGAAAGACCTTTTTAGGCAGAATCACATATTAACCGAAATTTTGAATGAAATAACATTTTTAAGTTGTATTCAAAATTAACAATTTTATGCGTCACTTTTCACTTCAAGTAGACATTTCCCAGGATTGAATGACCAAAAGGAAAGTTCAGTTGATCTCAGTAAGTAAATAGCAAGAGCAACAGGGACCGGAGATTATGATCTCGCGGAATTCTGCGTCAGTGACTTCAGTCATGTCCAAGACATTTTCTACCAGTCGGAAACGATTCGTTTTATGCCGGCGGGCGGAAGGCGTGTTTTGAAACGGAGAGATAAATGGGGTTACTAACCCGCCTGGGTTTGTTGCGACTGAGAGGGATGGAGACTGGCCCGGCCAGACGTCTACAGGACCCGGACTGTTCAAAAGTTAGTCGGTCAGAGAAGGCAAAGGGAAGTGGTGTCTCTAGCATTCTACATATTTCGTGTGCACTGAACAGCAAACCATGTCATCGTCAGCTTTGAAAAATAAGTGGCTGAGTGCATACAATGAACGGACAGATTACACATTCAAGCTAAATTCGGACGGAGAATTGGTCTTCTGCAAGGCATGTGAAAAAGCATTCAGTGCCAACCAAAAATCTCAGGTCACACAACATGAAAAATCCATTGGACACCTCAAGAACATGGGTTTAAAAAGAAAGAGAAGTGTGACACAGTCTCAGTTGGATCAGCTTGGACTATCAACAGCCAAGAAATCGCACCAGCACATCCTTGGAAAAGAGTTCTGCGAAGCGTTACTGGCAGCCAACATACCTTTCCATAAGGTGGAGAATGTCAAGTTCCGACATTTTCTGGAGAAGAACATAGGTGTCAGCTTGCCATCTGAGTCGTCTCTCCGTAAGACATTTTTGCCTGAGTGCGCAGACGAGGCCAAGGCCGAGATAAGGGCATCTTTAGCTGGTGCAGCTGTGCGTTGGCGTGGATGAAACGACCGACCAGTGTGGTCGGTACGTGGCGAACATACTTGTTGGAAGATTGGATGCCGATGCGTATGAACCTTCATTTCTGGTAAACTGCGTCTTCCTGAAGAAGACCAATTCCTCTAGCATCGGACGTCTCGTCAACGAAACGATCCGAGACCTGTGTCCAAGCTTCGAAGCATCGAAGCTCAAACTAATTGTAAGCGATGCGGCAGCCTACATGTTGAAGGCGGGAAGGGACCTGAAAGTTTTCTATCCCAGCATGCTGCATGTCACCTGTCTGGCCCACGCGCTGCACAGGGTGTGTGAGGAGGCAAGGGAAATGTTCCCGAAAGTCAATGACTTAATATCTTCAGTGAAGAAAGTGTTTTTGAAAGCCCTGACACGCGTTGAGATCTGGGCCGAGACCTTTCCTGATTTGCCCCTTCAGCTACAGCCCGTACTCACCCGATGGGGCACATGAGTGGAAGCTGCGCTGTTTTATGCCAGGAATTTGGATCAAGTGAAACAGGTCGTAAGTCTCTTGGACTCAAATGAAGCAGCAGCCATTCTAAAGGCGTAGTAATCTGTCGTGGATAACGAGGTGAAGACAGATCTGGCGTTTATGCTCACTCACCTCTCCTTCATTCCTGGTGTATTGAAGACGCTAGAAGAAGCGGGTCAGCCACTGAGCAGGATGCTCTTGCGAGTGAAGGATGCCACCTCGTCCGTGGAGAACATCCCAGGTGAGAAAGGACAAAGGCTCTCTGTGAGGATGAGTGCTGTCCTGAGCAGGAATCCAGATCTTGCCACGCTTCGAGCCATTAATGAGACCCTGCTAGACAGTGAGCCCAGCCTACCGCTGCCAGCTTCAATGAGCCCAGGGGAGATAGCGAGGTTCAAATATGCTCCCGTGACAAGTGTGGACGTGGAGCGCTCTTTCTCAATGTATCGCGACTCACTGACGGACAAGCGGTATAACTTCACCACGGAGAACCTGTCCAGAGTTATGGTGGCAAGGCTATTCCATAGCCGAGCTAAATCTTTGGGGTCCCACTCACAGTCAAGATTGAAAGGCACGGAGGACGCAACACAGAATTCATGTAAGGTAAGTGAACAAATAACTGTATCTGCTCTGCTCCTGCAATCAGTTGCTGTTCCAATCACTTTGTCTTTGTAATTTCTTATATTTGTTGTGAATAACCTGAATGAAACCACACGGAGCACCCACATGTTTTCGTATTTTTATCACGTTTCTTCATGTTTCTGCCACATATGGTGTTTCCATCACATAAAACATGTCATAAGACAGAAAAAAATCACATAAGATTCCGGTCTCTAATTATGACGCTTATTTAGATGTCTTAGTGTATTACAGCGCTTTTAATGTGCTATCGTCATAGCTTTCGGTATATTTTATATCGAGTGATTTATATCACTGTTGCAAGGTAAGCTTGCATTGCATTGCTGCCCTGCTGCGTTGTAAATATTCATTGATGTACGGTTTGTTTGGTAGACTTCAGCTGTAATCGGGTTTACACATAGCTGTTGCTGATAAACCTGAAGAAATGAAATGACACATAAGGATGATATATTTTTGCAGTTTCTTAAGCACAAAGAGCGGAAAACATGTAAGAGAAGAGATAACATATCTAGTAGCACAGTAAATAATAAGGAAAAAAGGTAGTAAGTTTCGATAACACCCATTCATTCAAGAGACTCGCAGGCCAGTCAGACATGGTAACGGTTGTGGAACTCATGTGGCCTCGTGGCGCAACGGATAACGCGTCTGACTACGGATCAGAAGATTCCAGGTTCGAATCCTGGCGAGGTCGCAGGGTTTTCTAAAAATATAACTCGTCTAACTCGGGATCGGAAGATTCCAGATTCGAACTATGGCGAGGTCCAAGGCTTTTGTATAAATATAACGCGTCTGACTAGCGATCATAAGATTCCGGACTCGAATCCATGGGCGTTCGAATCCTGGCGAGGTCGCAGGCTTTTGTATAAATATAACGCGTCTAACGCGGTATCAGAAGATTCCAGATTCGAATCATGGCGAGGTCGTAGGCTTTTCTATAAATATAACGCGTCTGACTAGCGATCAGAACATTCCGGACCCGAATCATGGCAAGGCCCATGGATTTTCTATGAAAATCCTGCCGGGGTCCAGGTTTTTTTGCTATAAATATAGGCGAGGTCGTACGTTTTTTCTATGAATATTGGCATGTAGCTGTTCGAATCCTGGCGAGGTCGTGTTTTTTCGATGAATCATCCCGGCGTGTAGCTGCATACCGATATTCATAGAAAAATGTTAGACCTCGCCAGGATTCAAACCTGGAATCTTCTGATCCATAGTCAGACGCGTTATCCGTTGCGCCACGAGGCCACAAGCAGTAAATAACTGTTACCATGTCCGGCACGCCTGCGAGTCTCTCTCCCTCTCTCTATCTCTCTCTCTCTCTCTCTCTCTCTCTCTCTCGCTCTCTCGCTCTCTCTCGCTCTCTCTCTCTCTCTCTCTCTCTCTCTCTCTCTCTCTCTCTCTCTCTCTCTCTCTTGAATGAATGGGTGTTTTCGAAAGTTGATATCTCCTTTCCTTATTATTTACTGTGCTACCAGACATGCCGTCTCTTCTCTTACATGTTTTCCGCTCTTTGTGCCAGGGACGGCGGATTCCAGGGTGCAAGTGGTGCAGTTGCACCACTCGATTTTTTTCAAGTGGTGCAAAAGTATCTTTTTGCACCACTTGTTTTGGCTTTGTCCAGGAGGCGCCCCCCCAGGCCTCAGCCGGCGCCCCCGGCCGGTCAGAGAAAATCAAGCCTAATTACCGCCTACCTGAAGAGGTAGGATCCTCTGTGAAAAAGACATGTTCATACATGAATGACGCACCTTGACATCAAAACTGCGCCCTGGAAGGCAAAAGGCGCCCCCCTTGAGTAAAGGCGCCCCTCTGGATAGCATAGGCGCCCTTGAAAAGCGTAGGCGCCTCCTGGACAGCTGAGGCGCCTCCGAAGAAGAGAAACGGCGCCCCTAGATATCACATGCGCCCCCTGGTTAGCACAGGCACCCCTTGACAGCAAAAGGCGCCCCCCGCAGAGAAAAGGCGCCCCCTGGACAACATAGGCGCCCTTTGATAAGAAAGGCGCCCCCTGGAGAGATAAGAGAGAACCCCCCCTCCCGAGAACAACGGCGGCAGGGACAGCGGATTCCGCAGGACAGGGTGTGCAGTTGCACACCTTGAAAAAATGATGGTGTACAATAGTATATTTTTGCACACCTGGTTTTGACATCGTACGGGGAGGCCCCCACGGATTTGGGTGGCACCCCCGGATTTTGCCGGTGCCCCCGGCCGGTCAAGAGAAAATCAGACACATCGCCTGTCTGAAGGGGTAGTACCCTCTGTGTAAAATAAAATACACTTTCAAATATGAATGGCGCCCCTGACATCAAAGCTGCACCCTGGACAGCAAAAGGTGCCCACCCCCTTGAGTAAAAGCGCCCCTCTGGATAGCAAAGGCGACCTCTAGACAGCAGAGGCGCCCCTGGACAGAAAAAGGCACCCCCAATTGAGGAGTAACGACGCCCCTGAATAGCATAGGCGCCCTCTGGTTAGCACAGGCACTCCTGTACACTAAGAGGCGCCCCCTCCCCATAGAGCAAAGGCACCCCTCTGGATATCATAAGCTCACTTTAATAGCAATCGCGCTCCCTGGACAGCAGGGGCGCCCTCTGGATAGGATAGGCGCCCCCAAAACAGCAAATACGCCCTTTGATACCAAAAAGCGCCCCATGGACAGAACACACCCTCTGGATAGCATACGCACCCCTGGACGGCAGAGACGCCCCTAAAGAAGAGCAACGGCACCCCGGGATAGCATATGCGCCCCTGGTTAGCACAGGCACCCCTGGACAGCAAAAGGCGGCCCCGGCCCCCTGAGTAAAGGATCCGGGTCTCTGGATAGCATAGGTGCCCCTGGATAGCGCAGGCGCTTCCTGGACAGCAGAGACGCCTCCGAAGAAGATCAACGGCGCCCCTTGATATCATATGCACCCCCTGGTTAGCACAGGCATCCCTGGATAGCAAAAGGCGCCCCCTCCGAGAGCAAAGGCGCCCCCTCTGGAAAGAATAAGCACCCATGGATAGGAAAGGCGCCCCCTGGAAAGGACAGCAGAACATTTTTTAAGGAAAACTCAGTTGAGGGGGCGATGGAGATTTTCTTGTGCTGGCCATTATAATGTCGTCGGGGGATCAAACCCCCATTTGGAGGGGCGTTAATAAAATTTAGACGTGCTAGTGTTAAAAAATGTCTCCTAATTTTTGTTATTCCATATTCTAAAGATTAGAGATGCTGCCCAGGACTGCGGGTTTTTTTGTCAACGGAAAAAGGCCAAACCGGGTTTGCGAAAAGGCCAAAAGGTTCAAATTGTATTTGCACTAAAAAATTTTGTTTTTTTATAAATTTCGTCCAAGTTCTTCCCAGTACGGCTGTTGGAGTCTGAGTCTCATTAAAGTCCTCAAGGGACTTGTCACGGAGACCCCGACCCCACCACCCGAACGAGTAACGCCCACAATGAAGGGTTGATTTAGAAGCCAAAGTTTAACCTCCCACAAAGCACAGGGATGGCCGCCTCGCTCAGGTCACCCTCTCATCAGTCAGTTGCCAGCCGACCTACGTCGGGCAAACGATTGAGCGCCGGAGCGTCTCAGGGGAACCGATCTCAAGCCTGGACATGCACTGCCACTGCATGCTTCTCAGCAGCGGGCCGGAGCCCGACGCTCTACCAACCGAGCAACCGGGGCGGCCAAATGGCCAAATAAATACCACAAAAGCCATATTTGAGGCTAAAACGAACCCTACCGGGTGTCATAAACCCACAGAAAAAGGACAGAGCACTCTTGTATCACTGCAGTGAACAGTGCACTGTATAAAACTAAATGTTGATAATTTGATATTGACTTGACGATATATTTTTAGCACACTGCCCATCTCATAAGAAGGCAGGAGTCCCCTTCCAATCCCGTGTGGCGACCCAATTATTTTATCCACATAACTAAACAATTTGTTAGCATCATCAATTATCTTGGCCGCACCACTCCCCACTAACATTTGATATCTTCCTGCTTTTCCTGTGAATTGTTTGCTCTTGAACAGTGACGGATCCATAGGCAGATCCAGGATTGCCAATCGGAGGGGAGCACCTTCCCGGGGGCGCCATCCGGAGCAGGGGGCGCCACTTTTGACCGGAAAAACCTACCAGGTGGGCGTAAAATCCTATCGGTGAGCACCGATTTCGCATCCTGGGGGAGAGTGGGAAGCGCCACTTCAAGCGAGTGCCATCGACCTTTCAGGGGGCGCCGTGACCATTTCAGGGGGCGCCGAGGATCGATTGGGGGGCTGCATCTGCCCCTCCCCTTTGCCCCCTGGATCCGCGTATGGGCGGATCTAGAATTTTAGTAAGGTGGGGGGAAACGCGGAGCCTCAAAGTGGGCACTTTACCATCAACTTTTCACCCAAAAGGCGCCTATGGTATTCGGTTTTCGGTTGCCGTCATATTGGTGGATCGTATTTTTAACAACGTCCTATCCCACCCTCTCCCAGCCATAACAGTTTGTACCAGCCAAGCAAGATGCCTATTTGGCGTGATATTTGAAACAATGAATTGCTAAACAGTTCAGTCCACACTTTTTTCGGCACCTCTTGAAAAACCTGTAACTGCCACTAGGTCATGGAGAAATTCAAGACACTTGGGAAGATGCAACAGCTGAACATAAAGGTACATATCTGGGGATTTTTCTATTAGTGAAGAGGGGTTAAGTTTATTTTAATATCAAATATGATAAGCATCATTTTGCCTTTCCACGTGGCCAAGATTCGTAAGATAATGGTGAGAGGACATTGAAAATAATCGCAGCGAGTGTGAACCTGGCCTGTGCGCTGTCCAAGAAAATTACCTCAGCGGAAAAGCTTTTAAGTTGTAGGAAACACAAGCCGGACTTTAACCCACATTATTAATTGCTCCTAAAAAATAATGTTTGAACCAGATGGCAGACTCAAGGAGATATAAGGGAAGTTGAAACGTTAAGATAAACACAGAATGAAGTATGTGGGCAGGGGGATGAGGTGGCTTAGTGGATAGCACCCTTGTCTTCTAAGTCACCGGTCTCGGGTTCAAGTCCCGGCGGAGCCTCTGAATAAGTCGATCTGATCCCCAAAATCCCTTCCAACAGGGTGAGAGTTGGCGACGCCGTATGACCCTGGCAGTTGGTGCGTCATTAAACCCCAACAATTATTAAGTATGTGGGCATTTTCCATCGACCTTTATCTATATTCTTCAATTCATCAGCATGGGAGAATTGCTCTTGTGCGTGAAATTTCGGAGGTGTTAAGAGAATTTCGGTAGCCATGTGATTGAATGCTGAAATAGATCATGCCATAGGCATTTGTGATTTGTGACATAAATGGGCCCTTCTAGAATAAAAAGAAAACAGTTTCAACGTGTCCAAGTACTCTCTTGATAAATTGATAACTTTTTTCGTTTATTGGCTGTAATTTGCGCGTTTAATGATCATGTGCAGTGTTCAGATCGAAGTGAAAAGACCATTCAGATTGATAAAACGAGTATATTTTGTCACTGACCATCCACTTATACCATCAACCATCGCCTTCAGGTCAAGTTCAGGACTCATTTAAGAGAAGAGGTGAGCGTGCACTGTGCATGCCCAAATCGAGACACAGCCGCCCTCCCGATGGACAGACCGCGCAGAAATACGTCCTCGTCGCGTTTGATTTCGCGCACGCGTACGACGTAGTGGACCACCACCTGCTACGCGTTCGCCTGCTGTAGATGGGGCTGTCAAATTGCACGGTGGCCTGGATTTGGCAGTGACTCCGGGATCGAAGAGTCCAGGTGGAACTAAATGGTGTGCTTTCCAGTGAGCGCATTTTCCGAACTGGCCTGCCGTAAGGAAGTGTCTTATCGCCAGTTTTATTTTGTATGGGCGGCTCGGCTGGTAGACGCACTCTGCGCGGTTCCCGGATGCTCCCCTACATGTACGCCGATGATACGGCGGCTCTCTGCACGGGCAACAACATCCAAGTCGCCAAGGACCGGGCGCAATAAAGCTGCTGCTGGCACCCTCATGAAGTGGACCCGACAGCACAAAATGGTGGTATCAGGAGCCAAGATCCAAGTACTGGTGATGTCCCAGTGGGCCAGAGACGCCGATCCCTTCAATTTTAAGGTCGACGGGAAGTCTGTCACTGCTGGAGACACCCTACAGCTACTTGGCGTCACCATCGATCGGCTCCTCCATTTCGGTCCACACTGTAAGAGACTGTGGGAGAAGGTCCACCCACGCATCTCCCACCTACGTCAACTGTCCGGCTGCAACTGGGGGCTGCACGAACAGCACCTCCGAACCGTCGCTACTGGCTACGTGAGAGGGCGATGGAGTAAGCGGCCGCAGCGTGGCTCCACGCCACACCGCCATTTCATGTCGAGCTGCTGGAACGCAAAATGAGAGCTTCGGCGCGTATCATCACAGGATTCACCCACTCCACTCCCAGCCGAGTTAAGACTCCCCGCGTAGTGGCCAGAAGGAGGGTACTCGCGACCCGACTCCTGGTGAAATTCCATACCCTGCCGCCTGAAGACCCTCTATGAAGACGTGCGGAGGCGACAGCGCCCTCTCGACTCTCCTCGGTGACCGGGTGGCGGCAGGTGGGCAAAGACATGTGGGATCAAGCAGGCATCTCCCTCCCCATCGAGTCTTCCACTGTGTGTATCAGGAGAGTGAGTCACATTTCAACTAGACGTGGGCCCACTGACATCAGGAGCGCCACCTGTCCGGAAGAAGCGAGTAGCTCTCCCCACCTCGCTTCCCTGACTCAATGTGCCACATGGGTGTGGACCGACGGGTCAGTGCACGGAGGGGTCACGAGCGGGGAGCTGGGTCTTCATCGAGTCACCAGACAGAGCCCAGCATGAGCTCAGGCGACCAGCAGGCTCGCTCTGCTCGAGTTTTCAGGCTGAGATGGTAGCCATCCAAACTGCCTGTGTCTTCCTACTGGACTAATCAGTGCACACAGAAGATCCAGTCATCTTCAGCATGGCCTGCCAAGGTGACGACGCATTATAGAAATAAAATGGCTTCAATGTCTGCAGATAAGACAGCGAATCGGTAAAAATCGCAAACTTCCTCACCATCAGCTTAGACACCTGGTCCAAACAGCAAAAAAAATGGAGTACAGCTCTGAAGTAAAAATGGATCCTTCGTAAGGCAAACTAGAAAACTTCTCAACATCGTCACCAACAAATGCACGCCCTGTGCCATTGTCACTTTCTTTTGCAACCGTCTATATAGAAACAGACATGGTTTTCGAACGGCTCCGCAAGCAAGTTCATAAAATACTGGCGCGTCGGTTCAGGAGGCAAATTTTTGCTTTGTTGGCGTAGGTTGTGTTCGTGTTAACTGTCGAGATGAGCTATGGTTTAATAACAGCTGCTTCATGTGGTTCGACGAGATTGCTGTCGATACCAGCCTGTGCCAGCCAGGCACAGACTCTCACTCCCTGGTGACGGGTTGCAAAACGCGAGCCACTGTCTTATCTGACTGAGGTAGGCGTCGCCAAAAAAATGTTTGGTATGTGGGGCGTGTTGGTGACTTATTTTAAAGGGAACGTGGCACCTTGGTAAAATCCTGGAATTTTGTGTAATTAGGCGTACTTTTAGCCGAAAATAATGAAACCACTCATGATTTTTCTGAAAAATGTACAGCAAGCTCAATGTTTTTATTTTTAAAATACTCCTCTAGAAAAATGAATAAATATCTGCCTCTGGATGATGTCATGATCTGGCAATCACTACCATACTCGAAACACTTCAAGGGCTTCGATTGGCTGATGCTCATCGTGATGTCAGCATATGTCGTCACACCAGCAGCTCACAACAATGGCCGCCTGGCGAGAGGTACATGAGAGGTACATTTCGGGTAGGTTTTAGTTTTTTTTCTACGGAAAAATCGAGTTCCAAGACAAATGATATATAGAGCACCTGGTTTTCCGATTTGCTTTACAACTTGGCTATCTCAGTTAAAATCACGTTCTAAAGGTGCCACATTCCTTTTAATGGCTTAATGCAAAGCGAGTATCTTACTGCGCATTTGTAGCGGTATTTCACTAATTTCCACTAGCATGCTTATTATGGGTGAAGCTTGGAATGCTCCAGTTACTATTCTGATAGCGAGATGACGGACATATCGATAATCTTTTTCGCGGACTAAGGAGTGGCCTCATACGCAACCCCGGTCTGCGACCTGGAATAACCCCCACCGGCGCAGGAGAGCCGCATGACCAATGTGCTGAAATCAGCCATATTTCATTCGCAATGTATCTCTTCATAAGCCTGTAGGTCAGTGCCATCATTCTTTTCTTTGAAATAAATAGTAAATATCCCGCAGTCAACCCCGGATTCGACCCGCGCACCCCTCATCATGAGACAGGACCTCTAACCACTAGACCACTGCGCCACACTGTACCAACTCCCACTAACCCTACACCTGTGACCCGTCAGGAGGTCACTGGCCGGTATCACGCAATCAAAACGATGCCGTGATCGTGGCGCCGGGTGTTGTGTTCGTACAGAAAAGGCATGGTATAAAGCTGCTTCTAGAAGACGAACCAAACATTAGATTCGCCTAGAATCACTTGTATCGGCGACCCAGGACCCTAAGCTAGCTTTATACCAAATTGCATCCACTTCCATTCATTTTGAGGACTTGAAACCATGGTGAGAAGCAAACATGTTCCGAGAAATTTAGCTCCTTGAAATACCCTTTCGGACGAATTACTCGAAAGCCGTTGGAGATAAGTGGGTAGTGTAAATGAATTGAATGACTGCAATTAATTTTCCTATTCAGCCATGTCATTTCTGAGCTTGTGAATGACATGTGCTCTGAACTCGAAAAGCTGCAAATAAAAGGTTTTCTACTAAAATTATATTTCTACATATAAGACAATGAATTTTATTATCACGATATCCATCTCCGAATACTATCAGGCGGAAGCAATGTTCTTTCATTATTTGAAATGAAAAGTCAAATCGGCGATTTGGATCGCGAGAGATTAAGATTTAAATGAAATGAGCAAAAATGTAGTCCTCCGGCAAAATGGCAAAAACTAGGTCAGAATTTTACGTTTTCCACTGGAAACTATACCTAAGCACAAGAAAATTGACGTAGCTGCCTCCACGTGGCTGTCTTTAAACTAACTGAAGCGTGTCTTCTGACATTTCGAGCTTACAAGTCGGCTGTCAAATTTCAATATCTTTTTGCTTGTACTAGAAATACTGCGTTTTGGCGTAATAAATATTGTCGGACCAGTTCGAACTTTTTTTCTTAGGTGGCCTTGTTGCTTATTCAAAAGGAGGCAAATTTCAAGTTCGTCGCTTAAGAAATAAAAATGATAAAAATGCAAAATTGAAAACATTTGTTCCAAAATTTCTCAAAAACTATTTTGAATTTAAATTCGGGGCCTTAGTTTGGGCGTCTAGCGTAAAAGGGCAATCACCCTACACAATTGCAGAGCCCTGGTATCAACTGTCAGAACCGCCAAACGGCCAGAATAGAGCCTCTTGAGAAATCTCAATCCGCTTCGCTCCATGGATTTCGTCATGCGGCTCTGACACAGCCGTACTCGATCTTCGGATGAATAAGTGATCTATACAGCATAAGAAGCTTATAACGTAGCGTATAACAATGAGCGTATAACGTGCGCATAACGTATATATAGGCGATAAGCGTATAACGTGTATAGCATGAGAAACATTTCTCTATCTGCACGGTATCTCATCCTCGTCAACACCTTCAGTATTTTCAGCGTATCGAAACATTTTTTTGCGGAAATCCTTCAGGTGTGGCACATATGAAAGCTTATCGAGTGTGAGCCTGATAAATCTGGTTTCTGCTACAACGTCGCTCGGATTTCCGCGAATTTACAAAATCGGGTATTCAGTCTCAATGTCTATTATAAAAGTGCATGCACTATGTCTTTGAACTTGAAAATTTCAGTCCATTGCATATGATCCATTGCTGCAATGTGTCAAGGTCAAGCTGCAGCCGCCTCTGCGCAGCTGCTGTAGTGGACGCTGTCACCCATATTGTGAACTCTTCAACGAAAAGCACATGCCGTATGTTTGCGGGAAGTGTCTGCAATATCATTGGTCATAACTGCAAACAAGGCTATTAAAATCACAGAATCCTGGGCTATGCCACTCTGTTGCTGATACAAATCCGATACGACCGAGTTTTCGCGAAATCTAAAATACCTATTTTTCGGAATATTAGAAATAAACCACCCCAAGTGGCCTCGCACGCCGAGTCCAAAGAGTTTCTGCAGAACGCCATTGGATAGCAAAGGCGCCCCCAAGAGATGATGGCGCCCCCTGGGGAGGAAGGCGCCCCCTCCAGAAAATCTTGCACTACTTCTCGAAAATGGAATCCGCCGTCTCTGCTTTGTGCCATAGAAACTGCAAAAAACATCGCATTCTGATATGTTTCGAAACAAGGAGCAGAAATGCCCTCCATTAACCGCGTTCTCTCAAGACTTCGTGTAGTTTGCCTATCTTACAAACAAAATGCTGATGTCTCAAGTCATCCAGCAATCTCACGAAAACGGCACGGAAAGACAAAATCACAAGAAAAAAGCGTTAATGTACCGGAAACACCTGATTATCACATCAAAACAATATGTTTTGTAGAGTAAAAAATATTTTCAAACGAATGGTGATGACGAACTTGATTGCCGCCCTAGTAGCTAAGTTTGTAGAGCGTTGGTATCAGGTCCACTGTCCAGGAGAATGCAGTGGCAGTGCATGTGCAGGCTTGGGATCGATTCCATTGAGACACTCCGTCACCCAATATTTACCCGATGTAGGTCGGCTGGCAACTGACTGGTGAGAGGGTGACCGGGGACGTTAAACTTTGACTTCTAAATTAACCCTTCATTGCGGAAGCTACCCGTTCGGGTGGTGGGGTTGAGGTATTCGCGACAAGTCCATTGATGGCTTTAGTGAGGCTCCGACTCCAAAACCGAACTTGCAAAAAGTTAGACACAATTTATAGAAGAGTCTCCATCTCCAACATACGCCAACTTTGACTTTGACCTGGTCACAATGGTGCCAACGCCAACATACAATGTTTTTTAAAGTCCTCGCCGGTTTGTCCAAGTCTCGAGTAAAGATTCACGCGCGAAGACCGGCGCCGGCGCGTTTGACCACCCATTCCCGCCAAATTGTCAGTAGTTCACCAATGCGGAGCCGCCTTGGTCCTGTCGTCACGCTTGCGGTGACATTTTCCTTTTCTCATGAGGTCCATTGTTAAAACTGATCCGATTCAAACTCTCTCACAGGTATAGTAGGTATAATTTTTAGGGACTCAATTTTTCCTTCGTCAATTTTACATTCAGTTTTATTCTAAAATCGGTCCACCGATAGGGTTTGGTTCTGACTGCTTAAAGATGTGTTCGTCTAAAGTGAGCTCTACAATTTCCATAAATATAATGTCTTAGTTACTGCAGCCACAACGCTGCCATATCGCTGGGTGACGTCACCTTGGCGATAAAATTCCTTGTTTTTAAAAAAAAAACTTTATGGATCAAAAACAATCAGAAAGATGGACATTAATAATAAAACTTGAAAGATGAGCATACCACTAATTATAATATCAATTTTTGGGGCTGACCGACGTACCAACTGCTATAGTCATACGGTCTCGCCGGCTCTCCCCCTGTTGGAAGGATTTCCCCGGAGAGTCAAATTTCTTCATACTCAGGAAATCTGCCGAGCCTTGAACCTGGGTCTGCTGCGCGGAAGCGAACACGCAAACCACAACACCACCACGTTCCCAGCATAGCATTAATATCAGGAAGATGTAAAGCAACATTTTGCCGTGAAAGAGATGAAATATTTCTGATATATTTCTATTTTTGTCTCAGTGCAAACGTTTTTATGTAAAGGAAAAAACATGGCCACTGGTGAAAAGTCCTGAGATACAGAACATATATGAACCCTCAATCTTAGGTAATAGAGGTATCTATCTTAGTTACAATACTCCCTCCATGTTCAAAAGCGTCGAAAAATACGGTGTTCACTGTGCTACGACTTGCAAGGTCATTTCTGATATAATGATGTAAGGGTTTTACGACTAAATCCATTCCGGCATGCTAGACTTTTACTCAGGCTTCTTGAGCGCTCCGATTGCTTGGTTACTTTCTTAAAACAGATGCTCCTGGCGAGGCTCGAACTCGCAACCCCGGCATTACTCATCACTGTCATATAAGTACCGTGCGCTAACCGATTGCGCCACAGGAGCTGGACAATACCAGGCCGGCAAGCCATAAAAGACCAGTTTCTAGATTGCTTCTCGAATCAATGTTGGTATTTAAAGGAATCATCAGATATTGACATGCGGCGATCCCGAAAGATGTTCAGTTCAGCGACCTTCCTTTTATCGTTTTTGTCCAGATTCTATTTAGCGTCAAATTTGCTTTCAGCATCTATTTATATTTCGACTTCGGACATTTCATTCGCCATTTGTTGATTTGACATGTGTTTTGCCCGAATCGATCCGATTTTCTCTGATCGTCACCGCAGCCCCATCACTTTTATTGATTCGACATCGCTTTTGCCCGAATCAATTCGATGTTCCATGATCGACACCGCAGCCCCACCCTAATATCTTCAAGGTTAAACATGACGTAAAATTCTGAAGTCCGTAACTAACGATGCGAGATGAAAGAGGAAGGCACGCATTAAACCTAAGTTACCTAAAGTTCAAAATGTAACTGCCAGAAGGAGCCTCGCCTAAATACCACTTTCAACTCTATTGTGGGCTCGTGGCGCAACGGATAACGCGTCTGACTACGGATCAGAAGATTCCAGGTTCGAATCCTGGCGAGGTCGGTAGAATTTATTTTAATACCTTATTTACCTGAACCAAAAATAAGGTTATGGCCATAGGCGGATCCCGGATTGCAGACCGGATGGGGAGGAGCGCCACCCGGACCCAGGAGCACCACTTTTCGGTGGAAAACCTATCAGTTGCGCGCCAAATCCTATCGCGGGGCGCCGATCCTCGCATCCTGAAGGGTGGGGGGAAGCGATATATTACAGGGGGCGCCGAGGGTCCATCGGAGGACAAGTGCTCCTCATGCCTTTCCCCATTGATTCGCCTATGGTGAAGACTGATTTACTGAAAAGCGTAAAAGCACTCCCCATTCTCCCTTACCTAGCTTGTCAATTTCATGACTACAGTCGAGAATCTCCTGAAATTTAGAATCGATCAGATATCCCCAAGGCTGCAGGCTATCTGAAGGGGGCACTTTGGAGCAACTGGGCTCAACACAAAACCCATCGACCTCGCCAGGATTCGAACCTGGAATCTTCTGATCCGTAGTCAGACGCGTTATCCGTTGCGCCACGAGGCCACAATTCGAGACGAAGTGCTACCATGTGCGGCTGGCGTGCGAATCTGTGTCTTCGGAATGAAATGGTGTTTGAGAAAGTTTCTATCTCATTTTCACATTTCACATTTATTTAGGGTGCTACAAAATATGTCATCTCTTCTTATGCATGTTTTCCAGCGTTTGTGTCAATGAAACTGATAAACATCGCATTGTAGGTAGGTATGTTTCGGAACAAGATACCTACCTACAGAAATCACTATCATTAACCATGCTATTTCAACGCTGAGTGTAGTTTGCAAATTTTACAAACAAGGTGGAGTCTCATATCACCCCGTATTCTCATTTAAGCTAGATCCAGTGAAAAAACTCATATTGAATAAAATTGTTAACAGTGAAAATGCGAGTAAAAATTTCGGAAGTGCCTGCTTATTTAAGCATTGCTTATTCACAGACTTAAGAATATTTCCGGCTTGAAGCCTTTCAAGTTCAGTAGCTTTTTCCGTACTTACCAATGTTAAGCTCTAATAAAACAAAACATTTTCTGCTCAGCTAGCAAACTACATGGAAGAGGACAGCAAAATGGTTCTAGTGCGGATTAGGTATATCGAATACCAGAGACTGGCATTCGCTAGACGATAAATGAACAACAGGGAGCTTTAAGAGTAAAGGAAGACGAAGGCGGGCATCTAATCTGATTATTAAGAAGGCAAGAAGGCATCTTATCCCAAAATCTATCCTCATCAAAAGTGTCCCAGAGACGACCTTGCATTCTGGAACAAGCGTACTGGCAGCAAACAGGTTCATGGAACTGTTGGAAACATCCATTCATTTCATAGGTCTCTTTTCTGAGAAGCATCTTGTCCCTTCCTTTTCTTTGGTTGGAGATAAAAAGTTTGAATGTTGTCATTGTCAATAGTCCTAAGAATAACCAACTTACATTCATTCTATATATTGAAGAAAAAGGGTCAAGATAATAAATGTAGTTTATCATCTTGGCCCTTTTTCTTCAATATATAGCATGAATGTAGGTCGATTATTTTTAGGACTATTGTCCCCTCTTATCATAAAAGCATCAGCGACATTGGTAATAAAGGTGATTGATTTGCAAGTATTTTGACCGGAGGAAAACAACAGCCCTGAAGCCGAGTATTCTTTGGTTTAACGGTGTCAGCTTTTTGTTTTTTTCAGAGGCTGAATTTGCATTGACTCTTGCGATTTTGTATGGTCACGAGGCCTGGATTCATTCAAAAGCCGTGGATTCGCAGGCTGGGAAGAAAAGAAATAGCGGCATTGTGACCTTTTCACCTACCGGATAACGCATCTGACTACGGATCAGAAGATGCCAGGCTCGAATCCTGGCGAGGCTGGGACTTAGGCAAATTTACTTAAGAATATCAGCTCTTTGACGCTGAGGAAAGGTACAAGCCAAGTTATTTGCACTGATGATAATGATTAAAAGGTTATTCTTATAATCTGGGAGGGCTTTCTTTAGTAAAACATTGCACGGCAGTCAATAATTGAATCAGTAGGAAACTCACCCACTTTGATCACAAAATTAGCTTTCGAACGAGATATAGACATTTATATCATTCTAAAGGAATCCAATATAGAGAATTGATATTTAATCACGAAATATGGGAATTAGGTATCAATAAAAAACTTGTCGAAAGTTGGTTTCCTGTGCTGTATCCAAATAAACTCGGAATGTTATTTTCAGAATTAAGGTTGATTCAAACTTTTATTTTGCTTTAAATCACGAGGGTGAAATAGCGTTTTTCACTAAACCAGCCGAACTTGGAAAACCGCTATGAACGGCTTTCGCTACCATCGAGTCAAATTGTGCCGCAGTGTCTCGTTCGCGTCGCCGTCGTCGGTTTGACCCGTCCCACACAAACCGTTTGCACACGTTCGTTTGCATGTCCCATCCGAACCCACTCCGTTTTCTTTGTTTAACATGGTCCACACGCTCACCACACTAGCGACCAGCGCACTCTGATATCATGTCCCCTTTCCCAAGCAATGTAAAAAATTTAACACGCACCACCCGCCGCTAAGGGGTACAATTACCCACCCCTCCCCCTTCCTTAAGATCTCAGCAACCATGCTAGGTAGTGCAAAGTCGAAGGCGGTGTAAGATAACTCATCTTGATCTAATCCGAAAATGATAGATTCTATTTTTACGAGACCTCTTTTGAGGTAACTAGAGGTCAAAATATGTTTTAAAGGAATACAATGGAAACTTACGTCTTGTATCATAACAGCTGACAGAGCAGAACTATAGAGCATCTTCAAGTATCATTGGTATCCCACTGTCAAACCTAATCATGCATCACATGGCTTATCAATTCAAATAAAAAATGACTAGGCTGGTCACGGAATAATGTATTATCTCATGGCAGCGGCACTGACACCGGGCATTTCTACAGTCCCAAAAAAATACACAAAACACAGTTGAAAAGTAGGTACTTACATTCCAGGGCTCCAAACGAAAAGTCAAATTCCGCAAGCCAGTAAGCCGACCAGCTTAGAACGCGAGAGATTTCTGTCTGTAGAAAATCGACATCTGTTGCAGTTTCACATATGGCACTGCTATAAGAATGGTACATAATGGTGTATATACACGGTTATAAGATGGTTAACAAGTCTAATCGCGCGGTTCACCGGATGTCAGTGCTGGTTCCGCGGACGGAATATGAGTGCCCCATGGAACAATGCAGGTGCAAAACTGTTTACTTTTAAAGTGTAGTTCCACGGATTGAAATGTCATGGATTGTACGACGATTCAC
Organism: Lepas anatifera; assembly: GCA_034440635.1. NCBI lineage: Eukaryota > Metazoa > Arthropoda > Thecostraca > Lepadidae > Lepas > Lepas anatifera. The sequence continues at coordinate 243,073 of JAOTON010001566.1, read as the reverse complement.
TTTTCCGCCGTCTTTAGACACTTCATCGAAATATTTCAAATTTTTGCAAGGGAAAAATCTTTATAGAATCTGTGAGCGATTTCAATTTAAGTGTAGACGGTATTCTGAGTGATATCTCCAACCTAGAGTCGAACAAAAGAATATGATGCGTCCGAAATTATTGGCTTTCCTTCTTTTTATCGCTGCTTCTTCCTTTGCCACTTCTCGACACACGAGCAGTAAAAATATAAAAGACGTTCGCTCTTCGCGCTCCATCATCCTCAGCCGAAATGAAAGCACATCTGCACCAGTAGCCGTACCCGGGGCAGAAAGGCAGCAGAGAGCAGTGGCCATCCACAGGAATCTCTGCGAACACTTTGGATACACTCACGTGCCTGGAACTGGGCGAGAGTGTTTCAAGCTATCTACAAACGAGGTATCGGGCTATGCGTATGGAGCGTCACAAGACTGCGGAGAGTGGGAAAGTGATATGGAGGGTGGGCGTAAGTACGAGTTTGCTGACGACCTGCCTTTCGATGAAAAAAGAGCTAGGATTATCAATTTTATGAAACATATTAAGTGCGAAAAAGCGATGGTTTCCGTATCGTACAAACTTTGGTACCAACACCCACAAATACGAAGTCCTTCCACCTTCGCGGAGAGTTTTTATTGCCTTTGGTACCAGTGCTCGTGCCACCAAATTATTGCAAAAAATGGACTGCTTAAGCGTCAGCGCTGCTCTGAAAAGTCGAAGGCTATTTGTCATCTCTAGGTTTGAGTCAGTTCCAGTTTTTTTTGCTATGATGATTGTTCACCGTGCAACTCGTTATGAAAATTTGAAGGAACTATAAACTAAATAAAGTTCAATTGCTTATGGATACTGTTGAAATTAGATACGTAACAATGCAAGGATGGGTATCAAAAACGGGGAACAGGAGGACAACTGGTGAGCTGGGGAGGGACGACATCCCATCAATTGTTGAACTTAACTCGCGCCCCGGTGGGCCTCCGAGCCACTTTCGCACTGGCGGGGGTGTTTGAACACCCCCTCGAACTCGGTCCCTATGCGGGATAGCGGAAAAACGTGAACGTTGGTGCATTGCTCATAAAAATTCATGACGAAACTATATCAGTCACTTTTTGGCTCAGGTCAGTATTGAGGTCATGACAGTTCAAAGAAGTTGGCATTTGAGCAAAGTTTATGGGCTCTAGTATCTGACAGAGTTAAATTAGGATCGTTTTGTAGGCACCATTCGCTTTCTCTCGACACAGCAAATCGAATTATGTATAATATGACCATTCTAGGTCAAACACATAAAAATGACCTGACCTCAAGTTAGGTCGAGGTTTCTTTTTGACCTAGCATAGTCAATATGTATATCAATCGACTCGCAATAGTAATCCAAACGCAATGGTATGAAAATAAAAGCTTTATCATCATTTCATGCAAAGTTATTGACCCAAGTCTAAAAACTGTTTAAGTAGCTCCAGATGATCTCTCAAAGGTCACAGGTCAAAAATTACAACACGAACCTGGAAAGGGGCCCAGGATATTTCAATATGGAGAATATGAAGTTATTATCAGCTTTATCTACACAAATACAGCCCAATTTCTGTTTTTCCCATGTATTTCCAATGAAGAGTTCATGGTCCGTACTTGACTTTAGGTCATCGATATGAAAAATCCCAGAACATATTTTTAGAACTCGGTGGGCCCATGTATACACACACACACACACTCCCATAACTATATATATATATGCTGTATATGCTATATGTATATCTTTTTAGAACTCGGGGGAGGAGACTTTCAAACACCCCTCACACCGGCGATGGTTAACCTATGACTTTTTCCCTGGTCCTGCCGCTCATACCATTTTGGGCTAAATGTTCTCCAGTTTAGTGTTGGCGAGCTACCTCGAGAGTGCTCTTCAAGACAAGTTAAAAGTCCGGGCCTTCGCCTCCTACCCTTGGGGTTTCACGTTCTTCATTGCCCGATCAGAGCCCCCCCTCCCCCCACCCCATAAGAATCCGTGGTGCCACCGGTGAAGGCAAGTACAAGCCGCTATTGCACGAGCGGGGTATAGGCCAGCCGAGGCTTGGCCAACTTGCACGGTGCCAGCGTTTATTTGGGGGGAATAAGCTGGAAGATAGGGCTACAGGTTGAATAGCTGTTATTTTCTTCTGGATTCAACCTCCATCTTTATAGATCACCAAATCGGGTGTTGTCTTTAACGCACGCACTAGAGGGTAGGGTTCATATAATTGTTCGGGTTTAACGACGCACTAACTGCCAAGGTTTTACGGCGTCTCCACCTCTCACCCTGTTGGGAGGGATTTGGGGGATCAAATTAACTTATTCATAGTCTCCGCCGGGGCTTGAACCCGGGACCGGTGGCTTAGTAGACATATGCGCTATCAACTAACCCACCCATCCCCTGGCAGGGCACAGTTAGATCAGAGCGTGAGTGGCACATTTCAGATTTAAACTTCGGCTAACTTTTTATTGTATAACATGGGATTATAGAGGGATTTATCCTATTAAAAACTTATTTGAACACTTGTTCCTTAGGAAAAAAGGTACTTTTATAAAATCATATACTGCAAACAATTCCTATGGTAAAAACCAGCCGTAGAAGTGTTCTCTAGGATGCCCAAAGCATGGTTTCTGAAGTTGCATTTCTAGGGATAGATGATTCAATAGTTTTTCTGTCCGTCTAGCTTAATAACAAGCTTCTTACTACCTTTGGATGTATGCATGCAGTAATTACAGCATTTCTAATTATTGGTTGGACTGTCTTAAAACACCTTACTTTAGTCGAATCCCAAAATAACCGTCGTAGTTGGCGCGTCCTAAAACCCCAATACTGGGGTTGAGGCGGCTTAGAGGATAGCACCCTTGTCTTCTAAGTTACTGGTCCCGGGTTCAAGTCCCGGCGGAGGCTCTGACTAAGCTAATCTAATCCAACAGGGTGATATTTGGCGACGCCGTATGACCCTGGCAGTTGGTGCGTTGTTAAACCCCAACAATTATTATTATTAAATCCCAAAACTGTAGTCGAGCCCCATTATGTTTTAAATGCGTTCGAAGTCTATGCCTCTCCAAAAACTGTCATACAAACCATCGACTTACGGATGCCAGCTCTTGTTGAAAGTCGGGTATCGTCACTGCGTGCTTTCAAAGTCGACACGACCCGTCAGTGCACTAGGTAGCCTTTGGCCTCAGTTTCCCTGCAGTCTCGTTCCCCGGAGACTCCCACTCGGGCACCAGCCTCAGGCAGCTTGGCCGCTGCGAGGATCGGAACTCACTCAGAAACAACACTTCTCCCTGCTCTTCAGCATTGGGCAGCGTCGGATTACAGTCCCTCCCCTTCCCATCCTATAGTCTGGATATCAGGTGCATCTAGTTATACTCATCAGATCGATCGTGGGAAGCCAGCAGGGAAGATCGTTCAGGCGCTGTATGATCCGCAGCAGCGCAGCTCGACGGGCGCCAAATACTAATGGACGACTCCACCAATTAGAAAACGGGAACGGAAAGGTGCCACGGTTGAGTACTCAGAAAATAATTTGGACTGTTCTGTACCATCTGCTGTCTTCATACAAACGAGCATAGGCGTAGAAACGGGGGGGCCAGGGGGACCACTGCCCCCCCAGTTTTCTGGGATGGGCCCCCGCAACGGAGATAAGAATATCAACAACTGTAATATCAAGCAAGAAACTCAAACTGGCCCGATAGCTTGCCCCGAAAACCCCTTAAACTTATTTGTGCCCCTAAAGTAAGCTGAGGTCCTATGAGTCGATTTTAAGGTCCCCTGAGCTGTTAGGGGCCCTGAACTGGTCTCTGATGTCATACGAGCTAATCTGGACCCCTTGAGCTGAGCTGAGTGCCCCTGAGGTGGCTTGGGCAGCATTAATTGTTCTAGGATCCCTAAGCTGAGCTAGGAGCCGTGACCTTGAACGGGGCCCCTTAAGTTGGCCAGACCGTATGTCCGCCTACCTGAGGGCCTTGAGCTGAGCTGGGAACGTAAAGTTAATCTTGTCTCCTGAGCTAATCTAGGTCCCCTGTGCTGCACAGGAGGTCTTAATCTTATATGGGGCCCCTGCGCAGTAATAGGGCCCCTGGCCTGAACTTGGGGTTATAAGCTTTAATTGGAACCCTGAACTGTTCAGAAACCCTATATATGCCGACAAAGGGCCCCTGAGCTGATCCGAGTCCTTAAGCTAATCTAGGCATCAGAGCAAATATGGGCCCCTGTGTTATACATAATTTTTTGGGGCTTATCGACGCACCAACTGCCAGGGTCATACGGCGTCGCCAACTCTTTCCCTGTTGGAAGAGTTTCTCGGGAGCCAGCTTGCTCCTTTTTCAGGGAAGCCGCCGGGTCTTGAACCCGGGTCGGCTCCGTAGCAGCCAGCTACGCTGACCGCCCCACTACCGCGCCGCCTAGGGCCCCTGTGTTGAACTGAGGGCCCCTGAGATGGTCAGTCAGGGACCCCCTATAATGCTTTACAGCTACTGACCTGGCGGCCGTGAGCTTGAATGGGCCCCTTGATATGTTCTGAGACTCTATATCAGCCACCCTGGGGCTCCCCTAAGCTGAGCTGGGCCCCTAAGCTAATCTGGGTACCCCTGTGCTTAACTGGGGCCTCTGATATGGTATGGGGCCCCTGCCTGAACTAACTCTCCTAGGGTCCCTGGGCTAAGCTCGGGGCCGTGAGCTTGAATGGAGCCCCCTGAGCTGGTATGAGACGAGACCCTACATCAGCCGATCTGGGAGCCCCTGAGCTGAGCTGGGCCCCCAAAGCTAGTCTGGGCCTTAAGCTAGTCTGGACACCCCTGTGCTTAACTGGGCGGCCCCTGAACTGGTCTGGGGCCCCTGGACTGAGCTGGGGGCCATGAACTTGAATGGCCTCTTGAGCTGTACTGAGACCCTACATAAGCCATCCTGGGGCCCCTAAGCTGCGATGGGGTCCTAAGCTAAACTGGGCACCCCCTGTGCTTAACTGGGGCCTCTGAGCTGGTATCGGGGCCTCTGAACTCTTCTAGAGTCCCTGGGCTAAGCTGGGGGCCGTGAACTTGAATGGATCCCCCTGAGCTGGTGTGAGACGGGGCCCTATATCAGCCGATCTGGGGCCCCTGAGCTGAGCTGGGCCTCCAAAGCTAGTCTGGGGCCCCCTGTGCTGAACAAGGGTCCTGGGCTAGTCTGGGGCCCCTGAAGTGTTCTAGCGTCACTGAGCTAAGCTGGGATCCGTGAGCTTGAACAAGCCCCTTGAGCTGTTTTGAGACCCTACAAAAGCCGACCTGGGGACCTCTGTGCTGAACCGCCCCCCCAAGCTAATCCGACACCCTGTTTGAATCTGGGGCTCCCCTGTGCTGAGCTACTAGGGGCCCTGTGCTTATGTGGGGTCCCTCGATAAGCTGGTACCAAGGCCAATGTACTGGTCTGGGGCCCCTGAGCTGACTGATCTGGGTTCCTGAGCCAAGGTCTGGACCTTGGGGCTCTCCAATATAATTTGGCGGCCCCTGGGCGGCATAGGCATAGGAACCGGGGGCCAGGGGGATGCAGCCCCCTTTTGTGGTGGGCCCCCGAAACGAATATACAAATATCAGCAACTAGTTATAATATAGAACAAGAAACTCAAACGGGCCCGATAGCTTGTCTGAGAAAGTTCCAGTTCTGTGGTACGCCGCCTGCAAGCCCCTAGAGGAGGAGCGCTTCGTGAAAAAGGCCAAGGCACCTACTACCCGAGTGTTTCCAAATGAGCCCCGAGAACTGGACCCAATCAAACTCCATCTCATATTAATCCCAACACAAAGCATGAATCGGATACGCACCCCGCACCAAATGCCGAGCAACAGTCGTCCCTGAGCCATCGTAAGGCGTGACGAGACCGGCCGTCTTCTACTACAAAGTGAAAAAACACGCAACTATTCAATGAAAGGAAACAGCGGAAAATAACGTAAGAAGTCATGTATGGAAATACCTGGTGCATGCCGGTGTGTATTAGGTTTGTCAATATATGGAAAATTGAAAAATGAGATTTTGCTCAATGATTTTCAGTTCTATTATGGTCTAATGACAAATCATCAAAGCCAAAAATGGTCTAGGTCTTTTACCAATCCCGTTTGCGATGGAAAAAAGTATTTCTAGGTTTTTGAGGGCATTCAAACCATTTTCACTAAGCTCTTTATATTCGCAGATGTTTCGACTATTTATCGCATTCACAATAAGTATTTAGAAAAGCACAGACAGTGCCCTGATATCAATCGACCATACTTATCTATGCCTAGATAGCTTTGAATCACCTATTTCATGACACAAACGAGACGAGCTATTTAGGTCATTACGGACTCCCTCTTCACAGCAGTACGAATTGATTCAGGGAAAGGATGATCATGGTAAGTCTAGCTGTATTTCGAAGCCTTAAATAGAGTTTCTTGTTATTTGAGTTTAAGGGCGCGCTAACCAGTGTGGTCAGATAGCGCCCATCTAAAATAGAGTTTCAAATTGATCGCAAGTTCCATCTATTTGATCCTCAACTTTGTGATGCCGAGGAGGTCCTGCTTGCTGTTGATCCTGAGCATCAGTTTGTTGTCCTGAGTCCCATCGCCTTATAAAACCATTCCTCTTCCAGCACGAGACACATTACTGGCAGCTGTCATTTGCTTTACAGACGTGGCAGCTACAGCCATGGCCTGCGTGTGGCAGACGAAGTGCTCTACCTCCATGGGCTTCCCCATGAACCCTGGGAACTTGGATTTGATCAAGCTGCAGATAGGCTCGGTGACCCCGTCCCAGTCAATTATATTTTTGAAAGTGGTCATCTGTGTGTTGCCGTAGGGCAGAGTCCGCAGCCTGAAAGAGGTGTTCCCCACCTCCTGCTCCCCTCTGATGGAGATGATCTTGTGGATGGTGGTCCTCCTCTCCTCCTCACTGCAGAACATGTCATCTTCATCAGCATCTCCTCGGAGTGAGCAAACCATTCAGAGGAGCACACAGCCGGCATGACAGTCAATTGCATTATTTAGGGCTGGATCCTGATGCATGATAGCTAGAATAGGACGTTTCTGGGACCGTCCGCCAAGTTGTTGATAACCTTCATCTCGAGTCAGTAGGGAAATTGGAACTCGGTAGGAGATCGTCGCTATCATTATCGAGCCTTACTTTCCCTACTGGTTACAGGTGTAGACCAGCAACGACTGGCTGGACAGCCCTCGGAAAGTCATGTTCGAGCTCTCCTGCCTTTGTACCCAGCCCGAGGTGGTGCAATTGAATGCCATGCCCACCATGTGCTCCTCTGCAATGTTCGTTCACACCGAGACGATCCTGATGACATTGCTCTGCCACGAGGAGGAAGTTCGTCTTTGTCAAGATTATTTCCATCAGAGGAGAGCAGGAGAAGGAGAACGCCTCCCTCAGGCTGCGGATCATGTCCTGCCTCAACACACAGGCGTCTGCCCTCAACAATATAATCGACCGGGAGGCCACCACCGAGTTTATCATGGCCTGCAGCTTGACCAAGTGCAAGTGGCTAGAGTTCCTGGGGAAGCACATGAAAATATAGTACTTTCCCTGCCGCTCACGCTTGGGCCATAGAGAGAGCTTAAAGGGAATATGGCACCTTGGTCGAATCCTGGAATTTAGTGAAATTAGGCGTACTTTTAGCCAAAAATAATAAAACCACTCATGATTTCTCTAAAAAATGTTCAATAAGCTCAATATTTTGTGTTTAAAAATACTCCCCTAGGAAAATAAATATCTGCCTGTGGATGATGTCATGATCTGGCAACCACTATTATACTTGAAATGCTTCAAGGGCTTCGATTGGCTAATGCTCATCGTGACGTCAGCATATGTCGTCACACCAGCAGCTCACAACAATGGCCGCCCGGCGAGGGGTTGATGAGGGGTTGGTGTCAGGTAGGTTTTAGCTTTTTTCTACGGAAATATCGAGTTCCAAGACAAATGATGCATGGAGTACCGGGTTTTCCGACTTGCTTTACAACTTGGCTATCTCAGTTAAAATCACGTTATGAAGGTGCCACATTCCCTTTGAAGGAAGTGACAGCTGGAGCCAGTTCAGTCTTTAATGCTGAGAGGAGGGATGGAGTCATCTGCCAAAGGGTATAGTACATATAATTGGTGCTCAGGATCAAAGCTGGACCTCCTCGGCATAATAAAAATAATTTTTGGGGCTTATCGAAGCACCAACTACTAGGATTATATGGCGTTGCTAGCTCTTTGCCTGTTGGAAGGGTTTCTCGGGAGCCAGATTGATATTTGCCTAGGGAATCCGCCGGGCCTTGAACCCGGGTTGGCCGCGTGGAAACCAGCATAATTGTTGGGGCTTATCGACGCACCAACTGCCAGGGTTATATGGCGTCATTAACTCTTTCTTTGTTGGAGGGGTTTCTTGGGAGTCAAATTGCTCCTTACACAAGGAATCTGCTGGGCCTTAAACCCGGGTCGGCCGCGTGGAAAGCAAGGCTGCTAACCACTATAACACCATGCCCACACCTCCTCGGCATCACAAAGCTGGCCATCAAGTACAGAGCACTTGCAGTCATACTGGAACTCTGCATTTTAGGTATCGAAATATAGCTAGGTTGATTTATTGTGATCCGCCTTTACCTAAATCAATCTCTAATGATGTAAAGAAGGGATCCGTAATAACCTAAATAACTGTTCCCATTTTTTGTCATTAAATAAGTAAATACAAGTTGATTAGGCATAGCGAAGTGAGGCTATTTGGTATCAAAGTATTGTTTGTAGTTTTCTTAACAGTTTTTAACTTGTAAATATGATGAAAAGGGCCTAAACATCTGTAAATATAACAAACGCGCTCATGGTAAAAATTGATTGAAATCCTCCGAAAGATATTAAAAATTCATTTCTGATTTGAAAAAGGTATGCATAAAAAGTAAAAAAAATGTTTTTTTCTATGACTTACTAGATCATAATAGGTACAACTCGAAATCATAGGGCAAAATTAAATTTATCAATTTTTCATATATGGACAACCTAGTGTGCATGCGTGCCTTATTAACGCCAAACGAGCTATCTAAAATTGTTCATAATTATGGCCACCGTGTGCTGGGGCCCCCCTGAGGTGGGCCCCCTCTAAGGTTGGCCCCCCACTTCTCAAACCGTTCCTACGCCCCTGCAAACGAGCTTACACTTCGCCATCTGACCATGGCTATCGATGGCTCCACCGGCTCTGATAAAGGATTCGGTGGACCCATTTGCTCCTTTTTTCCTATGTGGAAGAGGTGGCATACGACGACGGGATCAGACCACTGCCAGGAGTAAAGAGGTCATCGCAATCCCTGAGAAGGTTCAAAAGAGCCTGGGCACAGATCAACGATTGCATTATAGGCTGGTGCGAGCGGCAAAGGTTTTTAAAATGCCCCCTGCTGTCTGACATATGAAGCGCAGTTCAATCTGTCAGGCTAGGTGGCTCACGACAAGATCGAAATGAACCGGTAGAGGATCGTCTTTAAGTGGACCAGGAAGCATAGCCTGAGTGTAGAAAGTCGAACGTTCTAAAGTGCTGGATACTTTGTTTAGGTTATCTGAAGTGATGCTTCCAGCTCTACCACGCCATGGAGGTGAACATTACATGATACATCGTGCATACTCCTCCCCACATCCTCGCCAGTATCCGAATCCCGAGGACCCAGCCAAAAAGGGCCAGAAAGGCTGTCACATCCTCGGTGAGAACCGGAGCCTGGAACCTTCGTCCTGAATATATTCCTTCTTCTCCATTGGCCAGCGCTCATGTTGAGGACGGAAGGTTTGTGACAGAGTACATCCTTAAACTGAGAGGGAGCAGTTATTATGTGGACCTGGGTGTCTGACCACCGAGAATCATTCCAAAACTGAGCATGATGGCTCACTTCCTAAAAGGTTCATCATTTGGAAGCAGGGTGAAGTTCTGGAATTGAGTCTCACCCGCTCTGTTTCCACAGTAGAGATTCAAGGTCTTGTGGATACATCAGTTATTCCGCCGAAGTTTTCAGGCCACACGTTGTCAACTGCGCGATGCAAGAAGCTGATACAGCCACATAAGGTGCTACGTCAGCTACTAAGGCTATATGTGGACCTTTATGACTTTGTTTGACCTTAAAGCTATTGACCGAGGTCAATGAAGTTGGCTATAATGTAGATCACCATAGCCATCACGTACCACCAAGCACTTCACTGTTATTTCTTATATTATATTATATATATATATATATATATATATATATATATATATAACTCTTCAAAACCGTACTTTTTGCAAGAAAAAAACTTATACCCCCTATGCTCATTTCCAGCTCATGTGGTGCCCATACCTGACCATGCATCGGGCGGAAAGCGTCACATCGACTCCAGGCTCTGGCGTGGACGGGCCTCCAACCCAGCCGCAGAGGTAAAAAAAGTAGCGATTCTTCCCAACACACACCAATTCTTAGCCTGGTTTTGAAGAAAAACATGCCCCAAAAAAGAAACGGGTTGTTGAGTTTAGCCGGAGAGGAAGTGATTATCCACGAAGTGCATAATCAGTTGGCAGGTAGGTACTACATTGTGTTTCCATGCCATATAGAAAAACCTATTCGCAACTCGTTGGGAAGCAGTCTCAGTTTTGAAGGAAGCCAATAGACCAGAGAGAAAAAGTCACCTGTCTGACTCCCCGAGACTTTCCCGACTATGTTGGCAAGACCAGTTTTTTCTGGCCTCTATCCAGCCGTATCGTAACTCAGTGTGTCGCTTTTACGCGGCGCGCGGGTGCCCCCGCGCCGCCGCAGAGCGCCCGTACCTCACTACAGCCGCCGCATTCAAACGGATCGTACGATATTTATAATTCACTAAAGGCAGTGGGGATCATAAATCGGGTGAGGCTCCGCCCCCCGTGCTGGAGCCTGACACCCGTGCTCTGCAGGAAGGTACGGCGGAGCCGCGCTCCAACAGTGGGTACTGAAAACATCATAGTCGCAGAGTGCGCCGAGTGGCAGTTATGTACAGATGTGAGCATCGAAAGTGGGAGAGGGAGGACGGGGCGTGCGTAACCGACTTTTGAACTAGAGGGGGACTCCCCGGCCTCCAAAATTGTGCGGCTTAACGAAGTTTTTTTGTATTTTCTCCTCTCTGCTAGCATGAGCCAAAATAAATGTTTCCAGCTTTGGTGTTAGTTTTCTACCTTGCCTACTCTGTTCGACGCTGCTTTTTATTTGGGTTTTGCGTCCTGCCATAGGCGAATCTAGGATTACCGATCGGGGGCCAAATCCTAGTAACATTTCAGGGGTGGCCATCGACCTTTCAGTGGGCGCCGAGGGTCGATGGGGGAGGGGATGAGTGCTTCTCTTTCCTCCTGGATCCGCCTGTCTCCCATCTCCCCCTCCCGCGGTCATTGCCAGGTCGGACTTCATCCCCTTCACCCTCTGTGAAAAGATCCCTGGCGATGCCCTTGCGAGCGGAGGTGATGTTATGTCCAGACAAGATAGAGCATTCTCATACTATCTTGGACATCCTCAACGTGCATCTTCGACCCAGACGTGTTTTAATTCTGTGACTTTGAAATATGTTGAGTAAGATGTACATGAGTTATACAAAATATTTGAAGAACCAGGCGTGATAAAAGAGGACAAACTTCTGCGATGTTGTGATTTGCTTAGACTTTGGAATTAGTGGTACCGAATCAAATACAGAAATTCCCGCTTCACGTGGTGGAGACCGGGCTGCAGTCACTGCAGTCAAGGGGATCAGCGCTGTGAACGTCTACCCTTATCCCGCGCCACCCCAAAAGGAGCCACTCTTGCAGTGATAGTACCAGGCTGATCCAACATCCTGGTCTATAGGTAGATTCACATCAGTTCGAATGACTGCAATCAGTTCAGCTTAGCTTCGCTCATCAAGAACCATCCGTAGGATCTAGTCATGCACAGTGTATTTATTGGCAGATTATAACGGTATATTGACTGAAAAAAAACAAATAGAATCTCGACAGGAGAGAGGGGGAGGGAGAGAGAGAGAGGAGGGCAGGTGTTCGTACGAATCCGGCTTCAATAATTCGATGCAGAGCTGGCGGAAGCAGCTGGATACTGTCACTGCTGATACGGTTTACAGGCCGTGTAGTGAGAGAGGCAGGAGAGAGAATAGATCCCGATCAAGTCCAACGGGTAACGCCATCGTCGGCGTCCACTTCGCACCGGCAGAAGCCTGACTTCGATTTTAACAAATGAACATGGAGCTTCTATCTCTGGTCATATACTGCCATAGATGAAAGGATATTCTTATCCACCTACCATAGCGTATCCTTCCATATTCTTTAATCGCCTCATGCTCATCACAACCTTTCAAAATCCGCCTCAATGATGTGGAAGTGAGTGTGATGCATGAATGACTGAAGGTAAATTGAGCCACCCGAACTCATGTTTTAAGGCATTGCGTGTTTCACTGAGGAGGATATGAAGTTGATATTAGAGATATGCGGAAGGTGCCGGAATATATGGATAAACAAAACCGATTACGTGTAAGTACACACGCATGCTTGTCCCCTATAACCTCTAGTGTGTACCACACCACCCAGCCTCCAGCTCACATTTTGATCTTTCATATCTAGCGTCTAATCACGCACCTTCGTGCTTTTAATATCCTCTTCTCGCGGCGCTCAGAACTTGACTGAGGTTAGCGCAGCTGGCTTAGTGGGCTAATAAGCATATTTAGACAGATCGCATCGGTCTGACATCACAGAGGCGTTTTTGCCGACACAGCTGCACGCGCCGTGTATAGATGATCGCATCAGCGAGAGGAAGATTGCACAATTAAACACTGCTGCCTTTAAAAGATGAGTCAGAGGTCAAAACAGGTCATCTGACGCACGTAAGGCGAGTTCAGTCAAGAGATAGGCTATTTTACTGGTTAGTATTTGTCAGTTTTCCTCCAAACAATGCAAGGTTGGTGCTGTTCACTCATATTGATCTAGAAAATTGTCAGGTTATTCCTAGATCTGACAACAAACTAACACCAATAAAGGCTAGAATGGTTTACAGGGATTTGGTACTAATCCGTCTTTCTAGAATAGAAAGGATAGCGCATTTCCTAAATGTTCATGTGCGTTCCTTCAAACAATATGATAATATTTGACAATATGAAAAAAATTTTTGTTATCAATAAAATAAATGTATGTATGTGACAAGACAATCCGATCAGCACTCTTTCATTCATGGAGTGCTGAATCAGAAATTTGAAATTATGTTATCATTTCCTAACTAAGTTTCACACCGCTTGCCTTCTGCTTTCGGTGGTACAGCTGTGGAAATGCCCGAGTGCCCCCTGTACCTCCTTTACGACTCTTTGATGGAGGTCTGTGAATATTCATGTGTTTCTCCGCTGTAGCATTTACATTTGAGCGGCTGTTTTCATCTAGTGCGCTAAAGCTCCAAAGTGGCCAGTTTTGTAGCCCAGATTACGAAGGCTTCTCAGACGGTAGAGGACGGCTAAACACACAATGAAAAAGGAACGGTGTCAAATGGAAACTGAGGTAAGGACACACGAATGCTAAGACAAACATGGCAAATGTTACTAAAAAGATCATACCAGGCCAGGTCACTATGCAGTCCCAAATTTGTATTCGCTTTAGGGCTTGGCCATCGTCAAAATTCCAGCACGATGACGCTTTCTTTGTTACATTTCTTACAGCCGAATCACGGCAGGAAAATAAGGACTACCGGGAGAAGGCAGTAATTTCACGATTTTAAAGCAACGGAAAGCTGGAAAACATGTTACCTCTTAAAAATATCCTCCGGTAGATGAGTATTCCAAACTGAAACTGGAAGCCTCTTATCTATACTCAACTTTTACCTTTAAAAAAATCATTTTATTGCAGTTCAGGTAAGGAGTGGCCTGGGGCGAGAACAGTAATTTCCGAAATTGGGCTGTTTATTCTATCAAAAGTTTCTGGCATGCGCTCTGCTTCTTGCAGATACGCCGTATTGGCAGGTAGACTGCTGAGCTCTCAGTTAGCTTCCATTGGGTGCCTCTGCTGGCTAATCTTACGGCACTGCCGTAGGTGGCACTTTCGCAGAACTTATGGGCGGATGAGTAGTTTAAGGGCGGTTTTCTGTTCAAACAGGTAGTCATTACCTGATCTAGCAGGAAGAACTTATTGAAGAGCGTGACCGTATCATAAAACAACCAGGACTCTTAACGTTATGCAGCTACAACAGTTTAGATGTTTGACTTTATCTGAGCATATCAGTCTGTCGGCTCATTGTTTCAGACAAAGAAAAGCTCACCCTGGCCACAAAACTCTCTAGTCGCGCATGGGCAGGCAAATAACTGATTCCGCGAAGAATGCTGAGAGTCGATAGTGACCTAAGGACATTTTTTGTTTTCCAGGGCATCACCAGGGGAGTATATTTGCCACCAATAGTATTTCATGTACCTCCTCTGCTGCGATGATTCAAGATCGGCCAAGATGCCGGGAACAAAAATACACGCGCGGTACAAATACAGACACATACAAAGATATTCGGCGGTACCGCATCACGGAGCTCGAGTTTGGAAATGAGGGTGGGTAGAGCGAAGAAGTAGATAGCAAAGTAAAGGTAGAGTAAGCCCCCAAGAATTAAGGCAAGAAAGCTCCGTGGTAGGTCCGCATGAGTCTCACTCCATATGCACACATTACATTACAACATGATAAAAACTAAAACAATAAATTCACACCGAGCAAAGCTAATTGAAATATAATTAATCAGTAACAAGCGGTGTCCTAATGCTTGTTTACAATTAGCTCATACGCTAGAAGCACATTATCTGTTAACCACGCTGAGTGTAGACTCTCTCACTAAAAAATGTATATTCACCGCACTGCTCGAGGGCAGGGGCGTCACCACCTTGGGGGTCATGGGGGCCATGGGTTTTTGGAAGGCCCTTCGCCTGACTCAAGAGGCCCCGTTGATTCCTCGAGTCTGGAATAGCCCATTGAGTATCAAAGAGCCTAGCTTCCTGCTTATAAAGGAGGCTTTCGAATTGACGTATGTAGGAGGCTATAAAGTTTTCTGGCTATAAGGCTTTTTAGACTATAAGGCTTAAGACTATTAAGCTTATTAGCTATAAAGGAGGCCTCATAACGGCCTACCTAGGAGAACCCTTTACATAAAAGGAGGCCCCCAAAAACGACCCACATAGGTGTCCCCTTTACTTATAAAGCAAGTCCCCTGAACGGTCTCTCCAGAGAGCCACTCACTTAAAAAGGAGGCCCACTAAATGACCTACGTTGAGGTGCCTTTACTTATAAAGGAGGCCCCTAAATGGGCAACATAGAAAGCCTATTATTTATAAAGAAAGCCCCTAAATTACCTACGAAATGGAGGCCGTCCAAAAGCTAGGAGGCCCCTCTCTGGAACAGGAATAGGAGGCCCGTTTGATCCTGGCCCCCATGGAAAGAAATATGTGGCGACCCTCCTGCTCCAGGGTATTCAGTGCTTCGTTACTCGCACCTTTCTTTGAGCTTTGGGTGGTCCTGCACAGATCGATATATCAGCGGTGTAGGCATGAATTCATCAGGAGGCACACAATATATATTCTTCCCGTGTTAGCTGCGGGGATTCTAGTGTTTATAATGTTGGAAAAGTGGCCCGAAGACCATTGCCTAATAACCCTCTAGGCCATTACGCTTTGGGGCCACGCTTCTTAAAATACATAAATATACATGCTTGTGTATTCTAAGCCCCTAAAGAGTAATATTTGGATTCACCCTCAACCCGGTAAAAAATATAGATAGCTCACTCATAAAGCTGCACTGATTATTTCTCCTTGCATTTTCCGTCCAGCAAATATCTCAAACAATGTACAATCATGTGACCAGTTGCATTGCCCGCTGTTTCAAATTCTATCGCTGCACGAGCCATTCTTCATCTGGCACCTCCACAGGGCTCGCGCGCCAGCTCGGCCGTTCGATATCCTCGCCTGCCACGCACCACGGTGGCTCCGCCCACTCGAATGTATTACTGGATTATGCATGCGTTAGACGAGACCGATAATGAGGTAAATCTCGGTGATCTGGTGATACGGTAAATCTTGGTGATCTGGGATACGGTAAATATCGGTGATCTGGTGATGCGGTAAACCGGTGATCTGGTGATGCAGTAGGTCGTGGTGATCTGGTGATGCGGTAAATCTCTGTGATCTATTGATGTGGTAAACTTCGGTATTCTGGCGATACGGTAAATATTGATGATCTGGTGATACGGTAAATATCTGTGATCTATTGATGTGGTAAACCTCGGTGATCTGGTGATACGGTAAATATTGGTGATCTGGTGATGCGGTAGATCTCGGTGATCTGTTGATGCGGTAGATCTCGGTGATCTGGTGATGCAGTAAATCTCTGTGATCTGGTGATGCAGTAAATCTCTGTGATCTGGTGATGCGGTAAAACTCTGTGATCTATTGATGTGGTAAACCTCGGTGTTCTGGCGATACGGTAAATATCGATGATCTGGTAATACGGTAAGTCTCGGTGATCCGGTGGTGCTGTAAATATCGATGATCTGGTGATACGCTGTAAATCTCGGTGATCTGGTGGTGCTGTAAATCTCAGTGATCCGGTGGTGCTGTAAATCTCGGTGATCTGGTGATGTAAATTTTGGTGATCTGGCAATGCTGTTACTCTGGGCCGCTGACAGATACGGCCCGACCGTGTGGTGGTATCGATCTCAACTTGTGGATCGATAGAGGTGTGATTTCATTTTGATGGCGCTATTGTGAGTCTGGCAGTCATGCAGAATGCGTTGATTGGAGATCTTGGATTTTATCTGTGATGCTTAGAGGGGGCGGAACTATGGGTGCACCAGGGCACCGTCCCTCCTCTTAAACGAACAGTTTCAACACTAACCCTATGACGTTGACTGGAAAGAAATATGCTGAAATGTCCGTGGTGAGCCCCCCCTAAAATTTGCACCCTCCATCACCACTGGTGATGGTATTCATTTATTCTAGAAATTGATATGTGCAAGGGGAGGTCGGGGTGTGCGAACATATCTGTAGGACCGCATTTGTAGAGACCAAGCTCCAACCACATTATCTTAGCATACAATTGTGCCGGCAACGGAAGGAAAAAAACGAGGATTCTCGTACATTTGTTTTAAGTGGAACCATTTGAAGGTAGATCGGTTTTGGAGTTCTGCACCGAGGATCATGTTTAATTGTACGCAGGAATGTTCGTAATTGGTCTATCTCCTCGTATCCTGGATGTATATGGCAAAAATACACGTGTTTGTTGGCGAAAAATAAGTGATTTTGTTATATTGTGTGACCAGCAGTTGAGGGGATGTGCCACAACTTTTAAACCATTTGAAATCACATGTTTTAGTTAGGTAGCGTAGAAGACCTATATCCCTGATAAGTCTCAAGGGAACTTATCATTACTGTTTGGTTTAATGACGCACCAATTGTCACAGTTGAACGGCGACGCCAGCTCCACCCTGTTGGGTGAGTTTTAGGGGATCAGCTTGTGCTTTTTCAGAGAGCCTTGAACTTAAACTCGAAACCTGGGGCTCAGGAAACTGAAGAGGACTGTTCAGAATTAAGTTCAAAATGATGGCCATGCTTAAAGGGGTAGATCCAAGGGTGGGAATTACATTTGTCCCCAAACCCTCCGATTTCCGTGGATATATTTGGGCCCCATTAATTGTCCATCCCCTCCCCTCCCCTAACCGTCGGCTCAGATCTGGCACTGTATGTTAAAGTATGTTTGATGTCTACAGTATACTGTACACATCGAGAAATGCACGCCGAGATGTTCCAAGTGACACCATGCCACTGGCCACAGTTTTTTTAAGACGCAAACCTTTTCCTCTCAGTCTAGACAACCACCAGAGAGTTAGTCATTGTCTGGCGCTCTAGACATTCCTGGTATGCCTCACTAATCCTTCCGAAAGCAATAAAGAAGTGTACCCTGTGATAAGCACCGTCCCAAAGCGATACCCTAACAAACAAGATAATCCACAACTGCCTCCTGACACACCTACCTCCGCCCCCAGCATCCCAGCAGCAGCCTCTCTCGCTCCCAAACTTGCCCTTCTGGCATCAAGCACGCGCCTTTGAATGGAGGCAAATCCTCCGAAATTTAGCCGCGTAATCCGGCTCGTTTTTGTGGAATGGTCAGATCAGTCGCGGGGCTGCGGCGCATTAGGTGCTTCCGGCGGGGCAGGCTGCGCCATTGTGGAAACTTTTGGCCGGCGACATCTCAGACGTTCAGATGGCCCGCTCAGAGGTGCAAACTATCTCCGACAAGTCACCGCTGCAATAATAATACTCTGTGAAAACTGCATTAAAGAACTGTAAAATTCAAACCATAGAATGACGACAAAGCTTGGCACGGAAGGAGGCATTGATGCGAGTAGATAGGAGGCTCATCCATAAACACGGCAGTGGCGTCTCTTTTCGCCTTCCCTGTGGCAGACGGCGCCGCCTCTTCTGAACGGTTCCAATCGATCTAGGCGTGTCACCGCCTACCACAAATGAATTACGGCCGTGCGCCGCTCTTTTTGATCACTTCATTTCCCTACCGACCGCTTTGGGTACAGATGGGGGCTGGATAGCACCCCCCGTGCAGGGAGCGAGTCCCCTCCGAGGGGGTTTCAGGGGGGACCAGGCAAGGAGCGAGCTCGTCCTGGCCCAGGCCTTATCGAATCGGGAATAATGACGAACGCTTGGCGGCGATCTGCGTTTGTGTTGTATCCATCGGTGAAGTCGGAGGGGGAATGCTCGCTGGCAGGCAGTGAAGAATGAGGATGGAGGAAGCGAGGGTGACAGAACGTTTAACGGGTCCCGCTGAAGCTGATTGATCAGCCACCAATGCAGGGGCGCAGCCAGGAACACAAGTGTCACATCAATTGACTTGGAGGCTCTGCATCAGCATTTAGTGTTTATATCTACATAAATATGGACTCATAAAGCAATACAATTATCGCAATTGCCCCATTTTTCTTTCTGATGCGTTCCTGAGGCTGCCTCTGCAGAGTAGTGACATTGATAGAACAGATTTTGTCGTGGGAGTGATAGACGGATAGCAAGTCATACCGAAACAATGCATTGTTCCATCGTGATAGGGTAAGTCACATAAAGATGGAGGAGACGCAATTAGTGACCGTGGGTAGCCGTGAAGACGATTTCCTTGAAGGGATTCTTCTCTAAGTGCTATAACTCGGCTCGGTTGATAGATTTGTAAGGGTTTGGTTACCTAGCCCAAGCGGTTTGTCGCAATTCCGCAGTCCTCATAATGAATGGTCTTCACCGGCCCGATGAGTATTTTTTGGTGATGCGTCAGTTGGTGGTGCACAATACATGTTAAAGCTGTGAAATAATATGCGCTCTAGTCCCAGAGCAGCTTTTGTTCGGCATCAGAGTTGGACCTAGGATTTTCCTGAGGATGAGTGACTGCGGCCACGATTACATTTTTCAGTAGAAAATATGTGCGTCATTCCCGTTTGCTTTCGTGTATTTTTTTCTCATGCATTTGATGTGATACGATAGCCTTTAATGTCTCATACCGGGCTTCATAAGTACTCTATATCTTGACGGGATAGCTTAGACATTAGGCATTGGCTCTGTGGGGTTTGTTTCCCCATAAACTACTTTATTATGCTTTGATTTTGAGACATACATTGTTTTCAACTGCTGCATCACATTGGGGGCGCCATCGTTTCTTCTCCAGAGGGGTCTCTCCACCCCCGCTGCACCCCTTGGAAACGGCCCCCGTATTCCACCCTGTTACAATCGGGCCCACTAACACACTCGAAAGTCAGGCAAGATAGAAAACGCTGGTCTACGAGTCGTGGAATTCCTCAGTCACCAAGGTCTAAAATAATAAGGGGATACATCTAGGACGCAAAACATTTAGCCTTTTCTGTGTTGTTAGTGGAGCTGGAACAATGGTAACAGTATTACCCGGTTGACTCAAGGGAAAGACTCAGTAAACATAAACAACAACCTAGAATCATTACATGTTCTTCGTGTTCACAATGGGATGTAAGTGATCGGTTCGTTGATACCACACCTGTTCATAATTGCGCATTTGTTTGCATAATTTGAGCTCAAGGGCTCCCCAGCTTAGCTAATGATCCAGCTCTTACATCCTGCTATCTCGAATACGATAACGGACGAACAAATTCCCAGTATGAGGATGGCATTGGAAAGACACCATTAGAGACACTATTACCATTCACTGTAAGTCACGGACTGCTTATTTGTCCGCATCATCCAGGGTTCAAAGCTCTTGATGAATGGATGCAGTGCGCACGCGCCTCTGTTCTGATCCTTATGCTCCCATGCTTTTAAAAGCGTAACACGCTGCAGAATCAATATTGTCTTACTTTGAAAATGTGAAAAATAATTCAAACTCCTACGTGATAAGTGGAAGTGTTTTCGGCTGCTCATTTCACCATTCAAACCTCACAATATGGTAGGTACAGTTGAAGATAAACAGAAATTGCAGGTGAGGGACAAAATATGACCAACCTTTCTGTTATTTTCGGCAATCTCAAAATCCAAGCTGGTTAGGCCTTTTGGTGCTTCGCAAGCCATAGTGAATACACATTAACCATATTTCAGTAGGGAGAATTACTTAAAGAATGATTCACCTAAAGCAATATTCTAGTTCGGTAAAGTTGAGAGCAACGACTTTGGCCCATGGACTATCGGCAAGCCAAAACTTCAAAATACTTTACTTCTCTTCTGACACTGGGAGTATCGGCCGATGCTCCTGAAATGCAATTCACGTTTGCTAGCACGCACAGCTGGTTATTATTTAACCTGTGTGGGTAGTAAGATCACAGGGAAAATGTCTCCCTTCCCAATGAGCCCAATTCTAAAGGAATTCTACTACTGGTGTTGAATTATAGACTCATATGACTTTTCTTACATTTTTTATTCATTGAAGCTTTACGCAGACTAATGCTGTGAAGTATGAATATCGAATAGAATTATGCTTCCATTCGCCTTATTATCTGATTCTGTCTCATGGAATCAGGTACTTTTATTTTTTAATGCATGCAACTTTATGCCTTAAAAGCACCGCATGAATGAAAGTTGACTGCTCGAAATCACTTAAGGGCTTACAGTAATTATTCTACTTAAAGTTCTACTATGTCAGAATGTAAGCAATCATACATCGTCGACTGCCGCTTCAGTGCACTTCTATCTGACATTCTAACTACTGACCAGAAACTTCTGTCATACTTCAAGGATGTGTTAACAAGTACCTTCTCAGTTTAATGCTGATGGAGTCAGTTTTCCCATAGCACCATCACTGAAATACCGCATTTACGCCTCGACAACACAGTTGCTTAATTTCGCAACAAAGAACACTTTTCGGCGCATCATCATAAACTATCGGAAACTAACTGAATTAGAATTCTCAGCAATATCAGCCACCAAACACTTAACATCAATCAGAAGGCATCAGTGGTCCCATCAAACGGGTCCATCCGACAACTTTTCGGAGTTTACTCGCGGCGGGCTCTCGTTAGTGTCGGGCCTGTGGAAAATGGTGTGGGCCGGCGCCGCACCTCAATTGCCTCAGGCAATATCATCGGAGCGCTCGTGTCGCGTTATGTTTATGTTATGATCGACACTGGATCGCTTGTATCGACAAAAAGTGTTTCATTCTGCTCCAGACGGATATTTCAAGGAAAATTGTACCGATTGCACATTCATATCTTACCCATACCGTGATTATCTTACCCTTAAGAACTTTTTCGTTCTCCCAAATTTGTCATGTTTAAACTCAGGATGACCGCATGTACGAGGCTTAACACAACGAACTTGATTCTGCGACGATCAGGGCCAGATAAGGCGCCCGGATCACAGACGAGTCTGAGATTTTCCAACAACGCCGACAACAGTAAGGCTTAGTTGTTATATTTGTAACAAAATTATATTCTGCAAATCAAAAAGAAATTTAACGAGGTGCACTGAAAAAAGCCAAAAATTAGCTTTCCAATGTACCGGGATTCGTGGCAGATCACGTGACCTGAAGTGAGTGGGTCAACGTTTCCAAAATTCGTGAAAATAAACAAGTTTCAAAAACTAAACCTTTGAGTCATCGCAATTTTATTGATAATAAAACGTCTAGGCTGATTTACTTTATTCCTGTGGTATTAGTAAAAGAACATTTAAAGTCCAAGATGACCCCAAAAAGCGTTTCAGGCCAAACTTCGTAACCGTACCAATGATAAATTTAAAACGTCCAGATATTGTTTCCACGGACAAGAAAGCCCAGGGTAGCAATTTTGGTACACATCCGAGCGATCAGGGTGCCATGCATTGGTCGATCTGTCGCGAAATTCCTCAGCTATCTCTAAACTGGTCACTGGAACAGTTTATAGTTAGGCAAAGGCTGCAAAAAATGCAATAAAACACGGTGCTGCACTCTGAGCAGGCTGAAAATATATCCATTCCGGGTATTCTTCACGGACAGGCTACTAAACGGGGCCGCGCTGCCGATGACCGTATTTTCAACAAACCACTCCAGCTGGCAACGGCTAGCGAGAACTGCCTCACGTCCACTTCCGAAAAGGCTCGTTATCGATAGACTGGCTGCCTGGAATCGCCGACCGCAGACATGCAACTCTGTCTAGTCAATAGGTTCGCTCACTACTCCCCAATTGCTGGTCTGCTAGGTGCAGTGGCTGCCCAGCTGGGGAGCTGGATAAATTCTCAAGAACTTACCAGCTTAGCTCTTCATGCGCACTACAGAGTCTATCGTATTTTCTGGCATACAGCAAGCAGTAGAGATGGTTTAGAAATAAGTTTAGATACCTACAAACAGTTAATTATATGATTTTAACACGTATTTGATTGATTAACGAGATGATGTCTTGTGGTAGTTTGTCATTCCAAGAGGTCTTTGTTTATTCTTATTAAGTTAGATGGACTGTTGACTTGATGCAGTACATACTAAATAAAGGTAGGGGAAAGGGGGTCACGGACACCGTAACGATGGTGTGAGTTTTCGATGACTTAATGAGCTTGTTTCGTTCCTATTTTGGCTGTAGAGATACTTCAGACATTTATCTACCTCTGTGCAAGCAGCTATGTGTCTGTAATTATTATATTACAATTTGCGTTAAGTTTATAAAAAGTGGCAAAATTCCATTTCGCCCCACCTAATGGGGTAACATGGTCACCCCATGGGGAAAGATGGACAAGGTGAACAAAGTGATCGGACCAGGCCTTGAAGATTTCCATCTGCATCCACCCACTAGGCGACTGTCGTCCGCCGCGGGGAAGGGGGCATTTACTTACTATTTCATTCAAAGGATCAAAGGGGGCCATGCCTTTTCTGAATTTTTAATGACGGAGGATTAAAGTATCAAGGGCTGTCGTGGAACTGTGCGTAGGTTGATCCAGGATCGCCGATCAGGGGGCGGGGCACCTTGCCTGAGGGCGCCATCCAGGTCAGGGGCGGGTGCGCACCCAAGGGGGAGGGCAGCGGCCCCCAAACACTTTGGCTCCAAAGTGACGCCCCCATCCATGTGGAGCGCCGGAGGCGCCCATCGAGGGAAGGATGAGCCTTCACCTGACTTTTAGAGGCAGTGCTACACTGACCGCCGCCCCTGCACCTAACATGCCGCCCCCCTACATTGACTTTGCTGCCCCTGCACCCAACACACCGCCCCCTAAAAAATTCATTAGGTTTGTGGAGCAAACAATTCACCGCTCTCACCCCCTCCCCCCAAGATGCGAAAATTGACTGCCCTTTGGGTGAACAAGTGCGCCCCCGGAGGCAAAATGCCGCCCTCTCCACCGGCCTGGTGTCCCCTCTCGTCAGCTGCCCCCCCAAATAAAAATCCTGGCTGCGCGCCTGCCAGAGGGTGCCACTTTTGGAACGCAAAACATATCAGGTGGGCGCCAGATCCTCTCGCAGGGCAAGAGCGCCCCTCCCCGCTCCTGAGGGGAGGGATTGGAAGCGACACTTCAGGGGGCCATCAATCTCTCAGGGGGGGCACCGTGATCTTTTCAGGAGGTGCTGAAGGTCGAGGGGTACAGCTGCCCCTGGATGACCCTCAAATTTCATTATATCTTCTCCAGCATTTCGGACCCTGTGTTCCTCCAAACCATCAGCCTTTATTTATTTAAGCTTATATTATACAAAATTGAATATACTCTTGTGCGGGGTAACATGAACACCATTTCAATCTTACCCCACGCGTGGTATCCGTCTTACCCCACTTTGCTCCTCCTAAACAAACTTGGATATGAATCGGACGCCATTGCGGTTACCCTGCCAGCGACTGTCCTGAACAAAATGTAACATCTTGAAGAGCCATATTACGTAATACCAATAACAAATATATAGAAACATCCATACAATGACCTAACGAATTCTATTGTGAAAAAACACGAGTTGCAGTTTTTACTATTATGAAAATTGTATAAAACCTAGAGAGCGTACCGGACCCAACGTTGCTCTGCGACCGACGCGCGCTAAAAGGAGGCGTATTACACGTTTTTCCCGGTCGTGGCACTGTCAGTTCGTCCGAAACAGGGGGTGTCCGTCTTACCCACGGTGTCCATGACTCCCCCCACTTTCCCCTACTCTGTGGCTGGTATGGATAAAGGCCTAGAGAGCCTACCTCCCAGCTAAAACAATCTTATTATTTACGTTGCCGCCGTTCTGGGGGCTTAAGGGTGCACCAACTATCAGGGTCACGTAATGCCCTAATGCTTACTTATTTCGTTTTATCTTACAGCTAAAAATGCAGCTTGCGCGTCTAGCATTGTGTGCGATGTCGCTTTGGCGAAAGAGAAGAGTGATGCAAAGATATCGAAATCACTAGCGGTCAGGAGGTGGTACTATAATCCTCCACCCCTCATCGCCCCCCCCAACAAGTGCTTGGGATGTGTGATGTATTTCCATTATTTTGCGCCTTCAGTCCCGGTTTGAGATTCTACTGCCATTCTTTTTCGCCAGACGTGGTGGCACATCTGGTCTGCGAGGTAACCCACCCTGTTATTCGGTTCAACATGTAGGGCCTGCGAGATCATGTCCTTGTTTGTAAGCAAGAAGTTCGCCACAGACTCTCCAGCAAGGGGCCAGACTTGGCAATTAAAGAGTGTGTCCGTTCTTCTTTTGTTCAGTCGGCCAAATGTGGTA
Source organism: Lepas anatifera (assembly GCA_034440635.1). Lineage (NCBI taxonomy): Eukaryota > Metazoa > Arthropoda > Thecostraca > Lepadidae > Lepas > Lepas anatifera. The sequence goes on along the minus strand of JAOTON010001566.1, from coordinate 217,942 downwards.
GCACAACTCCTTTTCCGTATTAAGCAACGCTGCGGTGTCGTAAAATTAACGTCAAGTTGCATTAATCTCCTTAGATTGTACCGTTCAGTGGTAAAATCGTTTTGAACAACAGATTCCTTTGTCGAAAATGAGAATCTGACCTTCCACTTTTAAAGAGCGAAGTGCCTGAGACTTCAAACCCACCCACTTCCACCCGCACGCCACCCTCTCACTGGCAATGTCCCTGCTTGTGATGCAAGCCATTGCACCATTTAGCAGAGCTTGGTTACGAATCTGTAGCCCATCACACATTTAATCCTGGCAAGCCTTGTTTTCTATAGCCACTTTTTCCGACTCTCCGAGGTATATGCCTGCTTGGCTGCCGCCCATTACTGAGAACTCGTTTACCCAGCCGTTCCCATCGCCGTGATTGCCCATTTATGCGCCTGAAGTGAAGGCATGATTGATAGTAAGTGACGCTTATGATTAATTGCAGGCGCAGGCAGCCTTTAGCTGCAGCCCAAGCTGCATGTCAATATCATGTTTAGTAATTAAGAGCTCAACAGCTCGTAAGTTATGGAGGTTTTGCATGACCAAAATACTGTTAGTCCCACGTGCTTTTCACTAATATTTGCCCACAGCTATGGGCAATATTACTTGATACTTAGAAAAAGTAACAATTTTTAGAGGAAAAATTTGCAAAACTAGTCGGAACCAGCCTTACCTTGACCCCACATCTATAGTTTGGACACTACAATGCCCTTTGTGCAGAGAAATACTTAAATATCACAGAGAAATGTCACTGCAGATAGTCTTAGCGCTACATATTATAGCAGCATTAGATTTTAGAGCTCTCCTAAACCCAGTTGTCTTAGTGAACGAGATCGGTGGACTTATTTTGACGGCCTTGGGCCACAAACAAGAGCCTCATCTAGAAAATTTTCAACAACAATTTAAAAAATATCCGTTCGAAAGCTAGCTCTTGAAAAACCCACACAAACTCCACTCCGGTACCTTCACATGTTGATCCTGTCGGATGCTGGGAACGATAGCTGACACTGAACAGACGCCGGCTCCGGCCGTGTGCGCCATATCTGCCGCGCTGCGAGGCGAGACGGTTGCGGCGCCTTTCCGGGCCCTGCAGACCATCCGAGTCAACCGTATGCATGCTGACCGGCATAAATCACACAAATGGCCGCAGAGTGGGCAATTCAGCGCAGTAATGCCTTCTTCTTCCGAGTAAACGCGTTCGGAGCGTCAGCCGCCGTCTTTTGAACTGCGAGAACAAGTTTAGGACGACGCTTACCGGCACGTCGCCGTTTTTTATTTAAATGATCACATATTTTAAGCCCAGAGTCGGATGGTCCAGATAAGAGGCGAGACGCCTGGGTGTGCTAGCATCCCCGCGCCATCGCAATGCACACTGCGAACGCTGCACATGCAGCATTGCAGGGAGCATGTAGTGGATAGATGGTTACCAAATTTGTGGGCACGCCCCGGCAATACGGGCCGGACATTAGGAGGCGGGGAGTATGTTGTTTTGGAGAGACCTTGCAACGATGATGCTGCATAGGCGGTGCTGCTCTGAATCTTGAGCCACTAGAAGCATCCATAAACATTAAAAATGCATCCGAATTGGATTGAAGGCCTCACAAGCAGGCTTGTGTGTCAAAATTAATATCGTTGATAATCATTTTGATCATCATGCTGATAATCATCATCGAAGTCATGCGCTGTTGATTTACACGTATTAGTCCAGTCAAGTTAGCATTTACATGTCATAAAATTCTAGCCCCCATAATATAAACAAATGTGTTTGCAATTGATAGGGGCGTAACATATCCAAAATCCGCAAAAATCTACCGAGCGGATGTTTTATAACAGGGGTGCAAAGTCCACGTGCCAGAGAAAAACCAGATGTTTCAAAGTATAACGTTGTGGTGTGTCGAGCCTGCAACATCGTCCCAATGGCTATAATTTTTGGGAAGCAGGTACATAGGATAGTGGTCAATTCAAACAACCTTAGCCGGCCGGTGGCCTACCCTCGGTTTGCACGTGCTGCACGTGCAAAGTCAAAATTTTGCAATTTTGTCTTTATTTACATTGCTTCCATTAGCTCTCTTATCGATGTTTATTGCCGGATTACTGTTTTTGTTTGTCATATCATTATGCAATATGTTCTAAAGAAACACACACAAAATTAGGTCTCAAACTGTAACGGTTTGCTGCTGAAGAGCTTATTTGCCAGGACATGTCGGGATCCTTCACTTTATGGATTGCGCATGCAACACCCATTTTGAGGCCAAATTAACCTTAAAAACGTTTAATCCGGCTGCATAATTAAGTGAGTTGGTTGCTTATTCATCACGTGTCCCATTTTGAAGTGGTTGGCAATGAAGTAAGAACCACTAGGCCAACAGGTTCCTGGTTTACTGTAATGATCGCTCCAATGTGAAGATATATATTTTTACGGTACCTTCAGGGCGGGGATTGATAATAGGGGTGTGACTTAGGACCAACTCTTTGATTACCCGATTCAACAAAAAGGTGCTTTAGTTCATTTCAAGACACTCTGCGTTTTTAGTTTCTCAAAATAACGCCGATAGACCCCCTGTACATGGGGTCCGAGGTTTTCATGTTTTTGTCACAAAACCACCCACTGGACCCACTGCGGTCAAACCATTACTGACTGAATACCAGTTATAGTGGCCGGGTGGCTTATGGTCGTGATTCTAAGACATCACAATGTATGGCAAACTATTGAACACTGATCAGTTTAACAGCCTCGCATTGCGATAGGAGCATACTTTGACTGTTCAGTACCACAGAGGAGCATAGCGTACTTCATACCATCATAGCAATCTGAAAAAATATTTCCAAACGTAACATTGCCAGTTGCAACAGCAATTGCAGTAAATCATAACGGGATAAATGTGAATCTTCAACATAGCGTAAGGGAGTCTATTTCATTTTCGGATAGCTGCTCATTGTTTTCTGCCCTAAGCCGACTTTCACTAGCTTCTCTGGCCGGCTAACTCCTTAGAATAAGGAGTTAGCATCCAGGAAATGCTGCGTTCTGCTTTGGCGAATGGTCCACCTGGCACTTGTTTGCAGGGGTGTTGCCACGGGGGGAGGGGCCAGGGGCCTGTCCCCCCCCACTTTTTGGCCAAAAATTTCCTGATCTCATTTAAAATGGGAAAAAGCTCGGACATTCTTGCATATAGTGCAATAGTGCATAATGCATTGCATAAGTGCTTAACCTTCTCAGCAGTGGCGAATTCTTCATTTGGGGAGGGGGTGCTGGGGGCTCGGGCTACCCCGAAATTGCTTCAGAGCAGTCTTCGGCTATGCAGTTTCTATAGGTAGTCTGCAACCGATGGGAGGAGGGGGCTTGAGCCCCCAAGCCCCCTTGTATACGACACTGCTTCTCAGGGTGCATATTGGTCATGCTTATAGGTGCATTTACGGATACTGGTATGGCCAGTCTGACCATGGTCCTCAAAGCAGGCACGTTTTACCCACTTTTGAACGATTTCGACCAAATTTCTAAAAAAAAACACCGTTTTTACTTTTTAATCAAGGCTGGAATCCCCCGACTCGTTTTATGCAGGCCCACCCTTCGATTGATGTTTACTATTTTGACATGTAGTAATATGTTTTCCAAGCGAATATTACGCAAGAAGAGGCCCCCAGAACTCGTCTCTGGGCAGTAACTACTCGTCCTGCAGTAAAGCCACTTGCTGATTCCAGAGTCAATTCTTGAAACTTCAGACACCATGTACAGGGGGTCCATCGAAGAAATTGACCCAAATTAAGGCCAGATTTGAATAATGCATTCAACATAGCATATTTTGGAACAGGGTGAATTTGGAAACCTCTGACTTTACATTTTAAGTCACACCCCTATTGATAAGTTCTTATATAGCCCTGGCAGCTGAAGCGCCCTAAAGCCCCGAGATTTATAAGTCCTGGGTTATTATTTTGTAGCAGTAAATAGTAGAATTTGACGTGCCGGTGTGGTCCGGTTCGAGGCAGTTGGAGTCCCACGATGTGAGGTGGGATACATTCCAGTGATCTCGATCGTGGTACTAAGGATTTTTAGGGTAACAATTTGCTTTAATTTGAAAATTTTAATAAAAGTGATAATATTTGAAAAAGTAACGACCAAAACATTACTTAAAAATTACAAATTCGAAAGAATTCCACGATAACTTCACCAAATCGCTGTCAATTGAGGTTGGAACCTTTTGGTGGATAGTCTAAGTCACGGACACATTTTTGGGCCTGTAAAATTAGAAGTCGATTGATTTTGATTTATAAATTTGATTTTTCAACTGGTGACAATAATTCCCGACCATTGATCACACACATCAGGTCACACATCAGGTTAGGTCAAGGTCACTATCTAATCTAGCATAGTCAATATGCACATCAATCGACACGTAGTAGCAATAAAAGTTGTATAAAAATAAAAGTTGTATCGTCATTTCCTGCACAGTTATTGACCCAAGTCTGAAAAAAGAGACCACCAAATTGAGCGTCTGTATCCACAGTTATGTATCGGAAAGACATTGTAGTCGTAATTGGTGTGTTTGCAGGAGGCCCGATCTTTGTTATTTGCTATGGTTTTAGTGCTCGGGACAACGTGATGGAACCCTGCGTGAAAAGTGGTGGGCGGAGGGGGACAACATATACTCCGTCCTCTAAGGGCGTAGCCAAGGCCCCCCCTGAGGACACGATTAAGTAACAAGCAGGGCTCTTTTTACCCATCAAGGCCCTTTTGGCGCTGTCGCAGGGGCCCTTTTCGGGGCGCCACCCCCTCCCCTGAGCGAAATTCTGGCTACGCCCCTGCTGTCCTCTCCCAAGTGGGAGGACGCGTCTCCCCGTCTCCCAGCGGCGGGGTCCATGATTCTATACACGAAAAAAGTATTAAGAAAGTCGTTTAATGAAAGCTATTGAATTTTTCACACATTCAATGAACGAATTTTAGTGGCATGATTTCTTTTTATAAAATTCCCTTTGATGTATGGTGCGGTTTTTGTCTGGAATTAACCCTCGCCCCACCGAGGGCCATCGCTGGCCCCCCTAAGGTTTTTCCGGGATAGCAGAAAAACGACGAGGCGCAGCACCGCGGTTCAGGGCTCTACCTCTCACTGCATCATTTTCCCATCATCCCTGAAATTTTTTACCCCGGGTCACCCAAGGTCAGGTCACCAGACGAGGTCAACCAAGGTCACCTCACTTTACCTTTAGAGCTCTGTAAGAGCTACATTTCAAAGTCGATCGATTTGAAACTTCCTACACTTCATGACTTCTCCAGGGTCTACAAGGTGTATATCCGGGATTTTTTTATTTCGTGCCCTGAGGTCAGGTCACGAGGCGACCTCTCCCACTGGAAAAGCATGGGGAAAAGCTATTTCATGATATAAAAGCCACAAAAATGATTGCAAATACTCAGACTGCTCAGAACAACGTTTTTGGACACCCTTTCACGGATCCCAGGGGTCATATTTGCCCTTTGACTTTTCCAAGGTCATCCAAAGTCACCAGGGTCAAAAACAGTATTTTGACAATAACTTTTGACCTAATTGAGCTAGAGCGGTGAAACAAACACCATCGTGTTTGTCTTGTCACTGGCTTTCATTTGATATACGGCAAGGTCACTTTTTGACCTTTCGTGACCTCAGGTCATATTAGGTCACGAGGTGACCTCTGGCGGTCAAACCACTGGCGGGAGGTCTTTACGTTCTACATAGCGGAAAAAGTACTGGCAATTTGCTATCAAATGTACTTTACCAGGTCTCAATAGCTCTAATGACATAAGAGTTATGCCCAGTTTGCTTAATCATTGCATATTTGAGTAAAAATAGCCGATCTTGACCTAATTTGACCTCTGGAGGTCAAACCATTGACCTGAGCACTAAAACATGCGAAGTAATTTCTTACTGAATTCACGCGAGCTTTCTATTGCACTTTGCAGATTTGCGCTAACGCCCATATTTTCGGAGTTAGAGGGGGTCATCGATGGCCCCCCGGTGGGGCGAAGGTGGCGCCGGACCCCCGGTGGGGCGCGGGTTAAGGGGAGAAACCATAGAGAGAGAGAGAGAGAGAGAGAGAGAGAGAGAGGAGGAGAAAGAGCTTAGGCAATGAGTCAATTTTACGGAAACAGCATACAGGACCTAGCTATCGCCATATTATAGCATGCTTCAGAATTTTTGGGTGATTTGCTTATATCATCAAAATATTTATATTGTAATGATCGTTTTGAGCTATAATGATGCGCCAACTGCTCTGATCATAAGACTTCTCAGAAGGGAATACGCTAGACTTGAGCATTGAAAGGTATTTTGATTTCACACGCTAATGTTATCTGCTGCTAACACGTTTTCATTGAGAACTAGATTAAAAAGCGCGCGGTACATTATAAGCACTATCCTTTCAAAGACCGAGTCAACGGCATAGGTTTACACCCGTATCTCATTTTGGGTTTCTGGAAAAAATCTGAATACATGCTCAAAGTTTGTTGAAATGTGCATGTCGTTTTTACCTCCCGAGAAGGTCATGATCCGGCTCGTGAAAAACCCTACCATCATACGGTTTCATATGGTATTTATAGGCATTGCCCGAATTTTAGTGTATTCATTTTCTTACGCAAAACATCCACTCCCATGCGGCCCCGACCAGACCGGGACCCCCACCCCCCCCCTGGTTTGAAAAGAAATCTCCACCCCTGCTCATGAGTAACAAATTCAAGAAGAGTCCATGAAACAACGTGAGTCACGATGACAACCCTGCGGGAATGCAAAGCTCCATCACTTATAGCGAATAAAATATGAAGTTTTATATATTTGCAATCTCAGCATACACCAAATGTTGGCATCCAAATTATTTCATCCAGTTAGTCCGTTCCGCCAATATATTAGCGGACATTATACTGTCCTAGAATATGACCCTTAAAAGAAGTTTCGTCCCATTCCATTTCGTTATAGCTCGAAAGTTTTAAAAATCGATCCAGTTCGGAATTAAACCTGGAAAACATATCTCATCCCGTCCAATTCTATGCTATTTTGAAATGTGTATCCCGTTTTCTACCCCATGCATATTTTTACGGCTTTGGCTGGCCCAAAACCCCTGTAGTATGCTGTATCCCCGAAATGAAGGATCCCGACATGTCTCATCAGTTACGCTTCTCAGCAGCAAACCGTTACAGCCAGAAACCTAATGTTTTGTGTGTCTCTTAAGCACATGTTGCATAATGAAATGACAAACAAAAACAGTAATCCGACAATAAACATCGATAAGAGAGCTAATGGAAGCAATGTAAATAAGGGCAAAATTGCAAAATTTTGACTTTGCACGTGCAGCACGTGCAAACCGAGGGTAGGCCTACGACCAGCTAAGGTTGTTTGAATTGGCCAGTATCATATGTACCTGCGTCCCAAAAATTATAGCCATTGGGACGATGTTGCAAGCTCGACACACCACAACGTTATACTTTGAAATTTCTGGTTTTTCTCTGGCACGTGGACTTTTCACCCCCGTTATAAAATATACGCTCGGTAGATTTTTGCGAATTTTTTATATATTACGCCCCTATCAACTGCAAACACAATGGTGTATCTTATGGTGTGGTCCAAATTTTATGACATGTTCCCATTATAAAAATGCTAACTTGACTTGACTATATTCCGTTTTTCATAATCCCAAACAGACTTGAATCTGTTATGCAGAAAAATAATTTGAACCGTTGTTGCTCAAACACAAAAAATTGCGATCTAATCGAAGGCAATTGGGAAAAAATCTGGAACGGTTTCAGACAGGGAATCTAAGAGCTTGAACGTGCTTCAAAAGAACCGTATTTATTGCATTTTTGTTGCCAGATACACAACCAAATAGTCTTTACGAACCGTTTATTGCACTCATTAGGAGTACCTGAGTCAGGCTTTTGAAACATAATGAGACAGAGACTATAAAACATGTATTCCGGCAACGCCCAATTGTTAACACGCGCATTGACGGGGGTCTGAGCCACCTTCGGATTGACGAGGGGGCGGCAACCCGCCCCCTAAGATCTCGAGAACCACGGTAGGTAGCAAAAAACGGTAAACGGCGTTAGGTAGCCCATCCGCTTCTCCATCGAAAATATTTGGACCATTTTTTGTCAGGTCACATTTAAGGTCACCAGAGGTCAAAAAACATGCCGTCACATGCCGTCATAGGGATAACATGTGAATTAAGTTTTTCGGCCATTATATCTGAACAAGTAAAGATAGAGCAAAACGACTTAAACCCTATGAATCCTCGCAGCAAGCCGAATCGAATGATATATGATTTGACCTTGCTAGGTCAAATCAAAGATTTGACCTGACCTCAGGTCAGGTCAGGGTCAAATTATATAGAATGCATATCATTAGAACCGTAAAGCCAAGGCGAGTCTAATGAAGCTAAAATAAACGCTCTATCACCATCTGTTACTGAGTTATTCAGTAAAAACCATATTTCCCATGTATTACCAATGGAGAGGTCATGCTTCGTACCTGACCTTAGGTCATCGATATCAAAAATACCGGAACATATTTTAGAGAACTCGGTGAGCCCATTATGTGATATGAGTTTCAATTGGATAAGTTCACCCTGCTCCGACTTATGCTATCTTAAACTTTTTTGAGGTCGGGTCACTTGACCTGTACTGGTGACCTGACCTGAGATGACCTATCCTTAAAAATTTCACAGAAGTTGCAAAAATGATGAGAGAAAAGGTATGCCAAGTTCAGCGGCGCTGCGCGCCGCCGTTTTTCTGCTGTCTCCGAAAAATCCGAGGGGGGCGGGTACCCGCCCCCCGTCAATGCGCGTGTTAAATAGTTTATAAATGGCATCCAAATGAAACTTGAACACGACTTCCATATGGTGCTTCTGATTGCTGTTCAATTTTATTTTTCCTAAAACAGCTCGGTTCACATCGAAATCAACTGTAATAATAGCAAAATTGGCAATATCAAAGCCCATACTGCTGGAAAAAATCCAGACGCAGTTTGTATTAACGTTTCGAAAACATAAGCTCTAAAATAGCCAACTTCCAGCCGTTGCGTACACAAGATCGACGACATTATAAAAAAACTACTCGAGGAACACCTGTCTTTATAACACCAATGGGAGCCCGATGTGTAAGCGAAGTCGAGAAACCGAACTGTTTCAATTTCATCTTTATCAATTCGGAATATTTCATGAGTGATTGGAACTGTATAAAAGTGCACTATTGTTTTTAAACCGGTTCAATCATCATCCCTATTATTTCCCTTCTTGGAGGAGTGAGCCCATGCGCCTCTGGCATCAGTGACCCCTTCAGGCATTATTACACTTTCCTTTCCCTAACATATTCTTATCCTTACCAACTCAATTCATAGTCTCCACTCTCCATCACGTCTCACTCATTATGATGTCACTGGAAAGTCACCTCAATAGTGCGAAAGTGTTTGCAATTAAAGAAAAGGCAAACAATGGAATAACTAAGAGTTGTTGGAGAAGAAATGTGGCGGCCTTCAAAGTATAGGACTACTTCTGAACTACCATATATAGAATGTTGCTTCCGATTTATTATAAAACGTTTGAGAAGGGTTCTACCAAACGCGCCTGTCTAGCATGCACACACGCACACACACAAACACACAGGCACGCAGACACACACATGAAGAGAGGTGCAGTTTCCTGCAGTACGTGACTGTGTAAGTAGACATCGATGTGGTGTGATGAGAATGACTATTGGTGTGGGATGAGTATTTGTTCATCAAAGTGCAACTTCGAATGCAATACAAAGATAGCAGCTAAAAATTTGTGTCTTTCATTTTTTGTTGCTTAGTTTCTGAAACACTTAATAAAGCTCCTGAAAGAGATGCTAATATATCAAGGTGTGCTTCTTATTTCTGAGTGTTTGAAGGGGATAGACCGCTTTGTCGACATTCTATAAAAAGGACTATTTATGGACAAAATAGGTTTGAAATCAGGAAACCCCTTTTTCCACCTTCAATCGCTAAAAAGGCGTCACCTCTTTTCTTGCTTCCGTGGGTTGACCTAAGCATCGCGTGTGCAAACAAAGCTCCGCTGAGCTGGCTACTTGCGTTATCTAACGTTGCAAAAGTCATGGCATTAGTTACCTTTATCACGTGCTATGCATTGCCAGGTGGAAAAGGATTCTTCCATGGTTTGAAATCGGGATATAGTGCCATTTATTTTGAACTTCAGAGTGTGCGGAAATGAAATCTAAAGAGATTTGGGTGTGACCAAATATGTCAATAATGGTTTACGACAGGCTCTAAAAACTTCTTTATCAGTTTGAACCCCTGTATAAAAGTAGAACACTCTCTTCTAGCTGCTAGACCGCTTCAAGAACTTTTAAAACATATGTTCATTTAATAAGGCATGCTTTTAATTTGTGGGTGGATAAGCTACTCAACAGTTTGAAGAACTCCTCAAGCAGACATAAAGAAAGCATGTTCTTGCCTTTCATATTCACGAATCACGCCTGTGAGAGTCGCCAGTTGCAGCCCCTAGCTCCCTTGTATCCGCCACTGAACAGAGCTATCAGCCGCCGAGAGGAAAAAAACATTGGTGGTAGCTGGGACAGGCGCGGGTCCGCTGGGACAGGCGCGGGTTCGCTGGGACAGGCGGTCGCTGGGACAGGCGCGGGTCCGCTGGGAAAGGCGCGGGTCCGCTGGGACTGGCGTGGTCCGCTGGCACCGGGTTTCGCTCGTAACACATCCCATTTTTCTGCAAACGCTGAGCTCTGAGACAAATAAAATATCAAATATGCGGTGGGTGCTTATTATTTTATGCATTGCCTCCTGGCTACGCCAGTTCAGATCCCACTATAAGGGAGTCACGTTCCCTTTAAGAGCCAACCGGTTCCTGGTACCGAGACCCGGAGCTGTAAGTGTGAGCGAGCAGCCGCTGGAATCGAAAGAACAAACGAAGGAGTTCGTTGGTGCTGGAATAACAAAGCCAAGGGTGCTGTTGACTCAAACGGTAAGGTACAGTGCACAAAACACAAGCTCTGCAGTGCAAACCCTAGCCAAAAAACAGGATGGCTGATAGATTTCCATCCCTTGTATTGTTCCTATTGTAAATTACTGACTGACTAATCTTTAAAATTTCCAGTAACTGCTCTAAAAGTGCTGTCTTTGTAGCTCTGCAATGACAATGGCAAAGCAACTTCAATTCTGTCGTACGCTGAATTTGCGCTCGAATGGTTAGCGGTTGCCCGCTCCGGCGAATGCCCCGCCAATGGGCCCACTTATTGAAATAATGAAGCTTAGTCTCACTGAACAGCTCTAATTACAGCAATTCAGTGGCGCTTGGCGGTTGGAACTGCCCATAGAGTCTTACCACTACTTGTGTCATTTGCCACCCTTTTCCGTGCAATTTCACCGACCCTTGCAGCCATCTCGTGCAACGGAAATGTTTCCACGTAAACATAACTGACAATGACCTTGTCATTGATTGTCATAAATTACACAACGGAAAAATTGTATCGCATCCCCTACCTCGCTTGAAAATGTTCATTTCATCTAATGTCATTTTCCACCAGAAATGATAAAAACGTTGCTGTGTTTTGCTCATCAGCTTTCCAGACGGCAAAGAAAAAACAAGTGATGTCTGAAAAGGCTAAGCTATATGTCTTCGTGCCGTCGCACATTAGAGAAAATTGCAGCGACAGCTTTGCCACTACTGACCTCCATGGGAGCGCTGATGCCGTCACTTACCGTGCGCGAGGCTACAACCAGAGTGCAATCGGGCTCGCCCTGATGTTCACCTCTAATTCATACCTCTGTAATTTACGACACATTTTCTTGTTTATGCAATGCTTTATGTGCCATCCGGCAGAAACGCCGAATGGCTGCGGGCCTGGGCATTATTCCATTACGCTAACAGTAATACAGCTCGTTTTCGGCTGTTTAAATGCAATATACGTCGACAAAATGATAGGCTTGGCCCGGTAATGGCGCCATTTCTAGCGACATTGTCTTTGCGGACCAGGCTGAATCGCGCCCGGGGCCGTGTATAGACAAGGGTTATGGATCATGGGCACTGTCAGGGATGTATTGAGGCTTGAACCGACGAAGATTATTACTAATGGGAATAGATCGCGTACCATGAGCAAATCGCACATATTACTGCATTTTTGTTGTAGTGTGATAGGATGAACATGGGTTCTCGCTTCTTTATTGCCTAACGTATTATCCACTTTCAATAACGGCACTGGAAAGGCCCAATGGAAGTCATCGTCAATAGAAAAGCAATACAAAGGCATCAACTGGCTTAGGGACCCTGCAAGAAAATATGCTATTTTCCTTTAAGATATGCTCTTCTCCTCCATATCCAAGGATTCCTGTCCCATTTAGAAGACTTTTTATGAAAAGATTATTATCCGTTAGCAAAGTAACATCATGTTTTTATATCAGATCTTTAGGGGTCCAATTGACTCAACCTATCTCTTAGATAGTTTTGATGTTCATGTGTCATCTAGATTGATCAGATGTTTAGGTTCAATACTGGCTCACGTTCCATCTTGCGGAGTGAAGATGGAATGGAACGCTATTGCTTCGGGCGTTTTTGCGCGCATCTCGCGCCTGGTCAACATATTTTTAGATTTCTCACCAGATATCGATACATTTTGCGATCCTTCAGACTGCTTGGCGGAAGACGTAGCAGCGTTCAGGGCGACACGGCCAGTTTTTGGTGTGATGTTATATGTACTGTGTTGCAATGTTTTTGGCACTTGGGCCATTACACGTTTTACCTCTATTGACTTCAACTGTTATTAAATTAGCCGCAAGAAGCCGGATGAGTCGGGAGCCTCCGCAAGCTTAAAAGGAATGTGGCACCTTTATAACGTGGTTTTAACTGAGATAGCCAAGTTGTAAAGCATGCCGGAAAACCCGGTACTCCATATATCATTCGTCTTGAAACTCAAAATTTCCGTAGAGAAAAGCTAAAAACTACCTGAAATGTACCCTACTTGTACCCTCAGCAGCAGGCCACAGTTGACAGCCATGTTGGTGTGACGACATATGCTGGCGTCACGGTGAGTATCAGCCAATCGAAGCCCTTGAAGCCTATGGAATATGGTGGTGGATGCCAGGTCATGACATCCTCCACAGGCAGATAATTATTTTTTCCCTAGAGGCGCTTTTTAAAAATAAAAATATTGAGCTTATTGTACATTTTTCAGAGAAATCCATGATTTCCATGATATTCGGATAAAAGTACCCCTAATTACTCCAAATTCCAGGATTAGAATAAGGTGCTACGTTCGCTTTAAGTCCATGGTCTCCTTGCCCCCTTCGTTGCACCTGTTTTTTCTTTAAAATGTCTATAACAGCGATATTGAGACTTTTCTTTTCCTTAATATCCTCCAACAGAAACTAGAGGCATGTCTGGGAGAAGAAAGAACAAACAGAAACTGGAGGAATGGTTCTAGCGACTTCGACAGCTACTGGACCGCCATTTGAATCAAACAACTTACAACCTCACGTATGTGCAGTTTCCAGTGCAATTTAGGGTGCCACTTGTTCGTGTCTTAAAGACGTTTGTGGTCTGCATTTCGTTGGTCTCATTACATGAGACAAGTGCAATGCCCACTGCGCGGGTTATTAAAGCCCTGCGGAATACCTTAGAACAATGCCAGTGAACCCACTGTAACGGTGGTGACCCCTAGATCTATTCTTCTGTATTTTTATTATTATATCAAGTTATGCAAAAACCTAGTCGAATTTACTCTAACTTGGTACATGCCGGAAAAATTAGATAAGACATAACAAACCAGGCTTCAAAAGCTTCCCAAAATCCGGTATTCTTTCTGTATTTCTCCCATCCCTCTCTCTCCCTCTCTCTCTCTCTCTCTCTCTCTCTCTCTCTCCTTTTATCATTCTTCTTGTTCCCTTTGAAATGCTTCATTCGTTTATGTGACATATCCACGTTCATTTAGTCGTGCCCTGACACAAAACTGACACTCTGCCGACGCATTTTCTCGCTGGTGGCCTAACCTACCAGATCTGAGGCAGCTGTAACACAAATCACGTCGCTTTTGGAGCCTGCAGCGTCGGTTGGCCAGAGCACAGGCGGAGCTTCAACTATAATGGCCGCCCCGTGCCCCGGGGGCACAAGGCCGGCTGCTCCGGACGTGCTGGGAGTTTACGACCGGGCCCAAGGTCGCTTGCAGTGTGCAGTCGGTGACTGTGCACTGTTGCACTTCAGAGGCGAAAACAGCAGATGAGAAAACAGCAGAGGTGAAAACAGCGGAGGCGAGCTCACTCTCAGACCAAATCCGATGGTGCTGTATGCAAAGATGCAAAGAATTTGATAGAGTATTGGGGTTTAGTGAGGATTGGTTTGCTGGTGCTTTGAAATTTTCAAGTTTTGGTGGAGGCTGTGAGAATAATGCACATAAATTTTGCCTGTCTTGATAGAGGACCTGCTTGAAATGTATTTTCCGGAAAGTTTGGATACGTTGACCCAGAATATGAGCACTGACGGTGACTGGAGAAGAGTATTATGACATTTAAGAAAGTTTACCCCTACTCCGGTGAGGGATGTTCGAACACCCCTTCCCCTCGGGCTTTTCTAGCAGTGCCATAAAACGGCGGCGCTTTGCGCCTCCGTTCTTGATACAGCTTATTCTTTGTGAGCTGAACAGCGTTTCCAAAATTTTAAGTTTCGGTCATCGCAGGTCAGCTCACCAGGCCAGGTTAAGGGAATTAACCACCAAAAATATTTCAAATGACATTATTGATTACAGGTTTAATCCATTGATCCACAATTCATTGCACATAAAAGACCCACTCAGCACTACAATCTGTAGTAACGGAATTTTTTTATATTGATTACCTATGCTCAGGTACCTACGGATCCGTTTACCTCTCCATTGGAAATGCATGGGTAAACGGGAATAAACCAAATGGTGCTATTTTCTGAAGAGTGGGACTTGGTCTCCTCTTCTTTTCCTCAGAATAGAATACCATTATGACGTCATAGATATCATTATACCTCCTACATGGGGTTCAGCATGGTGAATGACGTAGACATGGCATGCTTGACGACGATGACGCTCAAAACATTCTTCAGGGTCATGTTGCAAGTTTGGACCTGTGACCTCTATGAGGTCATCTGGGGCTACTTAAACAGGTTTTTCAGACCTGGCTCCGTAACTTCGCCGAAATGGGGATATAGTTTTCATTATCATATAGTTACTTTTAGAATATTATTGCGAGCCGATTGATGCTTTTGCAGTATGCTTATTGACTATGATAGGTCAGAAAGTGATCTTAACCTGATCTTTGGTCGTGTGATTTGTACACTTTGATCTAGTATGGACACGTCATATGCCATTGAATTTTCCATAACGGGAGGAATCGAATGACACCAAAACCTTGGCCCCAACCTAACCCGGTCAGAAACCAGAACCTAGTGCATTAGATTCCCTAGCCTAGTGCATATCTTTCTTACCTGTCATGGCCTCAATGTTGACCTGAGTCAAAAGTGATCGTCGTAGTTTCTTCATCATGTTTATGGGCTATCTGCCACTCTGGCGTTTTCCCCCTACCCGCATAGGAGCCGAGATCAAGGAGGGTGTTTGAACTTCTCTCCCTCGCCGGGGTGAAGGTAGGTTGGGACCCACGGGGCGGGTATTTAGCAACGTTTTTGCCATCTCTGCCATTCGTTTTCAATTTGAATAATTTCTAAATATGCCGTGAGAGTCAGCGAAAGTCATTCTTTCAATACTCTAGTTGAGACAGCACACACAAATAATGTTTCCATTATTCTGTTTTTGGTCTACAATGTTTGCATTCCATCCGTATCTAAGTGCGCCCCCATGCCAGCTAAGTGAGCCAGCATTCCGTGCGTGCCCCAGGTTACTTGATCTCTACTAAATTAGATTCTATAATCTATGGACACATGAGCTGTCAATGAACATTCACAAATTAATATCTTGTATGGCGCAGATGCGGTGCAGTAGAACTCCTCCATGAGCCACTTGCACATGATAGCGTTTCCAGCTGCAAGAGCCAATCAAGTCAAGAGCTTCGTGACGTGGGCGATGAACATTGAACACGAATGCGATGACTCACGATCAGAGCTTAACAGAGGGAAGACACTGTTGAAGCTAGAACTCGTGATGGTATAAAAACTTCACGGATCCAGCTTGGAACCATTTGCAATACACTGTGTTTGTTTATAAAATCTAGCATAATTGAAGAATACTATTGGATGTCCTCTTATCTCTGTGACCTATTGAATATAATGACTAGAGAATTAGTGACCCAGTGGGTAGCATCAATGTCTTCTGAGACACAGACCCCGGGTTCAAGTCCCAGCAGAGCCTCTGAATAAATTGATCTGATTTGCTCCCCCGAACCCCTCCCAATATGGTCAGAATTGGTGACACCGTATAACCCTGGCAGTTGGCGTGTGGCTAAACCCCAAAAATTATTGAATGTAATGGCTTTTGTACTGAAGTAGAAGTCAGTGGCGGATGTAGCCGTTAGTTGTTTTGGTGGCATTGCTAAGAACGCCATGCGAATTTGCGTTAGCTAATGTTGGCCATGTTACAGATAGATAAGAAAATATTAAAATCTGTTACCGCCGTCAAGAACAAGTAAATTCAGGAACACAATCAAAAGGATAAAAGAAAATCCAAAACACACCGACGAAACATCTCAAAAGTCTAAGCAAATACAAACTCATGAGCAGCCTTCCATGTTACACTTGATATCGCAGTCCTTAGTGAACGTCTGGATGGTATGAAATGACCATTAAAACATGACATGACTTCATTAAAGCATTTGGCACCAAGGTAAACTTCGTCTTCCCGCCCCAGTCCTTATACGCGGTAATGTAAGATTGCTGGCCTGGCGTGTAGCATGGTCATGCAAGGTATGAATCGGTACTCCTAGAGTTTAGCGATATATAGGAAGTCTGGATGACAAGGCACCTTGCAAGCGCAAGCAGTATGGTACGAACAAGTTGCTGAGCATTTAGCCACCCAGCTCTGCCAATACGTCTGATAATGGTCACGTTTTCTACGGCCACTGACAACTCGTGCACAGAAGTTAATAATTTTCTGAATTCTTCGAACCTGCGTCTCGTTGCATGAACCATAAACACATATACAGTAGCGAACGATTATATTGCGAGAGATTGACAGGCTAACCATTACATGTCTGGGAAGGACGGCGGGCATGACTAAGTGCCAACAAGATGCCTGTGCACTTGTTGCGGACGGCGTCTACATGTGCGTTCAAAGTTAAGGTGCCTGTCCATCGTCACACCAAGGTTTCTAACAACTCTAGAATCAGTGACTGTAGTGCCGCAGAAGTTAAGTGTTACCGCAGGTAGGGTTCGGAGCATAGCCGGGGTTCGAGCACAAGCATCTGTGTTTTGTTGCGTTCAGCTTCATTCCATTGAAACAAAACCAGTTGAAAAGTCCGAGAGGTGCGTTCCATGAAATAATGTTTCATGTATTCATATCTATTTTGATACGCGTTTCCTCCCTCAGCTAATAATCTACTTCATTCCTGTTCTGACATGTTATTGAGATTCCCAAAAGTCATCAATAGGCCATGTTTTAAGTACTGTGCAGGACAAACTTTATTGGTTTTAGAATTGTGATTGTTTCAAGGTTTAAAAATTCATGATACGTATGCATAGGCGTAGCAACGCTTTAGCACCGGGGGCGGGGAGCAAGGTACATATTTAGATAATTCATTCCAGTTGACTCTATAAAGTTAGTGGCTCAGAATCATTAAAATTGGGCGGGCCATAGCCTCCTTGCCCCTCCCCGCACCCTTACGCCTATGGATTCATGGACACATGTGCGTTCGGATTCAGTGCACATCTCCACAACTTTGTGACGTGTGTCTGCATATATAGAGGCCACTTTAGAATGTTTGTAATGGTGTCCAGCCTTTTGTTGTCTGGGGCTGAAACTAGTGCCTTGAGTCCTTTTCCTAACATTCGAATGTTCAGGTTTGTTGGTATCTTTCTTCGGACTCAGCAACTTTTTGTAGCCATTGTTGTTAGTTTCAAATTATCTTTGAAAATATGTGATACGGTGCCTTAGATGACCATGCGTTAAGACTTTGCGACATACCCAAGTCCGATAAAAAATTCCTGTGAATGATTTGTGACGCAACGCAAACGAAAATACTTACAACGAAATAGTGATATCTACAAAACAATGACTAGGGAGGTCTGAAAGTACACGCCTACCCTTTCGTCATTTTATCCACCAACATGCTGTTTAAACCAGCTGAAATTCTACTTAGGCTCCAAAGAAATTGACCCTTTTTAG
Organism: Lepas anatifera; assembly: GCA_034440635.1. Taxonomy (NCBI): domain Eukaryota; kingdom Metazoa; phylum Arthropoda; class Thecostraca; family Lepadidae; genus Lepas; species Lepas anatifera. The sequence goes on along the minus strand of JAOTON010001566.1, from coordinate 199,620 downwards.
ACGGCTTAGATTCGTAGGTAATAGTTTAGGAGCTAAATGAAACCAACTAAGGAACAAAAAGAAAAATAATCAATGGATGCAGCCGCTCGGATGATCACAATCAATCCCATGATTTTCTCTAAGATTACTTATCACTTACGATTATAAAATACAACCAGTCCTATCTGTTTACAGGCCCTCGGTACTTTGATCACAACCTCATCTATCATATAATTACAATATTTCGGGGACGGCGACTTCAATAGAGATAACTCAATAATCGAATCCGTGGCCTGGATAAAGCGGCACCAATAACGATAGCAATCCTGGTGATTTATGGATTGAGAGTACTCAATAAACCAAATATTGATTGATTTAGCATTTCAGGAATTGTGAAAATCATTTTTATGAAGATAACTTTTCTCAGAAAGTGAACTTGAGTTAAGCAGTAAGCTGTAGTTTTCATTTAGAGCTGTGATAAGTACAGAAGAAAGATAGCAGCTATACGTGAATTAGGTAGGCATATCCCATTTGGTATTGGGAAGACGATTTTGTCCACGTCACCCGACATATTGTAAGAAGATCACAAATCGGTTTTCTTGATCCACTTGTTGAATTGATGCCGTTTACCTACACTATGGTGACTGGATCAGCTGGAAAAAAATTGGGCCGCACACTAAAGATCGCTTGGCTTTTGGTTCCCCTTAGTCGGTTCTTTCCAAGCAAGGATCGCTTCTTATCCCTCTGTGATCTCGAGCTGGGGCAGGTGCGCGATGCCTCTCAGTGACACAAATTTCTCAAAGTTCATGGACGTGAGAGTGCTCCTCTTCGGCTTAAAGATGTCTGAGCTAACTGAGGATATCCTCTCCACCGCGGCTGAACTGGGAATGGCTGTGATGTAGCACTTGAACAAGCCGACGAATACCTCACTGAGGCACGCGGGGAACAGGCTCTTTGCCAGTGTCCCCATGGATATTCTGCCGGAGAACTATGGATCGAACTTCTTGGCCACTCGGCGCAAACGTTGCAGCTGATGGGGGTGGGCTCAGTGGGCAAAATGTTTATCAAAATGTCGGAGAAGCTTTTCATTTATTTATATTTGGTCGGGTATTCTCCGCTCCCAGACCCCTCGGCTTTTTTCTCTTACTTCCTAATTGATGCGGTCCATCTTGCTGTCAGTTTTGGTGGCGCTCATGGCGTCCACGATGAATCCCGGTTTCAATCATGTGCCCGTCGGGAAGTTCCTGCCCTGGAAGAGGTCTTCGGAGCAGGTCGTACATACGTCTGACGGCATCCAATGAAACTTCCGCAAGGCTTGGGGGCGAGGTTTCAACAATTTATAAAGTGATCTAGACCTCCGCTCACAATGTCCACTTGATGGCAAAGTAGGAAGAACAAGTGCACTGGAAGCTTGCATCTATAATACATCGTTCATGCGCATCTGATTCTCGTGTGAAATACGCTTTCCAGGCGTGTCAAATATAATCCACTAAGAAGGGAAAGGTACATAAAAAGTGATAAAAAGTCGTCGCTATCGCGTAGCCAAAACGGGGAAATCGATAGCGTGACTTCAGTAGAAGATACCCGATTACTGCCCGTAGGGAAAACGAGAGCAGTATGGAAGGGTAGATCTTGTTCTATTATTCCAGACACCTGAACTGGTGAGATTTTAATAGTTTACGTTGGAGGCAGCGCAAATCTGGTTAGACTTAAATGAAAATTAGGTTTTGACCAGTAGATGTAGATATAACTTCGAAATTGTGACGTGCTAACTTCATTTTGATTTCAGTAAAAATGATTTCCATTTCAGAACTTGTGTCTGATCATTAAGGTTTTTTTCCTGAACCTACTTTTTACCACAAAAACTAGTTGAATTAAACAGGCGCGTCGGAATAGGGGGAGACAAGGGCCTGCCCCCCCCCCCACTTCTTGGCCGAAAATGTCCTGATCTCTGTCAAAATTGGATGAAATTAGAAATTTTTATAACCAGCCTGTGTAGAAGGCAACGAGGAGTCCAAATCTGAAGACTTCTTGGTTCTAGCATGGAAAATGTATTGTCAGCATCAGGCTGGAGTTTGGCTGTTCCCTCGCTATTTTTCCGGTGGCGACGTGCCTGTAATTAAAAACAAAGAACAAATAGCTTTATGAAAATCCATCGATTTTTTCAATAAAAACTTATACCTCTGTTGTAAGCAGCTCCTCTCTTCCCTCTTACTTCACGAATTCTGATGAGGACATCCGCAGCAATTAATTTGTATAAAAGAGTATGCGGGAGAAATCTGGGGGAAACCGTGTTAGCTTCTAGCTAACAGGAAGCATAAATCTCCAGCTATTGGCTCGATGTCGTATTATTGTCACATTTCTACAGGTATTCATCGCACTTATGCGGAGGTACCATCAGAAAATGTCTTTGCTCGGAAACGAGGACATAACACGGACAGTACACCTAACTGTGCACGCTGATATACAACCCACTAAATATTTCATAGGCCAATCGTCAAAACTGGTAGCACTCCCTTTCCAGGGGGTCACGGTATTGACAAACCCCTCGGCGCCCAGCGTATATCATCACACCAACGCTCCACACAAGGCCCGTCGCAAATCAACGACGACATTTCTCCGCCCTGCGACGCTCGCGGCGATCAAACAGTACCGCGACAAAGGCGGCGTATCGGCGGCAAATGTGGCGCGCACAAAACGCGGCGCGGCGGCAAAAAGCGGCAGTGACCATTGTGGCGCTGTAGAGAAGCTTGCGGCTTCGACTGGTGGATGCCTAATGATGGAGCTGCTTTGTAGTGTAGCGACCAGGGCGGGCCTAGGACCAATGACGTCAGTCCGTGACGTCACTGGTCGCGGTGGAAATAAATGTTCTTGAGCTTGAGGAAATGAAAATTGTATTGAGCTGTCTCAAAGGAATAAAAAGTGAGAACGCAGAAATGTTGGGAAGCAATACAATTTTTAAGCACAGCCAGAAAGCTTTTTTGACCATAGATTGGGCACGGTGTAAGACTTGGAACACAAAGGAATGGGAAAAAGTTGCCTCAAGCTTTCCCTTTTGCTAGACAAAAGAGACAGCATTCAAAGATTAATCATCACTGATGGACTATTACTATTGGATCCCTTCCCAGCATCTCATCACCTTAGTCTTAAACAAAATGACCCAATTTTAGCTGTCCAAATTGCACATAACCTAAGCTTTCAGTGGTCCGCGAGCACCTCTAAAGTCAGAAAGCACCCATAAACCTCGGAAAACATCTTTAAAACTTGTAAGCCGCATCCCGACCTGTGTGCCTTTTTGAGCATTGTAGGATGCCGACTTAGAATAGGCTCTGTAGTTCCCGATTCGCGCACTAGTAGTGACGTTCATTACCGCACCATAGTGTGGGACATACGCGTCGGAAAAGGGGCAAGGGGGGCCAGGCCCCTCACTTTGGCCAAAACTTTCCTGATCTCAGTCAAAATAAGAGAAAGCGGACATTCTTATATCCAGCTGCTGCGGAAGGCAACGAGGAGCCCAAATTCGAACAGTTTTGGTACTGATGTTGGAAGTTTTTGTCAGCATCAGGTTGAAGTTTGGCTGCCCCCCCCCACTTTTTGCCGGTGGCGACACTTATGGTGTGGGAGGGCTTTCTGGTGCAGCCTGGCCCTCTAACCCACTAAACCATAAATCCATTGAACATTATTCTAAGTGTATTCCAGTTTGCTGGAACATAAGGAAGCCGGTAAAGCTTATCGAAAGAAGACATCAGATGTTTAATCAAAAGAGGACATCAAATATTTAGCTGGCTTTTACTTTGATTAAAATTATCGAGGCATGGAAACTGAGCTAGCTTGGGAAAGATGCCGAATCAAAAGACCTGTTCAGGAGCAGACAAACATCTTCTGCTTTATAGATCCTGATGAGTATGACGATCGTGGGAGTTTTAGGGCACATCAGCCACTGAGGCTGTATAATGCCTCTCATTCTCAAGTTAAACCAGTTCTGAGCCGTTCTAGTTATCCAAAAACACTATACCGGTGAGAGTCAGGTCTAGTTCATTTTATAAGTCAGTTTGCGCTACTCTACCCTCCCCTCTTCTCCATTCAGCGAAATTCTCATAAGTGACTCCGGGAAAGCACCCCTAAGCGTTTCCACAGTTTTTACACGATAATTACTTTCAGAATATACCTCTTATGATGCTGGAACTGTTCCGTATCTGTTACTAACCCGAAGTTTCGCTTTGAGGTACTTGTAATCAACAGATTTGATTGCAGCATAAGCAAGGGACGTTTTGAAGCACGTACAACAAAAATGTTAATATGCTATAGTAAAATTATGTTAAAATTATCTCCATTTTGTCGTCTAGAAAATTATGTAGTGAGACAGAAGCAAAATATACTCGGGAACTTATATCTAGCCATTCGAAGCGCAGCGGCACTGAACTCTCAATGGCTACTTTTGCTGAACACATAAGCACGAGAATCTGAAAAAAATCCGGGATATATACGTTTTAAGAGTTTTTCGAACAGCGGGAGGGAGCTCCCATGGGTCTCAGCCTATCGGTGGTACTAGCGAATAGCTATATGGAGCACATAGAAACAGAAGCACTCAACACTGCTAGGCTGAAGCCAAGATTATGGCGTCGATACGTAGACGACGTTTTAGTCATATGGCAGCACGGTTTGAGCACGCTTTCTGGATTCCATGACCATATCAACAGCCTATCAAGAAACATTCAGTTCACACTAGAAACGGAGCAGGGAGGAACTCTAAGCTTCCTAGACATGCAAATCTCCAAGGATTCAGGAAGACTGAAGACATCGGTTTTTAGAAAAGAAACTGCGTCAAACTTATACATCAGACACGATTCTCACCATGCTTCAAGCATAAAAGCAGGAATCATTTCTTGTCTTGGTGCCAGGGCAAAGAACCTAAGCACAGACCCAGTGTCCTTAAAAAACGAGATGGTTGCACTGAAAGGAATCTTCAAAGAAAACGGATACCCAAAACGGTTCGTCGATAAGGCCCTCAAGCGGACGATTGAAGCAACTGGGGGTACCAACCAACGAGGTCACCAACGGGAGGAGCAGGAGCAAGAAGAAGCTGCTACACACACCCGCCAACAGGAGGAACAGGAGCAAGACGAAGCGATCACGAGAACCAACCGACAGGAGCAGCAGGAGCGAGCCGACACGACCACGAACAACTGTCAACAGGAGGAGCAGGAGCGAGCCGAAACGACCACGAGCAACAATCAACAGGAGGAGCGAGACGAAGAGCAGCCGCAGCGAAGACAGCAAAGACCGCAGGAGCAAGGAGAGACGGAGCCACGGGACGCTGAAAAACATGAGTATGTGTCAGTACCGTACATCAAAGGAGTCAGTGAGCGTATCAGTAGGGCATTACGTAATCATGGCTTAAAGGTTGCTCATAGTTCTAAGACTACCTTCAAAAGTTTACTGACGCATGTTAAGGATCCTATGAGTAAGGGAGAGAAAAGGGGGGCAGTTTATGAAATGAAATGCGAGTGTGGGTCAACATATATAGGGGAATCAGGTAGGCCGCTAGGGGTAAGGGTGGAGGAGCATATAGGGGATATTCGGAACGGCAGGTTTTCTAAATCAGCAGTGTCATGTCATGTATATAGTTGTCGGAAGGATCTGAACCCTCGTGATGTTAAAATTGTTGCAGTAGAGCAAAAATCCGTAAGAAGGTCTGTTAGGGAAGCGATAGAAATTAGAATAAGGGAAGCAGATATAAATCGGGATAGGGGAAACGTTACACTTAACCCAATTTGGGACCCCGTTTTAGAAGCATTGTAGGAGGATCGTCATGGCTGTAGGATTGTAGTAGTATTAGGATTATCATTGTTAACAAGAATTCAACAGGATTGGACAAAATCAGGGAAAAAAACAATAGTAGGGGCTGTGAGCTAGTGAAACGGGTATATAAGGAACGGGTTATTTGTCATTATTTGTGCCTTTTAGCGAATAGGCGTTTAATGGTTCAGCGGGAATTGCAAGAATACGTAATATACTTCATTTAAATGAGAGGTATGTAGGAAGGGAACTCAAGTGATGAAGATGACATTGTGTTTGAAAAACTTGGCTGTTCATGATCGACATTCCGTTGAAAAAGAGCTATCAATAAACTCGAAATATTCGGAAGTTTAAACTTTTCATCAAATAACCCAGACTAATATCCCGAAAACATTTCTAACTACTTGACAACAGTTTCTGGGAAAAATATGACTCTTAAAACGTATATAACTAACCTCTACGGGAGGAGAATCTACCAACTTACCACAGCACTTAAATCGATCAAAACAAAACTGTCAAACCTTTCGAACCACATCATCTTCCTCAAGCGATGCCGAGATAACGGAGTGATACCTAAAGGACTTAGGTTGAAAACGACTCTTCCCGGGATTCGTGCAGAAACGGTGAAACGGAAAGCGGAAAATGCCTTTGTTAAGGAAGCGTTGAAGCTAGCAAAAAACAGCAAAAGCGAGGAATTAAAACGCAAAAGGTACGTGGAGATTTCACTGAGAAACACCCTGTCGAGGCCAGATTTTATAATTATTGAAAGAGTAACATCTAAAGCAGGGGACAATGCATTCCTTAGAAAGAAGAGCACCCAAGTTAAGAAGTTTGATAATCTCATGAGGGAAAAGCGTAGCCTTGATCCTATCCCAAGAAGCTTAGTCAAATCAACCGTAGTGAATTTAAGCGAACAACCTCTTAGTAACTCAGAAGGTCAAGTCTTGGAAAAAGGATTAGGATTTGCACCAGCCCCAAAGAAGATTCCTAAAAAGGAAATAATTTGTGCGGTCGAGTCAGCACTAACCAAAAAGCCAGAAGTGGAAGCGAACATTATACGGACTAAAGTGGCACGCATACTTCAGACATCCAGCGCCCCAAAGGATAACTTAACTCAGGACGAACGGAAAGCACTTAAATCCCTTCAGGACAGGAATGACATAAAAATACTCAAGGCAGATAAAGGAAACACAACAGTGATTCTGTCTGCAGAACAATATAAGCAAAAAGTTAATGAGCTGTTGAACGATGGCGCTTATCAAGAGATTAGGAAAGACCCCACACGGATTAAAGAGCGGAAAATAAGTGAACTGCTAGCTAAGTTTGAAAAGGAGAGAAAAATAGATCCTGCACTTACGAAAGCCCTGAAGCCACGTAACTCAGTTGCGCCCAGATTTTATGGACTTCCAAAAATCCATAAAGACGGCGTACCTCTAAGACCCATCACATCCATGATTGACTCTCCAGCCTACAGTCTCGCGTCCTACTTAACCAGAATCATTAGTCCAGCAATCGGAAAGACAGAGTGTGCTGTATCAAACTCGGCCTCTTTAGCCACAGACATTCGGAAGATTAATGTTTGCGAGGGAGACCTGCTAGTGAGTTTCGACGTGACACAACTCTACACAAGAGTGCCAGTGCTCGAAGCAGTTGATGTGACATGCCAAAAACTTAGCGAAGATCCAACCTTGTGTGATAGGACGCCTCTCTCAGTTGAAACATTGCGGGAACTTATGATTGCCTGTCTGGACTGCAGATATTTTAAGGTGAATGGAAAATTTTTCGAACAGCGGGAGGGAGCTCCCATGGGTCTCAGCCTATCGGTGGTACTAGCGAATAGCTATATGGAGCACATAGAAACAGAAGCACTCAACACTGCTAGGCTGAAGCCAAGATTATGGCGTCGATACGTAGACGACGTTTTAGTCATATGGCAGCACGGTTTGAGCACGCTTTCTGGATTCCATGACCATATCAACAGCCTATCAAGAAACATTCAGTTCACACTAGAAACGGAGCAGGGAGGAACTCTAAGCTTCCTAGACATGCAAATCTCCAAGGATTCAGGAAGACTGAAGACATCGGTTTTTAGAAAAGAAACTGCGTCAAACTTATACATCAGACACGATTCTCACCATGCTTCAAGCATAAAAGCAGGAATCATTTCTTGTCTTGGTGCCAGGGCAAAGAACCTAAGCACAGACCCAGTGTCCTTAAAAAACGAGATGGTTGCACTGAAAGGAATCTTCAAAGAAAACGGATACCCAAAACGGTTCGTCGATAAGGCCCTCAAGCGGACGATTGAAGCAGCTGGGGGTACCAACCAACGAGGTCACCAACGGGAGGAGCAGGAGCAAGAAGAAGCTGCTACACACACCCGCCAACAGGAGGAACAGGAGCAAGACGAAGCGATCACGAGAACCAACCGACAGGAGCAGCAGGAGCGAGCCGACACGACCACGAACAACTGTCAACAGGAGGAGCAGGAGCGAGCCGAAACGACCACGAGCAACAATCAACAGGAGGAGCGAGACGAAGAGCAGCCGCAGCGAAGACAGCAAAGACCGCAGGAGCAAGGAGAGACGGAGCCACGGGACGCTGAAAAACATGAGTATGTGTCAGTACCGTACATCAAAGGAGTCAGTGAGCGTATCAGTAGGGCATTACGTAATCATGGCTTAAAGGTTGCTCATAGTTCTAAGACTACCTTCAAAAGTTTACTGACGCATGTTAAGGATCCTATGAGTAAGGGAGAGAAAAGGGGGGCAGTTTATGAAATGAAATGCGAGTGTGGGTCAACATATATAGGGGAATCAGGTAGGCCGCTAGGGGTAAGGGTGGAGGAGCATATAGGGGATATTCGGAACGGCAGGTTTTCTAAATCAGCAGTGTCATGTCATGTATATAGTTGTCGGAAGGATCTGAACCCTCGTGATGTTAAAATTGTTGCAGTAGAGCAAAAATCCGTAAGAAGGTCTGTTAGGGAAGCGATAGAAATTAGAATAAGGGAAGCAGATATAAATCGGGATAGGGGAAACGTTACACTTAACCCAATTTGGGACCCCGTTTTAGAAGCATTGTAGGAGGATCGTCATGGCTGTAGGATTGTAGTAGTATTAGGATTATCATTGTTAACAAGAATTCAACAGGATTGGACAAAATCAGGGAAAAAAACAATAGTAGGGGCTGTGAGCTAGTGAAACGGGTATATAAGGAACGGGTTATTTGTCATTATTTGTGCCTTTTAGCGAATAGGCGTTTAATGGTTCAGCGGGAATTGCAAGAATACGTAATATACTTCATTTAAATGAGAGGTATGTAGGAAGGGAACTCAAGTGATGAAGATGACATTGTGTTTGAAAAACTTGGCTGTTCATGATCGACATTCCGTTGAAAAAGAGCTATCAATAAACTCGAAATATTCGGAAGTTTAAACTTTTCATCAAATAACCCAGACTAATATCCCGAAAACATTTCTAACTACTTGACAACAGTTTCTGGGAAAAATATGACTCTTAAAACGTATATAACTAACCTCTACGGGAGGAGAATCTACCAACTTACCACAGCACTTAAATCGATCAAAACAAAACTGTCAAACCTTTCGAACCACATCATCTTCCTCAAGCGATGCCGAGATAACGGAGTGATACCTAAAGGACTTAGGTTGAAAACGACTCTTCCCGGGATTCGTGCAGAAACGGTGAAACGGAAAGCGGAAAATGCCTTTGTTAAGGAAGCGTTGAAGCTAGCAAAAAACAGCAAAAGCGAGGAATTAAAACGCAAAAGGTACGTGGAGATTTCACTGAGAAACACCCTGTCGAGGCCAGATTTTATAATTATTGAAAGAGTAACATCTAAAGCAGGGGACAATGCATTCCTTAGAAAGAAGAGCACCCAAGTTAAGAAGTTTGATAATCTCATGAGGGAAAAGCGTAGCCTTGATCCTATCCCAAGAAGCTTAGTCAAATCAACCGTAGTGAATTTAAGCGAACAACCTCTTAGTAACTCAGAAGGTCAAGTCTTGGAAAAAGGATTAGGATTTGCACCAGCCCCAAAGAAGATTCCTAAAAAGGAAATAATTTGTGCGGTCGAGTCAGCACTAACCAAAAAGCCAGAAGTGGAAGCGAACATTATACGGACTAAAGTGGCACGCATACTTCAGACATCCAGCGCCCCAAAGGATAACTTAACTCAGGACGAACGGAAAGCACTTAAATCCCTTCAGGACAGGAATGACATAAAAATACTCAAGGCAGATAAAGGAAACACAACAGTGATTCTGTCTGCAGAACAATATAAGCAAAAAGTTAATGAGCTGTTGAACGATGGCGCTTATCAAGAGATTAGGAAAGACCCCACACGGATTAAAGAGCGGAAAATAAGTGAACTGCTAGCTAAGTTTGAAAAGGAGAGAAAAATAGATCCTGCACTTACGAAAGCCCTGAAGCCACGTAACTCAGTTGCGCCCAGATTTTATGGACTTCCAAAAATCCATAAAGACGGCGTACCTCTAAGACCCATCACATCCATGATTGACTCTCCAGCCTACAGTCTCGCGTCCTACTTAACCAGAATCATTAGTCCAGCAATCGGAAAGACAGAGTGTGCTGTATCAAACTCGGCCTCTTTAGCCACAGACATTCGGAAGATTAATGTTCGCGAGGGAGACCTGCTAGTGAGTTTCGACGTGACACAACTCTACACAAGAGTGCCAGTGCTCGAAGCAGTTGATGTGACATGCCAAAAACTTAGCGAAGATCCAACCTTGTGTGATAGGACGCCTCTCTCAGTTGAAACATTGCGGGAACTTATGATTGCCTGTCTGGACTGCAGATATTTTAAGGTGAATGGAAAATTTTTCGAACAGCGGGAGGGAGCTCCCATGGGTCTCAGCCTATCGGTGGTACTAGCGAATAGCTATATGGAGCACATAGAAACAGAAGCACTCAACACTGCTAGGCTGAAGCCAAGATTATGGCGTCGATACGTAGACGACGTTTTAGTCATATGGCAGCACGGTTTGAGCACGCTTTCTGGATTCCATGACCATATCAACAGCCTATCAAGAAACATTCAGTTCACACTAGAAACGGAGCAGGGAGGAACTCTAAGCTTCCTAGACATGCAAATCTCCAAGGATTCAGGAAGACTGAAGACATCGGTTTTTAGAAAAGAAACTGCGTCAAACTTATACATCAGACACGATTCTCACCATGCTTCAAGCATAAAAGCAGGAATCATTTCTTGTCTTGGTGCCAGGGCAAAGAACCTAAGCACAGACCCAGTGTCCTTAAAAAACGAGATGGTTGCACTGAAAGGAATCTTCAAAGAAAACGGATACCCAAAACGGTTCGTCGATAAGGCCCTCAAGCGGACGATTGAAGCAGCTGGGGGTACCAACCAACGAGGTCACCAACGGGAGGAGCAGGAGCAAGAAGAAGCTGCTACACACACCCGCCAACAGGAGGAACAGGAGCAAGACGAAGCGATCACGAGAACCAACCGACAGGAGCAGCAGGAGCGAGCCGACACGACCACGAACAACTGTCAACAGGAGGAGCAGGAGCGAGCCGAAACGACCACGAGCAACAATCAACAGGAGGAGCGAGACGAAGAGCAGCCGCAGCGAAGACAGCAAAGACCGCAGGAGCAAGGAGAGACGGAGCCACGGGACGCTGAAAAACATGAGTATGTGTCAGTACCGTACATCAAAGGAGTCAGTGAGCGTATCAGTAGGGCATTACGTAATCATGGCTTAAAGGTTGCTCATAGTTCTAAGACTACCTTCAAAAGTTTACTGACGCATGTTAAGGATCCTATGAGTAAGGGAGAGAAAAGGGGGGCAGTTTATGAAATGAAATGCGAGTGTGGGTCAACATATATAGGGAATCAGGTAGGCCGCTAGGGGTAAGGGTGGAGGAGCATATAGGGGATATTCGGAACGGCAGGTTTTCTAAATCAGCAGTGTCATGTCATGTATATAGTTGTCGGAAGGATCTGAACCCTCGTGATGTTAAAATTGTTGCAGTAGAGCAAAAATCCGTAAGAAGGTCTGTTAGGGAAGCGATAGAAATTAGAATAAGGGAAGCAGATATAAATCGGGATAGGGGAAACGTTACACTTAACCCAATTTGGGACCCCGTTTTAGAAGCATTGTAGGAGGATCGTCATGGCTGTAGGATTGTAGTAGTATTAGGATTATCATTGTTAACAAGAATTCAACAGGATTGGACAAAATCAGGGAAAAAAACAATAGTAGGGGCTGTGAGCTAGTGAAACGGGTATATAAGGAACGGGTTATTTGTCATTATTTGTGCCTTTTAGCGAATAGGCGTTTAATGGTTCAGCGGGAATTGCAAGAATACGTAATATACTTCATTTAAATGAGAGGTATGTAGGAAGGGAACTCAAGTGATGAAGATGACATTGTGTTTGAAAAACTTGGCTGTTCATGATCGACATTCCGTTGAAAAAGAGCTATCAATAAACTCGAAATATTCGGAAGTTTAAACTTTTCATCAAATAACCCAGACTAATATCCCGAAAACATTTCTAACTACTTGACAACAGTTTCTGGGAAAAATATGACTCTTAAAACGTATATAACTAACCTCTACGGGAGGAGAATCTACCAACTTACCACAGCACTTAAATCGATCAAAACAAAACTGTCAAACCTTTCGAACCACATCATCTTCCTCAAGCGATGCCGAGATAACGGAGTGATACCTAAAGGACTTAGGTTGAAAACGACTCTTCCCGGGATTCGTGCAGAAACGGTGAAACGGAAAGCGGAAAATGCCTTTGTTAAGGAAGCGTTGAAGCTAGCAAAAAACAGCAAAAGCGAGGAATTAAAACGCAAAAGGTACGTGGAGATTTCACTGAGAAACACCCTGTCGAGGCCAGATTTTATAATTATTGAAAGAGTAACATCTAAAGCAGGGGACAATGCATTCCTTAGAAAGAAGAGCACCCAAGTTAAGAAGTTTGATAATCTCATGAGGGAAAAGCGTAGCCTTGATCCTATCCCAAGAAGCTTAGTCAAATCAACCGTAGTGAATTTAAGCGAACAACCTCTTAGTAACTCAGAAGGTCAAGTCTTGGAAAAAGGATTAGGATTTGCACCAGCCCCAAAGAAGATTCCTAAAAGGAAATAATTTGTGCGGTCGAGTCAGCACTAACCAAAAAGCCAGAAGTGGAAGCGAACATTATACGGACTAAAGTGGCACGCATACTTCAGACATCCAGCGCCCCAAAGGATAACTTAACTCAGGACGAACGGAAAGCACTTAAATCCCTTCAGGACAGGAATGACATAAAAATACTCAAGGCAGATAAAGGAAACACAACAGTGATTCTGTCTGCAGAACAATATAAGCAAAAAGTTAATGAGCTGTTGAACGATGGCGCTTATCAAGAGATTAGGAAAGACCCCACACGGATTAAAGAGCGGAAAATAAGTGAACTGCTAGCTAAGTTTGAAAAGGAGAGAAAAATAGATCCTGCACTTACGAAAGCCCTGAAGCCACGTAACTCAGTTGCGCCCAGATTTTATGGACTTCCAAAAATCCATAAAGACGGCGTACCTCTAAGACCCATCACATCCATGATTGACTCTCCAGCCTACAGTCTCGCGTCCTACTTAACCAGAATCATTAGTCCAGCAATCGGAAAGACAGAGTGTGCTGTATCAAACTCGGCCTCTTTAGCCACAGACATTCGGAAGATTAATGTTTGCGAGGGAGACCTGCTAGTGAGTTTCGACGTGACACAACTCTACACAAGAGTGCCAGTGCTCGAAGCAGTTGATGTGACATGCCAAAAACTTAGCGAAGATCCAACCTTGTGTGATAGGACGCCTCTCTCAGTTGAAACATTGCGGGAACTTATGATTGCCTGTCTGGACTGCAGATATTTTAAGGTGAATGGAAAATTTTTCGAACAGCGGGAGGGAGCTCCCATGGGTCTCAGCCTATCGGTGGTACTAGCGAATAGCTATATGGAGCACATAGAAACAGAAGCACTCAACACTGCTAGGCTGAAGCCAAGATTATGGCGTCGATACGTAGACGACGTTTTAGTCATATGGCAGCACGGTTTGAGCACGCTTTCTGGATTCCATGACCATATCAACAGCCTATCAAGAAACATTCAGTTCACACTAGAAACGGAGCAGGGAGGAACTCTAAGCTTCCTAGACATGCAAATCTCCAAGGATTCAGGAAGACTGAAGACATCGGTTTTTAGAAAAGAAACTGCGTCAAACTTATACATCAGACACGATTCTCACCATGCTTCAAGCATAAAAGCAGGAATCATTTCTTGTCTTGGTGCCAGGGCAAAGAACCTCAGCACAGACCCAGTGTCCTTAAAAAACGAGATGGTTGCACTGAAAGGAATCTTCAAAGAAAACGGATACCCAAAACGGTTCGTCGATAAGGCCCTCAAGCGGACGATTGAAGCAGCTGGGGGTACCAACCAACGAGGTCACCAACGGGAGGAGCAGGAGCAAGAAGAAGCTGCTACACACACCCGCCAACAGGAGGAACAGGAGCAAGACGAAGCGATCACGAGAACCAACCGACAGGAGCAGCAGGAGCGAGCCGACACGACCACGAACAACTGTCAACAGGAGGAGCAGGAGCGAGCCGAAACGACCACGAGCAACAATCAACAGGAGGAGCGAGACGAAGAGCAGCCGCAGCGAAGACAGCAAAGACCGCAGGAGCAAGGAGAGACGGAGCCACGGGACGCTGAAAAACATGAGTATGTGTCAGTACCGTACATCAAAGGAGTCAGTGAGCGTATCAGTAGGGCATTACGTAATCATGGCTTAAAGGTTGCTCATAGTTCTAAGACTACCTTCAAAAGTTTACTGACGCATGTTAAGGATCCTATGAGTAAGGGAGAGAAAAGGGGGGCAGTTTATGAAATGAAATGCGAGTGTGGGTCAACATATATAGGGGAATCAGGTAGGCCGCTAGGGGTAAGGGTGGAGGAGCATATAGGGGATATTCGGAACGGCAGGTTTTCTAAATCAGCAGTGTCATGTCATGTATATAGTTGTCGGAAGGATCTGAACCCTCGTGATGTTAAAATTGTTGCAGTAGAGCAAAAATCCGTAAGAAGGTCTGTTAGGGAAGCGATAGAAATTAGAATAAGGGAAGCAGATATAAATCGGGATAGGGAAACGTTACACTTAACCCAATTTGGGACCCCGTTTTAGAAGCATTGTAGGAGGATCGTCATGGCTGTAGGATTGTAGTAGTATTAGGATTATCATTGTTAACAAGAATTCAACAGGATTGGACAAAATCAGGGAAAAAAACAATAGTAGGGGCTGTGAGCTAGTGAAACGGGTATATAAGGAACGGGTTATTTGTCATTATTTGTGCCTTTTAGCGAATAGGCGTTTAATGGTTCAGCGGGAATTGCAAGAATACGTAATATACTTCATTTAAATGAGAGGTATGTAGGAAGGGAACTCAAGTGATGAAGATGACATTGTGTTTGAAAAACTTGGCTGTTCATGATCGACATTCCGTTGAAAAAGAGCTATCAATAAACTCGAAATATTCGGAAGTTTAAACTTTTCATCAAATAACCCAGACTAATATCCCGAAAACATTTCTAACTACTTGACAACAGTTTCTGGGAAAAATATGACTCTTAAAACGTATATAACTAACCTCTACGGGAGGAGAATCTACCAACTTACCACAGCACTTAAATCGATCAAAACAAAACTGTCAAACCTTTCGAACCACATCATCTTCCTCAAGCGATGCCGAGATAACGGAGTGATACCTAAAGGACTTAGGTTGAAAACGACTCTTCCCGGGATTCGTGCAGAAACGGTGAAACGGAAAGCGGAAAATGCCTTTGTTAAGGAAGCGTTGAAGCTAGCAAAAAACAGCAAAAGCGAGGAATTAAAACGCAAAAGGTACGTGGAGATTTCACTGAGAAACACCCTGTCGAGGCCAGATTTTATAATTATTGAAAGAGTAACATCTAAAGCAGGGGACAATGCATTCCTTAGAAAGAAGAGCACCCAAGTTAAGAAGTTTGATAATCTCATGAGGGAAAAGCGTAGCCTTGATCCTATCCCAAGAAGCTTAGTCAAATCAACCGTAGTGAATTTAAGCGAACAACCTCTTAGTAACTCAGAAGGTCAAGTCTTGGAAAAAGGATTAGGATTTGCACCAGCCCCAAAGAAGATTCCTAAAAAGGAAATAATTTGTGCGGTCGAGTCAGCACTAACCAAAAAGCCAGAAGTGGAAGCGAACATTATACGGACTAAAGTGGCACGCATACTTCAGACATCCAGCGCCCCAAAGGATAACTTAACTCAGGACGAACGGAAAGCACTTAAATCCCTTCAGGACAGGAATGACATAAAAATACTCAAGGCAGATAAAGGAAACACAACAGTGATTCTGTCTGCAGAACAATATAAGCAAAAAGTTAATGAGCTGTTGAACGATGGCGCTTATCAAGAGATTAGGAAAGACCCCACACGGATTAAAGAGCGGAAAATAAGTGAACTGCTAGCTAAGTTTGAAAAGGAGAGAAAAATAGATCCTGCACTTACGAAAGCCCTGAAGCCACGTAACTCAGTTGCGCCCAGATTTTATGGACTTCCAAAAATCCATAAAGACGGCGTACCTCTAAGACCCATCACATCCATGATTGACTCTCCAGCCTACAGTCTCGCGTCCTACTTAACCAGAATCATTAGTCCAGCAATCGGAAAGACAGAGTGTGCTGTATCAAACTCGGCCTCTTTAGCCACAGACATTCGGAAGATTAATGTTCGCGAGGGAGACCTGCTAGTGAGTTTCGACGTGACACAACTCTACACAAGAGTGCCAGTGCTCGAAGCAGTTGATGTGACATGCCAAAATCTTAGCGAAGATCCAACCTTGTGTGATAGGACGCCTCTCTCAGTTGAAACATTGCGGGAACTTATGATTGCCTGTCTGGACTGCAGATATTTTAAGGTGAATGGAAAATTTTTCGAACAGCGGGAGGGAGCTCCCATGGGTCTCAGCCTATCGGTGGTACTAGCGAATAGCTATATGGAGCACATAGAAACAGAAGCACTCAACACTGCTAGGCTGAAGCCAAGATTATGGCGTCGATACGTAGACGACGTTTTAGTCATATGGCAGCACGGTTTGAGCACGCTTTCTGGATTCTATGACCATATCAACAGCCTATCAAGAAACATTCAGTTCACACTAGAAACGGAGCAGGGAGGAACTCTAAGCTTCCTAGACATGCAAATCTCCAAGGATTCAGGAAGACTGAAGACATCGGTTTTTAGAAAAGAAACTGCGTCAAACTTATACATCAGACACGATTCTCACCATGCTTCAAGCATAAAAGCAGGAATCATTTCTTGTCTTGGTGCCAGGGCAAAGAACCTAAGCACAGACCCAGTGTCCTTAAAAAACGAGATGGTTGCACTGAAAGGAATCTTCAAAGAAAACGGATACCCAAAACGGTTCGTCGATAAGGCCCTCAAGCGGACGATTGAAGCAGCTGGGGGTACCAACCAACGAGGTCACCAACGGGAGGAGCAGGAGCAAGAAGAAGCTGCTACACACACCCGCCAACAGGAGGAACAGGAGCAAGACGAAGCGATCACGAGAACCAACCGACAGGAGCAGCAGGAGCGAGCCGACACGACCACGAACAACTGTCAACAGGAGGAGCAGGAGCGAGCCGAAACGACCACGAGCAACAATCAACAGGAGGAGCGAGACGAAGAGCAGCCGCAGCGAAGACAGCAAAGACCGCAGGAGCAAGGAGAGACGGAGCCACGGGACGCTGAAAAACATGAGTATGTGTCAGTACCGTACATCAAAGGAGTCAGTGAGCGTATCAGTAGGGCATTACGTAATCATGGCTTAAAGGTTGCTCATAGTTCTAAGACTACCTTCAAAAGTTTACTGACGCATGTTAAGGATCCTATGAGTAAGGGAGAGAAAAGGGGGCAGTTTATGAAATGAAATGCGAGTGTGGGTCAACATATATAGGGGAATCAGGTAGGCCGCTAGGGGTAAGGGTGGAGGAGCATATAGGGGATATTCGGAACGGCAGGTTTTCTAAATCAGCAGTGTCATGTCATGTATATAGTTGTCGGAAGGATCTGAACCCTCGTGATGTTAAAATTGTTGCAGTAGAGCAAAAATCCGTAAGAAGGTCTGTTAGGGAAGCGATAGAAATTAGAATAAGGGAAGCAGATATAAATCGGGATAGGGGAAACGTTACACTTAACCCAATTTGGGACCCCGTTTTAGAAGCATTGTAGGAGGATCGTCATGGCTGTAGGATTGTAGTAGTATTAGGATTATCATTGTTAACAAGAATTCAACAGGATTGGACAAAATCAGGGAAAAAAACAATAGTAGGGGCTGTGAGCTAGTGAAACGGGTATATAAGGAACGGGTTATTTGTCATTATTTGTGCCTTTTAGCGAATAGGCGTTTAATGGTTCAGCGGGAATTGCAAGAATACGTAATATACTTCATTTAAATGAGAGGTATGTAGGAAGGGAACTCAAGTGATGAAGATGACATTGTGTTTGAAAAACTTGGCTGTTCATGATCGACATTCCGTTGAAAAAGAGCTATCAATAAACTCGAAATATTCGGAAGTTTAAACTTTTCATCAAATAACCCAGACTAATATCCCGAAAACATTTCTAACTACTTAAAATCCGGGATGACAATATCGATAATTTGGAGATCTTGGTTTTGGAGAGCTGTTTTGTACATCGGTACGTGTATGAAGTGTAAAAATGATCTTATATTTATCCGATCTAAAAATTTCAACAGTTTAGCGACGCAGATTGTTTTCTATTTATAATTTTGGATAAAACGGTCGTAAGGCTACTCTCGGAAACATAATTATTTGCTTAGAAGTGACGTGTTGCTTCAAAGAGTACCGCTGGAACAGAGCCTGCTTCGACGAAGTCTAAACTTGCAATGGTCAGAATTTCAGTAATTGTTGTCAAACATAAAAAACGCGTAAACATCTTAACTAAATAATGCCTGCATAAGCTCGCTTTCATGGGGCAGTAATTCTCGAAAATTCGGATCCTTTTACACGCGGCCTCTATCAAACCCCACCAATTTAAGCTAGATACTTTTCAATTATATCCTTCTCTGTAGATAAAAGCACCATGAGATCAACTCGGCAGATTGAAATCGAGAGTTTCCGGTTTCAATTAAAAAATCATCTGTCTCATCAGGATAAAAAGCGTGAGAATCATCGGAAGCGGTTTAAAGACCGAATCACAAGGATTGGGATCAGCTGTTCATAATGAGAGACCTTCAGGGTGTGTGGTATTCAATCAATAATCTTGGTTTTAAATATCAATGTATGAAACTTCTCGGCGTACCCAGACCGACTTATTACCCAGACTCTGATACGCTCCAGCTTAGCCGGAGGACGGGAGCCTTATATCCGTTGGTTGAAGCGTAACAGTCAAAACGGCAATAGATGAAAAGTGTTAAAGCTAGTGAGGAATTTAGGAAATCGTAAGCAACGCGTTATTGTGAACGGAAAATGTTCTGATTGGGTCCATGTACGCTCTGGAACTCCGGAAGGTGGAATTATCTCGCCTCTCCTCTTCGCCCTGTACATAAACGATCTTCCAGACAAAATTAAGACTAATTGTCTCTTATTTGCTGATGATGTAAAATTATACAAAAAATTACTTCGCAACACGACATTGAGCTCCTTCAGGACGATCTAACATCTTTAGCTGCATGGTCTGCACTTTAGAAGCTTCAACTCAATCCGGCCAAATGTAAATCGTTCACTGTGTCATTGAAACGAGAAAGCCTACTCCAACCACATACAAAATCCAAAACTCTACTCTAGAGAAAGTCTGTGCAATCCGGGACCTTGGAGTGTGGTTGGATTCTAAATTGACGTTTGTAGAACACCTGAATCACATTGTTAGTAAGGCGAACAGGGCACTAGGTCTGATGATTCGGTCTCTTCAGGTTGGCCATTCAGAGGGGAGAGCGAGACGGAAGTTGAAACCCGAACCAATCATGGCGGCTTATTTTGGCAACATTCGATCTATTATGGAGTTTGGCTGCGTAATTTGGGGTGGGGCTGCCAAGACTCATCTTGATAGACTGGACAAAATTCAGCATAAATTCTTGATTTGGCTCGCGTCAAGCTCAACGAAAAGCTCACCATCATTTGTGTACCATGATCTTTTGGCTACGTTCAAAATAAACACTCTGGCTAATCGACGACTACAATATGATATCCTTTTCGCACACAAAATTATCTCCGGAAAAATAGACTCCGCCTTTCTGCTCGGTAATTTCCCTTTTCATGTCCCAGGAAGGAACACAAGGGCAATGTTCGGTAGTATGCTGCATGTTCCATTTGGAAGGGTAGAAACTGTGAGGCGTGGATTGTTTTGTCGCTCGCCCACTAATTTTAACTCGTATCTGACGGCATGTCCACTTTCCGACCCTTTTAGATTTTCATTTGGTCAGTTTAGGGTACAGGTTCGTTTATATATTAAGTCGTTGCCTGCGAGTTGAACAAAGTGAACTTTTTAACTCTTTGATATTCTTATGTTTACTGTTTTAAGTGCATATTTTAGTCAGCTCGCAATGTGATCGTTGTTTGTAGTTTGTTGGCTCCTCATTTTTACCTGTAGTTGTATGTGACCTGTTTACCGTGACCATTTTTATGATTCCTGACTTGAGCTCTTATTGGGGTATGACCCTGTTGCTCATATAGCACTAATAAATAAATAAATAAATAAGATGGAGTCCAAAAGTGATGCATGCCAAGATACCTTCGGTACTGTTTGAAAAACTTTTCTATCAGCTGGCAAAAAGAAAATTCTTAGGGACGTAGAAAATATTGTAAGCTGGGAAGGCATCCGATCTTAGGTCATAAGGCATGGGGTATTTTAGGTCATTTCCTTCCATGTCATGTCATGCGGTGAATAGTTAGCATCTGAACATTGGGTGGATCGAGCTGTGGCGCTCCTTTACCTCCGCCTATGTAATGATTAGTCAGGTCCGTCAACTGAATTAGGGCTTGCTCTAGAATATCTGTTTAGTAATCTAATGGAAACATACGTGTTTTAAGTATTGTGCGACCATAACAATGGTAAAAATCAAAACTCCTTGTTCACTATTTTAGCCCCAGTTTATCTTAGCAGCACGTCTGCAGGCTTTTTCTTACGCACAGCTGGTAATCACCATATGTCACAAAACACTCCAGATGACCACATTGGTCCAGACGCCGCGTCGTCCACCCCGGCCACCCCGTCCGCTGGAGCTCCCGTCCAGCTCCCGTGGCCGCCCCAGTCCGTCTGACACACGACTTCCGGCCCACCCCTGCCCTTTGATAAGCCGACAAAGACCTCCCACGTGCAGAAAAAACTCTGGCAGCTGACGCTGGTCTTGAACAGAATGCCAGGCGCTTTAGCAAAGCGGAGGGGCGCTAAAAAAATCGGGGACGGCACGGTAGCTGTGCCAGGCTCTGTGGACTTGTCAAGACAGAGCACCACTGCTCCCCTGGCTCTGTCTCCCTCCACCTCTCTCCGTGTATCAGTCGCTTCTCTCCTTCTTCTCTCACTATCATTCAAGCGCCCAGCGATAAACTTAGGTGCTGCTTGAATATTTGTGATCGGCACAGAGATGCAAATCAATGTGCCCCATTTGATGGATTTAACAATAAATCTCGACTGTTTGGGTGCCGCCAACTTCTGTCCCCTTGGAAATAATTTTGGAATAGATTAGGGCAGTCTCCGGATAATGTGTCTGCCACATATAGCTCTGGTAGAAGCCGCTCTGCCGCTGGCAGGGCATTTTCCTTACGCAGTGAAATTAGCGCTCAAATATCTTTGTCAAAACCCGGAAGATATAATATTGCATCGATGTAGAATCATGGCAGATAAATTGAACACAATGCAGGTCAATACAGCTTGCTGTCAGCAATACAGTTTTAAGAAACCTTGACTGCGTGGACATGCATGTTATGACTTACTCGGTCTGTGCAGTCTTCCCTTGGCTTAGCTGTGTGACTTCAAGCAATTACTCCGCACGCAAGAGTACCTCGCCAGCTTGTATGCATTATTACTGGGAAGTTGGTTGCCCCAACGAAACATTCCTGCCCAGAATTTGATGGCCAGTTGTCTATACGGGCGTTCCCCGGGCTGGCTGACTTGGCGAGAATGGCGTTCCATGTGTCATTTCTGCGATTGCAAAGCTATTGACAAGTGGATTTCGTGTCTGTTCTGTCGACGAAATGAGTGTCAGTTTCCATTGCCAGGTGCCGTTTACTAGTACAATAAAGAGGTACATAGCTGTGTTCCGTTATTATTTCATTGCCGTATTTGTACAGATTATTATGAAGATACTGTGTAGTACAGTCACTATATATATAGCACATCAGAACCAAGCAGGCAACCATCGACAGATCTCGAAAAATCAACAAATTAAGTCGTCACAACAACACATGTCGGTCCAGCTAGGAGCTAAAAATCGCAGCGACTTTCAACGTTGTCAAATCAAATTCAAAGTCACCGAAAATCATAATATGCCTATGCCCCCTATTTACACCATCGCGTGTGACCATTTCGCTCGGGGCTCACGCCCGCGCAAGGTCACCACCTTGAGCTGACCCCAAGTCAGAGTGAGGTCAAAGGTCCGGCGCGGTCCAGGAACATCACAGAAAGCGACCGTGCCACTCCCGAGGCCCGGCATTCGCGCAGCTCGCGTATGCAACCACGCACATAGACAGACACTAGATCGACACCCGTGATACATTGTGGTTATTTTGGCACAGACACGTCGCGAGACACTGACAGCACGGCGCGGCGTGTGCGGGACCTGGCCTCGCTGACCAGCGTGCGCGCGTTTTGCCCAGAATGGCGCGGTGTGATTCGCGTGGCGCGACAACTGCGCACCCTGGCAACTCCACACACGAACAGGAACTATTGTCGCCTGCCGGACGACAGGCATTCAGGAATATTCGTAGTTACAGAACTCAGGCGAACACACGGATAACATAGGACACGGCGAAAAATCTGCTGAGCAAACCACTCGCATTCAGCCACTTCAACCACATAACGACCACCCACAGCTGATCAACACTCAAAACACGCACACTGCACATCACACACACAGCTACAGAGTCCAGCACAATTACAGCGTTGGTTTCACGTCGGGAGGCGATGTGGTACCGTTGTGGAGAGGTGGTGTATGTGTGTGAACGGATGAGGGAGAGTTCACACTACGGCCTTCGCTCGCCGACTCCGACTCGCTCCCCGAGCCCTTGTTGCCGCTGCAGCTGCCGTCCTCTGCGTGGGTCTTGGAATGCTTCGCCAGGTGGTCGGAGCGCATGAACTTCTTGTTGCACAGCGGGCAGGCGAAGCGTTTCTCGCCAGTATGCGTGCGCAGGTGGCGCTGCAGCTCGTCCGAGCGCGTGAAGCGCTTCCCGCAGAAGAGCCAGTTGCAGACGAACGGCCGCTCGCCCGTGTGCCAGCGCAGGTGCGCCTTCAGGTGCGAGCTCTTGTTGTAGACCTTGCCGCAGCCGGGGATGTGGCATGAGTGCACGCTCTTCTTGCGGAGATGTAGAGACGCTGCAGGTCCCAGGCGCTCCGCTTCCGCACAGTTCGGACAATCGCACGTCGCTCGTCCCGTGTACCGTCGGTTAGAGCGTGAGCTTCCCACCGGGCCCAGGCTGCTCTGCGCCAGTCCGAAGGGCGAGCCCACGGCGCCCGGCATCGCTTGGCCGGGCAGCATCGACTTATACGTGTCCTGAAGCAGATGCTGCCCGGAGGAGGCCAGCAGGTGCGCGTTCGAGCCGAAACCGAGCGACGAGTAGTCGGACGTCACCGGGTACGTCATCTGCGTCATTCCAGTCATTCCGCCTAGAGCCGCTGAGTTGGCGGCTGCCGCGTTGGACATTTCCAACCAGTTGGCCTGCGCCGCGGCCGCCGAGTGCATGTCCCACCACGAGTTGGCGGCAGACATCTCCGGCTTGACAGCTCCCGTCGCGGCCGCTGTCGCGCCGGCAAACGGCCACTGGTCATACGGATGTCCGGGCACGCGGCCGTACACGGAGGACATGGGCGCGAAGTGGTGGGACGCGTCCACCTTCAGCTCCGACCCCGGCATGCTGGAGGCGGTGCTGAAGTACTCGCCGCCCGTGTAGCCCGGAAGGCAGCCGGCGGCGCTGTTCATGGCAGGGCGAGTGTAGCTGAGCGATGACGATGCGGCAGAACTAGCAGCAGGCGATGTGCGCGATGGCAGGGATCCCGGCGAAGAGGCCGGCGTGCCCTTCTTCCACGGCGTGAAGCCCTTACCAACGGCAGCGTCGGCCAGGGCCGGAGGTGATTTACTGGTCAGTTTGTTGCACTGCGCTGCTAGCATAGCCAGGGGTGTGCCGCGCAGGGACGGGTGGTCCTGGAACAGAGGGGAACAAAAGGTTAGTCGAGAAGGCAAACAGATCACCCGGTCAATGAAATCTTCACTTAGTTTGCTTTAACCCAGTTTTTCACCGTTCGAGCCAGATCGCAACAATCGATGTCATAATTGGCATATGGACGAACAAATAAGTAGCGGAAATGCGGTCCGATTACGAGGTCGAATATAACAAGCGGTGTGACACTTGCATGTCCCAATGACACCCTGTGAAAACGGCGACAGCCGCTCGGGAAAATCAGCGATAAGCACGTAACAGCGCAATGGCGAGCTCTGTCTGGGCTGACCGGAAATACCGCTGTAATTATCAGCTTTAGGTAGCCTGAGTCACGGTTATGGCGGAGGCATGCGAAGCACGCCTCTTTAGTGGTAACATATCTCCAGGAGGAGTGCGCAGATTAAATCATCTTGTAGATTGCAGGAAATAAAACAAGATTTCCAGCGTTTCGATGGCCTACAAATGGCTCCTCGAATCACCAGAGGTCAAAGTTGCCCCCAGGCTACACCAGGTTACTGTCGGTCTTAAGGCGAACGCGTGTGTAATTCAACCACGTCGGGTAGTGTTTCAACATTTTCAGCCACCATAGTGCGATGTAAGTGGTCCTATATATGTCACATTGAGCTGAGTTATCTTCATAGTCCCAGTCACGCGTATGTTTTCAATCCTGTCACCATTAGTTGGTGTATTCTGACGTTTACTACCGGTTCGGGTTACATACGACAGCAATAGTCACACGGGCTACACCGGGTATAAATATGGAGAGGGGGGACGATATGGCGCTTTCCAAGTACCATCGCTCGTGAGTGACCTGTGGCTTTGAATAAGGGAGTAGGCTGGATGATATCGCCAGGTATAATTTAGATACGGCTTGGAGTTTCCACAGCATGTGATGGAAAAGTGACTCCCTGCTGAAAAGCAATCTGATAAGGACTCTAGTGAAGCCATTATAACATACAATTTGGAGGCGTTCTGCTTGGTGGCACTGGAGCTTAAATTGTATGAGAGCGTAATTTCAAGACACTTCTGTTTTTTCACTGGGAATTTTCCACATAATTAGAAAAGTCAATGCCAGACTAGGTCCTTTGTCAAAGGGTTAAGATTGCCCTACTAAATAAGAAACAGCGCCTCTCCAAAAGGCAGATCCAGGGTATAAAAGGAGGCAAGTGCCCTTCCCTTACCCAACCCACTTTCTGCGCACTCTGAAATGGCCACGGCGCCCCTCTAAAGTGTCACTCCCCACCCCAGGATCCAGTATCGGCGCCATGCTCCCGCGGCGGGATTTGGCGCCCACCTGATAAGTTTTTCCGCCCAAAAGTGACGTCCCTGGTCCGGATAGCGCCCCCGACCATGTGGTCCTTCCTAATCTGAGATCCTGGATCCGCCCTGTAGCCTCTCCCACCTCTGCTGAACAGCAGAACGGAAGAGCACTGCAATTCCAGTGGCATCGGTTCACGTGAACATTGCGTGTCGCCACCCCATCAGACGGTTCCGCGCACCCCATCCCCCCTGATTGTTCCGTCAGCACCCCTCCCCTTCCCCACTGCGGCATCGTTTCACTGACAGCATCCCGCTCATCTTCGGCTTTTTGTAACGCCGCGGAGGTCGAACCACCACCTCACAATAACTGCAGCTCAGACGATACTGCGCCGGCGACCGCCTGAGGCGTCCGACTGTGCCGCATCTACTGGGAGAGTTCGATTACTCAGCGGGTGCTAACACGCGGACGGGCTCCCCGCTGCGGGACGCACGCTCGGATGAGGGCGCACCGCTACCGTTCAGCGGCAGTGCGAGCGAGAGCAACTGCTGGTGATTTTTATTACCGGAGAGAACGGCACCCCGCCGTGCCTGAGCCGTCACAATACCAGCTCACGGCGGGGCTGCGGAGGGGCGGAGGCCACCGGTTAGATTAACCAATATCTGGCGTGGTGGCGGTAAACCGGTGAGATAAAGGAGCCGGGAGTCCCGCGTGCGGCCGCGGATTGTGGCGTTGTTGTGGGATGAGATTGTCGGCAGTAGGTAAGTAGCTGAGATTCCAGCCAGAGCGTGCCACGGGAGATAAAGGGCGCCGCCTCCGTCGGCTGCGATCGAGGCGCGGCAGGGGAAACGGGAGCTAACGATGGACAGATGAGAGGTGATCAGCAGTTCGTGGTAGGACACCAGAAAAACACGCCCCTGACCAGCGCAGAAGGTGTGAAAACAGCAGGAGAGCAGATCACACGGTGAGATATCGCTCGGCCGCCCCAGTGCTCCATAAACTGGGAAGGGTAGGGACCGAGCCTCCACAGAACTCTTGGTAGATTGTTCTGTACTGGGGGTAACACTATTGTGTTACCTTGTAACGTTCTTGATATTTCTAGTCTAACTTAGAATCAATAACAGTGCGAGAATTCCCAACACACCCATGAGTGCTTTAACCATTTCTATGCCGTTTGACCTGGTTTCTCCCATTCTCTGCCCCGTTTGCTCGCCGCTCTGCCTTCTTCTGAAGCGCCGCCGCTGCCCGTGTGGCGGAGGCGGCTGACGCGGCCACAAAGCCGGGGTTAATGAGGTCTGTAAACAGCACGCCCCTCTAATTCCACGCGCGCCTCGTCCTCTCCAGTGAAAAATCATCACCGCAGCTCGGAGACCGTCTGGCAACCTCCCGACCAACAGAGAACATCGCCTTCCGAAGTCGACACCGCCCGCCGACGGCGGTGTCGTACCGAGAAAAACAATCACCTCCCTAACCGATGGAGTGAACGACGGTGGAACCGGGCCGGCGCACACGTAACTGCGTAGCTGGGCTGGCGGCGGCTTCGGCGGCGCTTTGAGAGGGAGAGTAGGGGTGATTCATGGCCCGGGAGTTGTTTCCAGAGAACGGCGTCTGCAGCGACGGCGGTCGGACTGCCCGCCGCCAACGACGCCGCTTCCAGAAACGATGATCGGTCGCCGTCCGCGCTGTCGGTCGCGACCAGATCCGGAAGTTGTTGGGTCAGGTTTAAGACTGACAGGTTGGATAGATGGAGGCTGTCATGGCACGAGGAGAGAGAGGGGGAACTGGCCCAGATCGAGGGGTGGGTGGCCTTGGTGGTGTTCGGCGGCACGTCTGATCCGTCAATGATCGTGTTTCCAGTCCACCGGTGGATTTAAGCCGCGGCTCGTGTCAGCGGTGCCCGGGGGAGGGCGAACAGGGACTGTGTACACACGTGGAACCCGGTGTCAAACAGAACAGGTGGCAGGACAGGTAGCCAGCCACTGCGCTCAATGGAAGGCGAACGAGTATAATCGGGAGCAAAATCTTCCGAGTTAAAATGAAATAGTTCCAACAAATATCAAAAAAGAGAAAACAACACGAACATCAAACAAATAGAAATTGACTGTGTCATTGCGTGAAAAAGTCCCTTCACAGTAAATCACTCCCTCAACACTCATCGAGTTTTCCCAGAAGACCGCTTCTCCAGCCAGAAACAAGCCTGCAACATACAATCGGCGTGCAGGCTTCGGCGGCATCCAGTTAACATGTCTTTACGAGACGGAGCGTGAAACTAACACAGGTCTCAGGCCACGGTCGTAGCCCCTGATTTATCGTCTTCCACCGCCATGCCGCCGTCTTCCAAACTAATGGAACGGCCTCCACTATCGCCGAGTCGGCACCTCAAAGGGAGAGCAAAACCACACAGACGATGGCTACTAAGCAGCGGTTTCCTGGCGGGCTTTAGAGATCGGAAGCACCGCCGGTAGCGATCTGTGGTGTCATGGAATGTATGGAAATGGATTGATGGTGGCGAGCGAAGAAACGAAATAGCTCCTTTCTGTCTGATAGATTTTTTGTCCTTTATGCGGAGAACAGCTTTCCCACGATTTTTTTCTCCGGATAGGTAGCGTAACGTAAAAGCATAAGATGCTAGAATCTGCGAAAGAAATCTTGATGGTTGCTTATAATCGTATCTTAAAATCGAAATTCTACAATGATGCAGCAACTAAATCGTTGAAAATATATATATATATATATATATAAAAACGTATTAGGCTCTAGTCTGCCTTACCTCCATTACCTTAGAACCTTGACAGAGAATACCCTGGGCTGCAGCAAAAACACGTCACAGCCTTATCCAAACCAAGCTCCGCTTCGTTACACCACTGACACTACATATCAGACTTGAAATGAACACTCACGTGAAACCATTGGAGGAAAACCAATTCCTATTCTCAATCAGTTTCAATCTTTTCGCACTTTCACGCTCCATCGCCCCGCCTGCGTGCCACTCGGCAGGTATTGGCTGCGCTTAATTGCGTAGGAGATTAGTGGGAATAATTGGACGTCGGTGCGTCGATTTTGGCTGATGGTAATGAGTCAGTTACATGACGTGAGGCGACAAACAGCCATCAAACAACGACTGCTCACTGGCCAAACAAATTCACACAAAACTACAGTCAAGAAAAGCCATCACAACATAGATTTAGGCTAATTTCCTACGATTAAAAAAGACTACACACGAACAGCCAAATTGCTCTCCAAGTGACTCAATTGCCCTATTACTAGCTAATCAAATTAGTGAGCTCAATTTTGGCCCGAATCGGCCTCGCAGTCCTTTCTTTCACGGCCGCTGCAGAGACGCAAGAATTGCTTTCGAAGGAGCCCATCATAATGCTCAAATGTTATTTTGGCAAACATCATAAGTGATTTCTACAAATGGGGCTCGGAATCCCTCAAACCGCCTG
Organism: Lepas anatifera; assembly: GCA_034440635.1. Lineage (NCBI taxonomy): Eukaryota > Metazoa > Arthropoda > Thecostraca > Lepadidae > Lepas > Lepas anatifera. The sequence continues at coordinate 170,658 of JAOTON010001566.1, read as the reverse complement.
GGTGCTGCCACCATTACGTGAGGTACAACCATCTGCACTTAGCATGAGGATTTAGATGCCGCCAAAGCTTTCAGATTGAACGGGCGATATCTTGTAATTGCCGGTTGGCACGGGAGCTACCAATTCCACTGCGGGCCATTCTCGAATAATTGGATGATTCTAACTTAGCGAAGTGAACGCTAACTTTTCGACCATATAGTGAGCATCAGTTCCAAGGACTTGACAGTATCGTTCCATACTACCAATGCTCAAGGATGTGGATGTATAGGTATCTGGGGATGCCCGGTTACCCCAATGAAACTTGAGTGCTAAAGCGTTCTTCAAATTTCCGTGTTTTTAATTTTAGGACTTTAAATCGATTTCATGCGGTTTGATCGGTTAGTGAGAAGGTAAAAACACTCCTTATATTCTACTGCTCCCTTTATTATTGTGGTTATTGACATTGCTTTCAATTTCGACACACCCAGTCCTTTAAAAAAAGGTTCACGGCCCTGCGAATGCTTCCAGTGCTGCTAGAGCCATCATTCGCCCTCATGCCATCATATGAAAAATACCCAACATAAGCAAACGTAGCCTTGACACTTATTTGACCGTGGGTTATCGCAGTCCGCAGCAATTTGCTAACAGTCACTGTCAAAGTCATACATCAGTAATCAAATGGCGCGGAAAACGCCGCAATGGCGGGAAGTTGTAATCACCTCAAGGTCATCATCGGCGCTCCCGCTGCACCAGAATTGCCGCGCCACGTTGAGTTCGTGCCAACACGAACAGAGCGCAGAGCTTTCAATTCCGGCGAATGCCGCCTGCGGCGGCTCACGCAATGTGTCAAATGTGGCGCTGCCGCCGCGTTGGCAGTGTCACCAGGCGGAAATAAAACTTTGAGAGCCTCCAAACCTGAAATTTTCATCGCATATACACCAGATTATAGTGATGATCATCAATTTTCACACCGAAATCTGCATCAAAACTTAATCTGCATCGGATAAAATTGGAGCTTTCTTCTGGCTGTGCTTCCGATGTGACGAGGATAAAGGTCTTACATCGATGAGTCAGTCAGCCTTATCAGGTCATTCGCTTGCTTCATTCGCGACTCATCATACTTCCAGAAAGCTCTATAAGCCCGCTGACTGGACTCGCGTTAATCGCGGCCGTGACTCACTGCTAAGCCATCCCCTGCACGCACAAAACCATCGCACACCCACATCTGCCTCAGGGCACCATCGAAGTAGATCATCTGTACACTGTTTCATCGCCCCCTCTATGTGCAACTATGCAATATTCTCTCTTCTGCGATGAAACGGTGGTGCACCGCCTCTCCATACATAATCTGCTGTGCTCAGGGCCCTGAAGCCGCACTAAAGCCCTTAACAGCCGCCATGCAGTATGCTAACAGCACTCGCAAATAGATTCTAAGATCTGGACGATGCTCAAATGGCGTGGTTGGCCGTAGCTTCGCAGCGGTCGTCATGGCAACAATGGCGTGACGTGGCCACATAGCGCCGGCTGGATAATTCTAATGAGCCCGGTCGCCCATTATGCCGGCGGACGGCGCAACCGCTGAGGGCCCTCAAGTCTGACTGTGACGAGACTGACGGCTGCTGAAGACCGGCACAGTCAATATTGAAACTTTGGAGCTGGTTATTGTAGTTGAGGTTCAGAGAAAGGTGTTTTCACGCCTATAATAAGACATGTCCAGGAAAGCACGACTCTGTCTGAGCCAACTGAGAGAGAACAGAAGAAATAGAGATATGGGAGCGTTAACACTAAACGAAACAGCAATGCGTTGAAACACGCTTTATTCTATTGAAGCAGACAGATTAGTTCCCTTAGAATTCAGCTCGCGCATCTGTTTTTGCCAGCCGCGGCGGCTCTGTGGTAGCGGTGGGGTCAGAAGTCGTGACCACCAGTAGCTGCACTTTTGGAGCAGAAGCGCCAGCGGCGATTCTGCGGTGACAGTCCCCGGGCGGCGCGGCAGCCACTCTGGGCCCTGTCGCATACCAGCCGGGCCGCAGACGCCGTATAATGCCGCACAAACAGGCCCCTTCTTGGTGACCAGATTCGGCCACTCGGGCGTCCTGGAAGACCCCAGGCTCTGGTCTGAATTGGGAGCCGGCAACAGGTGAGATGTCAAAAGCCTGAACTTCACTTTGTTTGCAGTTAGTGGTGATGATACAGAACTCAGTTTAAGCAGTCCTGCTGCTGACAACTGGCGCCGCTCAGCAGGCTGTAAGCTATGTCGACAGCGTCGTAGTCTGTCGGACCCGGCAGCGGAGTCGGGAAAACCGGGCGGCAGGGCACCGGGCGGGCGGGGACCAGGCAGAGGGGGACCGTACGCCGACAATGGGAAGCCCAAAGGATTGACAATGATGACAACTGGAGAATATGGTTCGAAATCGAGAGGATTTATCGCTTTGTATCTTCTTGGAGACTTGGAGACCGTATGTCGGCAATGAGAAGACTAAAGAATTGACAATGATGACAACTGTAGAACATGGTTAGAGGATTGATCACTTTGTATCTTTTTGGAGACTTAAGTTGTTGACACGCATCACAATGCTTCATTTTTCGCAAGGAGAGAACCACCAGTTTGGTGGAGGATTTATGATATTCGGTTAAAAATGCCCTCTGACTTACTAAGTGTTTTTTTACTGGATGTAAAATACACTTAAAATTATATATTTGGGCACAGCCCTTCATCAGAATCGTGTAAATAATATCACAAATTCTCAGTCATGGTGTAGCCAGACCTCAAATTCAAAGTGAGAATCTTGGGCAGAGATATAGTATGCTCAAAAGTTGACATTTTTAGCCTTACAATGGTTCTCGCACGTGATGTTTCTTACACACTTAACAATGGGTGTTTCTTACAAACATTCTCTGTCCTATCAATTAGTTTCTTTAAAGAATAAGAGTCGCTCATACAATATTTTCGTCTTTAAGTGCATCGGATGTCAGTCCTAGACATCGCCCTTCCCACGACCGCTAAGCACTGGCTTTTAATCAAGGTTCATAGCCTTTGGACACACTATGTGTCCCTCGACACGAATTCGGATTCATTCTCATTACACTCTACCAACCAGTGCCACCATTGCCGCACTAGAAATTAGCTTGCATTACATTCTAGTTTGATGATGCCGCCCGCACTCAGTCTTTTAAGACCGTCACTGTCTATTACTTTGCCACATGCTATGCGGTAAGATTGAACCATTGAAAATGTCAAATAGCAAAGAGCTATTGTCTACCAAAACTAGGCGACATCGCATGAGAAACGTGCTAGTACAATGGGCCACTGTTAAAAAACAGAAAGACAGAATACAAGAATATCCTTATTAGTGCTGCAACCTACGTGGTTTGGACTGCATTGTTAAGAATTCCCTACTTGCTCAAGAGGCGGTGAAGTTTCAGCGGATAAAATTCAGATTCAGTGCGGCCAAGATTCGAAGTTTACGCAAACAAATGAAGACCAATCAGTTTCCACACCACAGTGCCCAATCCGAATTCGATCCAATCCGAAAATACCGCCAAATCAACAAAAATTGAGTCCAAATCTACAGCCAGATCCAAGGATGTCCCATAAATCTGGCCAGTTCGATATAATCTTCCCAACTGATCGGACCGGATCGTAAATCCACGCAGGTACCGGATCATCTGAATCCACCAGTGTCCAGTACAAGGGGCATTCATCTGGACTGCTTATAACCGACATGTTAAACACAAGTCATTGCAAAAATATCACCCTTCGAACTCCCGTCACAGCGAGAGATTAGCCGTCGCGACACAAAGTTTATAGTAGTGAAAAATTGTTGGCGATGCGCTATCAGTTTAACTGGTTCACACAGCTGCTGTGCGATTGTAGCCATTGATAATCGGCGCCGAGGATAATTGGGCTGCTTAAAGGGTAATAAATGTTTCGAATCAAGAGAATCCTCTTCCAGTAACGCCCTAAATTCTGGTCATTGCACTCGCCTTTCTCACTCATATTTCTCTCCAACAAGAGCAAAAGGTTGAAAATGATAAAATAATGAGCGTTGGAGGAGAGAATCACATACAGGGTTGATTTTATTTAGTTATCCGGGTCAACGAATTAACTGAACAAAAACACCTAGCCTCTCCATGGCTGCAACGACGACTATGCGAGCTATCTAAAAAATACTTTTTATAGTTGTTGCATTGAAAGCAGACAGTTTTCCCATACTTCATCATAGAATAAAACTATAAGAGTGAAAAGGGATTAAAGATGGCAATTTGGCACATTATTTGACATTTGATAAGTACAAAGCTATGTGGATTTGATATTTTAACACTCTAAATCACTGTTGTGGAGGGCACTGTGCTTTTAAGCTGGTAAGTCCTCCTCGTGCAAACGAAATACAAAAAGAAAAACGTTTCGTTTCCTTATTTTCCTCAGAAACGGAGCAGGTATTTAGACCGCTCTAATTACAGAGCAGGTGACATAAAGGAGTCTTTTGCTCCTGTCCTGTCATTTCGGTCCAACTTTGCATCTTGATTGACTTGCAGGGCCATTACTGTGTCACAAATGTCGCTAGGAACGCCCTCCAACGGCCAGTTGCTGGTAATCAGGAACAATATTAAATGAGCGGCCGACTGCTATGCCGATATCATAGCTCAGAAATGGCCCCAAATCGTCCATTGTCACACCGCTGTTATTAAACAGAGGCTCGACATGCGACCCTTGACAATATCGCTTCGTTTTTACTCTCAAATGCTACTGATGTTCACACTGAAGGCCTTTCCACGTCGATATCTAAAGGCCCTCTACTGACAAAAGCACTGCTATGCCTTTCGACAGAGCTTTATCCAGGAGAACCTGTGCTCTTTTTCACACTTTTTTAGCTGGAGCGAGAGATCGAAACTGGCGGGTAGAGGATGAAAAGACTATGCAGCCGATTCACTCCTCGCTTATCAACCGAAATAATTAAAAGGTTCTTACGGAAGCTTCATGAATGTCTCATGACACCCAAAGATTTCCTCGAGCCACCTTGAAAGCTCTCTCTAAACTAACATTTTTCAACTACACGACAGGAATCCTGGAGTCCGCGGTATCGGTGACGGACCGCATTCTTTCAGCTCGTCTTTCAGTGTCCAATGACCACACCACGGAACGATGGGTCACTACCAGAGTCTCGGGTGGGCAACAGTGGGCACACGACAGGTCCCGGCCCGGCGACCAGGCCCCCTGCAGTGGGTCACAATGGCACGGGCGAGGGGGCGCTGCCCCGCGCGGTCCGGAGCGGGCGGATCGCTCGGCCCGCTCGGCGGCGTTCAGCGGTGCTAAACTCCGTGTAAAGCGTGTGGCTGGCGCGGTCGGGGATCGTCCCTGTAGGCTCAGAGAGATCGCACCTCGGCCACCGCAGAGCGGCAATACGCGGCTAGTTTAAACTGTCTGAGGACCGAACTGCCACGAGTGTGGGAACAGGAGGAAGCCAGTAAGGACAGGCAAAAAAACCGATCAGGCCTGTCAATCAATGCTGCATTAGTGAGGGTGGGCTGATGAGCGACAGATTGAATCAGGTAGGCATCTGGAGGGTCTCTCCGGGAGGTGACAGTGTACCAAATGAACGGCTGTTTCATGGTGACTGGAAATGACAATATCAGGGGAATCAATCAGATGTACTATTGTAAGAACCCACTGGGTGGTAGGAGGGCTATCGCTGCTTTAATTGGGCGTCCCTCCGGAAGTCAAACCAAGCGAAAAACGTCTTGGAATCAGCGATAAGCATGTTATTTCAGCTGAAGTCACCCCAATGCGAAGGTTGTGGTAGGAAAATACTTTTCTATCTTACAAAGCCAGATCTTGGTCAGCGATATGGCCTCAGAAGCAAGCACCTTGAAACGTCGAACTTAGGTCGTGAAAAAGACTGTTACAAGTCATTAAGTTTTTTTCTACTAAAACCCTAACCCAGATAATGAATGTGTTATATTTTTTCTGAAAAGGGCTATATTACTTCATTAAGGCTGCAGAGGATTTTTCCTTTTCCCCGCTTAAAGGGTCAGATTATTTCCCGTCCCTCCTTTATTTCCACCTCACATGAAAAACTTCAGCAATTTCTACGTTCGACAACTAAGTTCGGGATTAAGTCAGACCAGTCCGCACCTATGGCGTCAAGTGCCATGGAATCCCCAGTGCCATGGTCCATGCTCAGCCATGGACACTGGGGCTGTCATAGTTGCAACATGTGCTGAAGAATCGAAGGAAATGAATAGCCTTTAAATATTTGGCCACAGGCAACAATGTATCGAAATGTCGCATCAAATTTGAGGGGTCGGAGCAAGGCCCTGGAATTTGGCCAGGAGCTGTAATATAATCAGATTGTGCATTCAAAGGGTGTTGTAAAGCTCGGGCAAATGAGAAAATATAAATACCACGCCTTGTGTGTAAATTTTAATTGCAGGACAAACCTCAACAGGGAACAGGGCAAGCACTAAATCCCTATTGGTTCATGTTTCTGGCGAAAGGAAACCAAGGTGTCAATGCCGATTCATGAAGAGTTCTTGCTCTGTTATTCTAGTGCCTGGACAATCATCCTTTAAGGCCAAAATAGAAAATAAACGTTTTCATCTTGAAAATCCGCCTAGATGGGAGCGTGGTAGCGTTGATATGGAGATACCAAACATAAAAATTATCACAGGTTTGAAGGTATCCATTCAAGATCATGGACATTTCTTACGGCATCCATGTGAAACGAGGGAGATAATCGAGCATCTACACTACCATGGTTTCCAAACAAAGCCTGGTCGGGATTCATGTATTAACACCTGTTCGACTAAAATTTATAGCATTTCAAAGGGCAAAACTGCCAATCGATTCGGAAAAAGTTGCATTCAATAAAACCTCGTTTTTATAGAATATGGTTGGCAGGATGAACAAAAATGACTTTAATATCAACATTTAATATACTTCCCATCAAGAACTTCATTTTGTCATGAAGATAGGAGCACACAACTCATGGAAGTTATCGAATTCAATGTCAATCGTGAAAAACGCCATGATGTGGTACACTATGACTAAAAACCTTTTGAGGCTTTGGCATGGAAAGGTAAAGAATGAACAATTTCATGTTAGTCTCAATGAGCTAGTGTTTCGTTTTGACAAAAAGTACGGTTTGGACGAGATGAATTGAAATTTAATGTTTTGTTATTAAAAACTCTGTTCTGAAATAAAACATCAGGTTTCATGGCTTACATTTTATAAAGTTTTTCACAAATCACGGGTCATTCCGAGTGTAAGTAATAAAAACTGCGTTAAATCCTAAAAAATGATTTTCCAAGGGTCTTCAGCAACTTGTATGAACTATTCTCTATTTTCAATGAAATTTTTGCAAACAAATTCTTTTGGCTCTTTTCTTGTGAAAATGTTCTCGCTTGCATCTAAAACACGTTATAATGCGTTTAATATCCTTAATGTATTTGCAAACAGCCTCTTCTCTTTGACACTGTGTTCCTCTCAGAAGCCGTAAATGCCGATTGTGGCGATTTGAGCTCAACAAATATCTACAAACGAACAAACATTTTATCGAAGCAATCTCACAGCCCCTGCAAGTTGAAAAAATCTGCAACGTTGAAAATTGGTGTTCCGCATTTTCAAATAGATAGGGTACTTGAGAAAAAAAAATTACGTTGAGCTGACAGTCACACCACTTACGTTGATTTTGTCCAGTCCGGCAGAGTGGGTGTAGATGTCGTTTCTTGATATGTTTAGATCGGTTAACATCTTGCGCTTTTCGCTTGCACTCACTGGTAGATACAGCTTGTGTGCCACAACTAGCCCGAATGCCACCAAACGCTGCTAATTGCAGGTGCTCCGTAATTACAGGTCCTCACCCGACGAATGCCTCCACTTCAATACCGGCCTCCCCAAACATGGGAGGTGGTGGCGGCCACGCCAGGCTCCGCCCCCCAGCCCCACGCCTGCGTTGTATTGGTTTGATCAGCTCCGGTCCACCAATCAACGCACGCCCTGGCAGGCGGTAGTACACTAACAGTTTCGCCCGAAGCGGCCCGCAGGTAGCAGCCGAGTTTGGGCCTGCTCGGGACATCTATCGGCAGAAATTTGAAGCACTGCCACACCTGGTGGACGTCAGTGGAAACTACAACGCTGTTTTAACCACCAACCAGAATTAAAACTCAGGTACCTACACTTCCATCATTTTCTAAGCAAATGGAATTTTATCGGCGTAAAAATGGAATTGTTATTGTGCGGGTCGACTCTATGTGCCGAACCAGGCTTAGACTTGTAGGCAATTCCGCCCAGCAAAGTACCTAATATTTTTTTATTTTTAAACCTACCTTATGAAAATATGCGAATGTAGGCCCCTGCCTACTTTACAGCTGCAAAGTCTTTTGCCTCCATCAGGATACTTCCGCTAAAATATTCTTAATTTTTCACTGGGAGAATTTTGCCTTTTCAGCCTTCTGATAACAAGAGTAAGATAATGAAGTTGAAAAGTACCTTAGCTTCCCGTTGTAGGCACCTAGGTACCTACCTATGCTGACAGGATTAGCTCATTACCTAGATGTAAATGTGACTTGACGTCGCATCAAATCTTTCTGCATTGAGACTTCCCATGTATCTTGCCAAATATACTTTGTTCAACCTTCTACGAACGTAATTTCTCAACTATTCCCGTAGGGTGAATTGAAAATGTCCATACCTTAACTTTTTAACTTCAAAATTTAATTAGAAATGGAAACATCTGGCAAAAATATTAGTCCCAGTTGGCTAACAAGTCATACCTATGACCGACGAACTATTTAGAAAGGATGGCTTTACTGGTGTAACCATTCAGTCTCTCAACATAGTAATACAGGCCCAACTATTTATTTTTGGGGCGAAAGCTATTCCATTAGGCATAGTGTATCAGCAGATGGCAAAACTGTCTGTTGCAGGAAGTAGTTAGCCCCTAATTATTCCCTTGTTTGCCTGTGCTGAATAAACAAAGTTTTAAGACAAGTCATTTCTATTCCTGCCTTCACCTTGGTCTCAAACTGTCCACCTAATCGTTTTCATACTGAATCATGGAAAGGGAGGCACGGGTTTGAAGAGCTTAAAGGCCACCCAAGAAACTTCATTTGGCCCCTTCGGACTCGGGAGCGCGCTGCCCGTGGCGAGAATCGAACCCACTTATCCGAGTTTCTCTGAAATGAGCTTCATTGTTGTCATTATGGAGACATCAATGCATTTATCGCTGTATTTCAATGGAATATTGCTAATTTTGTAAAATGTATACGTTAAAGTTGATGTTTTACCTTTCTTGGAAAAAAATATTGTTAGGAAGGCTATGCGATGAGCATCGCCAACACATTCGTGCATTATTCAACAAAATTGTCTGTCCCAGCTGAGTAAAGTTTTTATCTGGCGACAGAGATTTCATCGTGGCATACCCTTTCCTAACAAAAGTCAATGGACTTTACGGTCAAAGCTCGGGACTGGTTTCCATGACAACTTGGCCCTCCCCCACATCACAGACACGTGTCAGTCCCTTCGCGCCCGTCACCAGGAAAGCTGGTGAGCACGTGCGCCACCCTGACAACCAGACACCGCCTCTGATGTTCGTGCCATCCGGGTCACGTGACCTCTGGCAAGGTCAGCGCGTGCCGGCTCTGATCTTGCCGCCTCCGCAGGTGTTCAGGCTGTTGGATCGCGGAAGCGCTTAACTTTTGATTACATTCCATTCGATGACTGGCAATACCTTTGGTCTCTACAGGTATTACTGAGGCACTGTGCGTGTTTTCGTAGTTTCCTTCTTATCCTCAGTAGATCATCATTCGTGCTCCAATAGCTCAGGAAACATGTATGCTTAGTTCTTGCAAGAATGTGTATTTTCTTCCACCCTCGCTATACAGAGGAAGGCGGTTGCAACCCATGCAACACTTGAAGAAAACTATTGCCCCAAAACATATTTTATGATACGCAAAAACGAAGAAACGTGGTTTGCAACAAGTCCATCTCCACTGACCATCGAACGAACATTAAGCTTAGTGAACTTCGACAATGCTCGAAAGGTTCGTTTGTTTACTTGTTGGGGTACTACCGTGTGGCATGTCACGGAATTTTGACTGAGGGGACGGAACTGACAATGATGGAATGACAACGACGAGTTACAACGAGGGGGAAACATAAGTTGGAAAATATGGACTGTGGGCTGTCTTTGAAAACACTGTCGATGCACTTCACTAAGACTAAAATTGGGAAGACTAACGTAGATTCAAGCACGTGATAGGGCGAAGAAAAGGCAAAAAACCTAAGTTGATTGTGAATATTTTGAGGGGATATCTAAGCTGCTGGCCAATTGGGGAGAAATGCACCCTCTCTTCATCCCTCCTTTAGCTTTTGACACCCATACTTACTATCCAGGGGCGGACGCAGACCCGAGTTTTGGGGGCCAAACCCCATGTCTGCCTCTCCTCCTGGGGGGGGGGGGGTGAGAGCGAATATTTTTTGCCCTACAGACCTAGTGTAAACACGTTTTTCAGTGCTCGACAGACCTAGACATATAAGCTACCTCTCCAAGTACATGATCGCTCTCGGGGGGGGGGGGGTGGGAGCGAATATTTTTTTGCTCTACAGACCTAGTGTAAACACCTTTTTTCAAAAATTTATCCGGCGTTTGGGGGGCCAAAGGATAGTTTGGGCCCCCTCCAGCGCTTGGGGGGCCATGGCCGGAATGCCCCCCCTGCGTCCGCCAATGTTACTATCCGTAGTTGCTGTGCGGCGTCACAAATCCTGAGGCCACTGGGCACGAAGAAATATGCTATAAATAACTGAGATTTGAGCATATAACATCAACACTGTGAGATCAGGTTCTTAGAACTACATCCCAAGAGATAAGGCTCAGGTTCTTTAAGGAACACCGTCGAAAGCAGTGTGGAAAAATCTTAATTGGTGATCGAGCATAATGTGCTTTCGCCCTATACAAATATATAATACCCATTTACAGCGCGATGCAAGAATGTGCTGATTCTTTCAGCACATCCCAAGTGTTATGCAAAGTAAGCTTTAAACACAGAGTATCTCTAACTGTCATACCAGACATAACGAGTATCTATGATAAAAATAAAATCCCTACCGAAAGTCTATTTCGGGCTAACAATTTTCCTACTAAGTGAACTAACATTGGATTGATTGTATAGACAACTCTACGCACGGTCTGCTCTGAATCAGTGGACGACAGGCCCCTCTTCCAACACGTGTCATCGACAAACACAGGGGTGTAAATCAGCTAGGTCGCCTGTAGAGCATCTCTGAGGAGCCATTCATCCACACTTCATCCCCCTATTCACTCCCACCCAGCAGCAGTGTGAGGGTTCGGCGGTTTCCTGCGCCGCGCCGAATTCCGCAGGGATTATTTAAATACTCGGCACACATTCCAAAACAAGCTCTGGACACACCGCCACGCGCTGGGGTGTCACCTCCCTTGTCAGAAATGAACCCCTGTCAGAGGCACTCTCAGAGCTGATACTTCAGAGTGGAATTATCTGTAGATTCGATAATTTAGTAAGAAACTCCGCCTATGAAACACTTTCCATCTATAGGGTGGAAACGGATCAAACAATCATCACTTCCTGTACATCCCACTACTGGTGATTTCATGAAAACCCGAAAGATATTGGCATTGGACCGACTGTCTTGCGAGCGTTCTCTACCCGCCCGAAATCTCAGCTCTTGTGCTTCAGCAGCACCTACCTCCAAGTGTTGGCTGACCACTCCAAGGATTAACATTCCCGAGATTCCTTGGCCCGCTTCTGGTCTCCTTTCGGAGGGATGCTGCTCTACTTTCTGGCCAGCCCCGTGGTCACATGTGGTCACCAGCCGGGTTAATTAGGGGTCGGGGGCGGGCCGGACACGTGAGGTGCCGGGGCACATGCAGAAAGTGCGGAAGCGCGGAAGAAATCCGAGCCCACCGCGGCGACGACCCAACTGGGAAGACGCCGCTTTGTCGGTGCTCGATGCGGATGTTATTTCAGGAACGCGGCTGCTGCGCGGAGTTCCCCCAGATGATAACATTAGGTGTCGTGTCAGCATCATTAGGTAATATCGTGCCCTTTCGCGATGAAAGTAAAAGCAAACATAATGCCAGAAAATATACCTGCAATGTTTGAGGGCCGAATGAAATTTCTTTTGCCCCATGACATCATAATTAGCATTCACCCCGGTGGACGTAATGTCGACTCTTTCTAAGGTTTTTTTCTGAGGTAACTGGAAAATGGCTGCGCACAACGCTGCTATCACTGCTGTTCCTTAATTCTTTTATAAAACTCCCTATGAAAATCAGTCAAGGTCGTGCCAGGTCAGGGCACAAGCCTAGGCTAGTTGTCCTCACATAAAAAGCTTAAGCATCCACTGGTTCAAAAAATTCCAACCAAATTATCTGAAACCCGTTGTGTGTTAAAACGCTACAACTCTGCCATTCGGACTCAGTCCTATGGCCCAAGACTATCTATCTTTTCCTATATGTCTCTTCGTTCTTCCGACATTGTGCCTGTCTTATCGCAGCGAGTCGATTGATCTAGGAACAAAGACCAATAACATACTAGGAGACTATCACCTGAGGTCAGGTCAACCTGTTGATTTGACCTTACATGATAAATCATTAATTGTTAGCTTTTCATTTAGGATATGGTTGCAACGATGCCTACAAATTTACGTATCTGTTCTGGCTCAAAAGGTATTGGCGAAAAAGCAAACAAGCGTCCTGCCGTCGACCTGGATTGACTTCTGAGTAGACCTAACCCGATGGCAGGCACTGTATTGACCTCCCAGTAGACCTAACCCGATGGCAGGCACTGTATTGACCTCCCAGTAGACCTAACCCGATGGCAGGCACTGGATTGACCTCCCAGTAGACCTAACCAGATGGCAGGCACTGGATTGACCTCCCAGTAGACCTAACCCGATGGCAGGCACTATATTAACTTCCCAGTAGACCTAACCCGATGGCAGGCACTGTATTAACTTCCCAGTAGACCTAACCCGATGGCAGGCGCTGGATTGACTTCCCAGTAGACCTAACCCGATGGCAGGCACTGTATTGACTTCCCAGTAGACCTAACCCGATGGCAGGCACTGTATTGACTTCCCAGTAGACCTAACCCGATGGCAGGCACTGTATTGACCTCCCAGTAGACCTAACCCGATGGCAGGCACTGTATTAACTTCCCAGTAGACCTAACCCGATGGCAGGCACTGTATTAACTTCCCAGTAGACCTAACCCGATGGCAGGCGCTGGATTGACTTCCCAGTAGACCTAACCCGATGGCAGGCACTGGATTGACCTCCCAGTAGACCTAACCCGATGGCAGGCACTGGATTGACCTCCCAGTAGACCTAACCCGATGGCAGGCACTGGATTGACCTCCCAGTAGACCTAACCCGATGGCAGGCGCTGGATTGACTTCCCAGTAGACCTAACCCGATGGCAGGCACTGTATTAACTTCCCAGTAGACCTAATCCGATGGCAGGCACTGTATTGACTTCCCAGTAGACCTAACCCGATGGCAGGCACTGTATCGCTTTTTTCCTTTCCATTAACTTTCCAATGACCCTAAAACACATTTATTCATTGTCATGTTGGGTATACCCGCTAGAAAAATTATCATTCTATGTCGAAACGTGCCCTCCACCCCCAAACTCCACCCCCACCCTCCATCGGTTTCCTTTAGACCGGGCCCCTTTCCTCCATACTCAGGAACTCGTCTCGAAGCTCGTACTTCAGCGAACTCGGCCACCGTCTCATTTGTGCAGGAGGGCAGCCTTTGACAGTGAAAAGATAATAATGGCAATATATAACACATTGCGGCCATAAATTTTTGAAAATGACATTCGAAATACATTCTCATGTGCACACTTTGTGAATCCACCATTTCCATCGCAAATTTTCAGCTCAGTTTCTCGCCAAGCAAGTGAATGGGCCTCCACCAATCAGCGGCAGCCATCACCAGGAGGCGTATGCCCGCGGGGCACAGAGGTTAGCGGGGTCGCGACCCGGACAAGGCTGGCTGGGTTAGAGCCTCATTGGGGAGGAGTAACGTTGTGGATTAAGACAACCACGCGTATAGTGTTGATGGGGTTGGTGTTGGTTATCAGTGGGGTTGTTGGACTCAGGGAGGGGGCGGATGCAGGTAGGCAAATGGTATTCTGCGTAGGTATGTGGGTAGGTATATGGGTGAGGTGCTTGTGCAGATTGCGATATAGACAGCACTGGGAAGACAGTGGAGTTCATAAAATTAGTATGATGTATGAATATGGTTAACTGGAAAAATTTATGACGCTGATTTCTAATCTGAAGTGCTTTTGGACAAAATAGTAAGTGTTAGAGATTTTCAAAGCTGACAATACTTCGGCAAAGAAATTGGTTTTTCGGCTGCGTTCTTTTTATAAGGGTCGTGGACCAGGTTGAAGTCTTCCTAAGACTCAACTCTCCGTTTTCCAGTCCTACCCAATCTATTGAAACTGCGCTGATTAGTGACACCACAGATCAGGTCAAACCTAAATGATGAGCCTCAGCAAAATAAATGTATTTTTGAGATATATTTTACTTCTCAAATCAGTGGCAACGCCTATGATATAACGTCTCAGACCAGTGGTTTCCTGTAAATTATCGGTCTCCTGGCCAATTTCACGAGTATATTTGCGCTACATCGAACCTTTCATCGATCAAACCGGAAAAGCACTCTTAGACTTCCTTACGGTTCTACACTCTTGGCCTTAGCCTGGAATGAAATTTGATACAATAGCACTAAAATCCAAATTCAAGCATTTTTTATGGTTTCGAGGAAATTATTCTAGCTATCTTAATTCCTGAGATAAATTATTTTTGATTACGCCTCATTTTATAAATTTTGACGTATTTGACCTCTAGGAAGTGACCTCAATATTGATGACAAGAAAATGGCCTGATACATAATCTTCAATTGAAATTCATTCGAGCCTTTGCTTGCTTTTTCTTTATTATTTCTAGCCGTCTTAGTTTTTTTAGTTAGAGTTGGTCTTTTTAACCCATATCATGTTGAAGAAACCATCACTTGAGCGAAGTTCAGTTGGTCCAATGTGACAATGAAAAAAGTAACGCCAGCTACTGAGATCGGTTCTTACTGCAAGTTCACACGATTTTCTGTTTCGTGGGAAAGCGAGCAGCCCGGTGGCTTGCTTTTCTTCAACAGTTCGCCGATTTCGTACACGATACTTTTCACCCCACAGCGAGAAAAACTTGAGCGCCAGCGCTCTCCCGAAATGGTACTGAAACTCTTTTAGAATGGACAAGCAAATGGAAGGAGTTTGTCTTATGTATGCCTATCGTATCGTATCAGATCGTATCACCTATCGTATGCCTTGCTTCAAACTATTATGAGTACCTAATCTATTAGCCGTGTCCTGTTTGCCACTACGCAAAAAAACGTCGGAGGCAAAGAAGCAGTGCGAGTGTTAGTGCAAAGCATACTTGATGTCCATGCCGCCATCCCGCTCAACTTCACCATAAACGTACCTACTCTCGAAAAATGGTTAGCAACTACAGACAGATACCTTACCTTCCCGCAACTTCACATTTTATTCTCGAAAATATTCAGTTCGCAGACACCCCGGGATGTGCTCCAGAAGCAGTCACCTCGTTCGTCGCCGGGCGGTCTCATCGTTAGCC